>CAMAPE010000057.1:9107500-9420601 GCA_945859875.1 Cuscuta europaea
GGCTGGACTCTAACAATACTAATGGGCCACATATCATAATGGACATCCATAATTACATTACGACAACTTCTTTTTAAATGAGAAAAATGTATCATTGTGCATGTCCCTGTTTGCGTAATACCTACTGTTTAGCTTTATCCAAGAAGAAATTAATTGCATCATTGCATGTTTCCATCAGATCAAATTTTCTAGAACATCATAAACACATTTGAGTTTTTGTCCTAAAAATATGCTCCTCCGTTTCAGAAATGGTTATTATATCGACTTTTCTTAATTAATGTTGACAAATTTTGAACAATAATTTTAATTAATACGTACTCTGTAGTATGTTTGAACATAATTTATAAATTTTATACTTTTATGAAAATATTTTTAATAAGACACGTTTTAATATAATTTTCATATTCAAAATAATTTCATATTAAAAAATATCATTGGTCATAATGTTGATTACTATTGACCAAGAAAAGTTAATTGGACAACTCTTTTCACCAAGGAATGACCAAATGAGTAGAGCCTAGTATTTGGAAAATTAAAAACGTCTAGCATTTTATACTATAGCATGCCTTATAGTTTTTTATACTCCATAATCTTAATTCACACTCATATCTGCATACAAAACTTTCAGCTGTAGATTTCGTGGAAAACACTATGTTCAATTTTGCATGCGCCTTCTCTATCTATATGTATACTTTTTCTGGTTTACTTTCAACACGAAAAACTAGATAAAGCTATACCTTTTTTAGGAAGACAAGTGTTCATGACGCTGTGCACTCACCTTGAAAATGCTCGTTTAATTTAAATTTTCTAAAGATTTATTGTGAGATGAAAGCTATCAATTATTCAATTATGTCATAAGATAGTAATGTTATACTTTGTGGGTCCTTAAAGGGATTGCCAAGTTTTACCGGTATGTAGAATAATAAAGTAAAAACTGTGGTAAAGATTTGTGTAGCGGAGAAAGAAATAACAGGAACCACAAATTGGTTGACTAAAAGGGAAAGTGACAAAGTTTTTTGTACAACCAAAAAATGAAAATTTGCAAAGTTAAGGGACTGGGGGAGTACATGCATATGCGTTATCCCCCTTGTATTATGGTATACAAAGTTTTCCATTATTATATCAATATTAAGAATGCTTCTATTTGAATTGAAATTTTCGGATGTGGTGTGATTTGGTCTACTATAGTCTGTTTAAATCAGATCAGGTATGATCTAACCAAACACGTGTATGGTATATGTGCATTTTACAACTGTCAAATCTAGTGTGCGATTCCATTTATTTATGTTTGGTGTGAGCCGTTCTGATGTTGGACCGAAACGATAAAAGTATATATCCAACAATAAAAAAAAGGATGACACCCCATTCTTGAGGGCCCACAAACCCGACCGGACGGTACGTTGGGAGGATGTTAATAGGACTATAATCCCAATCTGACAGATAGAGAGTGAGGCTCTGTCCCCGATACTTGCAGAGCCCCTATGCATTTTTAGCATAGTAACCCATCATCGCAATTGCCGGGATTTGAACCCGGAACCTAACCCTTACGTCACTCCCTAGCTACCAGTTAAGCTACGTCCACCGATAAAAGTATCCAGCAATGTTTCTACTTTGGGTGACTAGAAATAGAATAAACACTTCACGTTCATCGATATACTACACTATTTCTAGAATAGGGAGTATAATTTTCAATCGCACAATATTTAGAATATTGAACAAACTGTATTCTACAAGCACTGTACTGTTATGGGCGAAAAAGAGGGAAAGTGGATTAAAGATTCTTGAATTATGCAATAAATAATGCATTCACGCTACTTCTCCGCTATAGATATAAGATAGGGGCGGGGCACTAATGCGGCTACACCGCAAAAAAATTAAAATTCCTAAACACCAGTGTGATTTTTAAGAAAGATAAAATTATGTGATTGATAATAAATTAATAAAGTCAGAATAAAATATAAATGAATTAGAGCCACACTCGTATTACCAAATATGTTATGAAACAATAATAAAAAGATTTGCAATATGAAAAATGAGACAATTATATATAGACGGAGAGAGTAGTACGTATATATACTCTCTTGACAAGACAAACAGTAATGGTTCATGTGAGTCACTTTCTGAGCCTAGCATTTTTTTCTCGTGTAAAGTCTTGAATTCCAAGTGATTTAGAGAGTAAATTTGAGATTTGTTTTTCAAAATATTTATCCTTTAATTCTGCAGCTACCTCAAATGGTAGCGTAATCAGATAATTTCTCTGACCTCAAATAATATTGCAAACATTATTTTCTTACCAATAGTGTTTATATAGGGGGTGTGTAGTTTATTTCTCTCAAGAATTTGGGGTGAGTTTTTAGGAGCACATAATTAATTGATGAAGTACAAATTATTTAGGTGGACATGTATCAATATATTACATAAGATCGAATCGGATCAGAGCAAATCATATCAGACTAAATCAGACAATGCGAGATCAGATAAAAAAAATCCAGTCCAAATAAAAACATTTTCTCTCACTCTAAATGCTCTCTCGCTCCTACTCCTAATGCTAATATATACTCCTTCCGGTTCCTATTAAAGTTCCTAGTTTGACTTCACACAGATTAAGAAAATAAATTTGACTTTACTGTGGAGTGCACTGTTTGGCACTGTTTGGCACTGTTTGAACATTGTTTGACACTGTTTGGTACTGTTTTGTTTCCTACAATGAAAGTGTGAACTTAAATAAGGGACATCCCTAAAAGGAAAGTGAGAACTTTAATACGAACCGGAGGGAGTACACACTTCTAATTTTATACTCTCTCCGTCCCTAATAGCTTTGCCAAGTTTGACCGGCACGAGAATTAATAAAGTAAAATTGTGTGGTTGAGATTTGTGCAGAAGACAGAGAATTGATTGGAACCACATATTCTTTACTAAAAAACAAAAAGTGACACAATTAGTGGAACATCCCAAAAGGAATGTTGGCAAAGCCATAAGGCACAGGGAGTATGAAATAAACTTTTGCAGACTTTCTTTAAATAGTACTACTCCTTCTATTTTTGAATTATCTTTCCAAACCAACCATTCCAGCTCACTGGATGGGAGGTTACTGTGTCCTAGCAGAGATCTCGAGTTCGAATCCCGCTAGGCACATTTAGGGAAGAGGAGGAAGGTCTTGCTCGCAATTATTCTTCCTACCTTCAGGCCGTGAGTTCGCGTGATGGGGAGACCTTTGTGGATACAGATGAAAGGAAGACATGCATAGTAGGATGACCCTTCTGGACTCAGTTGAAAGGAAGTTCTAATGAATTCGTCCTGTTGTACCATTACAGACGAATATCTGAATTTGACTATCTAGAGCGTAAACACCGACACCTGGACTATCAAAAAAGAATTATCTTTCCAACTATAGTTTTAGTCTATCCTAATTTTAGATGAATAATCTGTGATTCACTGATTTTTGCAAATTTCTATTTCCACTACATAACGGTGACAACCTTCCCATTTGGAAGATGGTTCAAAGATTGAGAAAATACTCCTCGGTATATATGTTGTGAGTAATGATAATATAAAGAAGAATATGGTAAAGTATGATGTGGAATAGTATCTTTTATTTGAAAAGGAGAAAAAGATGGAGATGAGGAATAAGAAATAAAGTGTGATCTGGAAAACTGGAGAGTAGTAGTTTGGTGATGTACGTACGGGCCGGCCGACCCTCCCTTTCAGTCAGCCTTTTCCTTGGCAATTACGCATCACGGAACTTATCCCATTTTTGTATTCTTCTGTTCCGTAAAGGCCTGACCTGAACTGCCTTCCCATCATTCCACCCCTCTTTACACATGGTGGGGTGGACATTTTAATTAATTACCCACCATCTTAAACTCCTTTATCTTTTTTTTATCCTTTCGGAAATTAAAAAAAGCATACTGGGAATAAACTTTTGTTTTCAAACTCCTTTTTACTTAAAAAACAGGAGGAAAAAGAAATGTGCAGATTCTTTGCTGCCGTTTGGCACATGGCTGATTTTTGCAGTGTTTTATAGAGACAATGGCAGGACTGGGAGTGGCAGGCTTTTAATTAGTGAACCTATATGGGAGTTTGGACCGCCATCACCACTCCCATTACGTCTTCGCAACAACCAAAATTTTGCCAAATTCATTGAATGCCCTTATCTTCAACCTAAATAAATTCTTCATGACTAGAGCTGAGTCTAGACGAATTCATTTATCTATAAAATATCAAAAGCCACCGCATGGTTATCTTGATTGATATTGTGTTTTGTAATCCCTCTCTCTGGAAATTAACTTCCCTCTTTTCTTTTCGGGGAATCCCGAAATTAACTTCTCATTTTTTCTCACTTCTTATTTGACAAATTATCTATATCAAAACAGTGTTAAACAGTGCAAAACAATGCAAAATAGTGTCAAACAGTGTCAAAACAATGTGAAAACAGTAAAATTTACGGGACGGAGAAAGTATATTTAAATTTCTACCACCACTTTTACCCGTTTCTATCGCTTTATTAACATTTATGTCAAAGTGAATTAGGACACATATATAATGGGACAAGTGGTATTTCTTAGAGGTCGTTTGATAACACTTAGATCGGCTGAATCAGTTGATTCTGCTGATTTATGATATTTTGGCTGAACTGACTGTATTGGCTAATTCTGTTGATTTATGAGAAATTATATTTAAAATATATTCTATTAATAAAATAAAGAAAACATTATATGAAGAAATAGCTAAAATGGTCATCTACAGTAACTATAGCCAATACAGCCAGAAAAGTAATTTCAACCTTATTTTTTCTTATTATTACACAATTCAGCACGCGAAATCAAAAATAATGTATTTGTATAAAAAATTGGTTAATAAAGCTGATAAGTCAAAAAACAAACCAAGTAACTCAAACGGGCTCTTAGTTTGTTACCTGTACAAAGATCGGAATGCCCATAGGGCACGAGGGAAAGGTTACCATGTCCTAGCGGAGGTCTCGGGTTCGAATCCTGCTAGGCACATTTAGTGGAGAGGAGGAGGTCTTGCTCCCAATTATTCTTCCTACCTTCATGGAGTTGCTCAGCGGCTGAGAAGGAAGAGGATGATAATGAAGGTAGCGGGTTCGTGTGATGGGAGGAGCAGCCTGAAAGGTGATGTAATTCCTGCTGGATTCGTCCTTTGGAACCAGTACTGACGAGGTTGACTGTGATCAGATCCGGATTAATTGGCTAGGGGCTTTGGTGATTAGTTCATAGACTCCAGGATTATGAAAGCGTAATCCCCGACACCTGGGTTATAAAAAAAAATAGCTCTTGAGTGCAAAAGAGTACCTGATATGCTAAATGAGTAAATAAATACTGAGTATGTAATTATTCTTTAAATCATTTTGAAATGGAAGGACTAATATCACACTCACAAACAGAGACCAAATTATAACGCCTAATTTTTTCTTTATATTGTGGGCCTTAGACCGTTGCCATCCTCTTCCCATGCCTAGAGGCTAGAGGCGATCCTGTAGTCCAAACCAGAATTATTCAGTTTGGACCGTGCCAAACTTGATTTGGGATTTAACCAAATTTAAATGTGATGTTTCAAAGTTTTATTAAGCGTGCATGTGCATGCAAATATGCAATACTACATCTAGTGTAAAATATACTCTCCGTCCTCGAATTAAGTTCTCACTTTCTTTTTTTGGATGTCTCAAATGAGTTCACACTTCTTTATTTGGCAAACAAATTTACACTAAAACATTACAAAACAGTGTCAAACAGTGTCACAATAGCGTACTTAATAGTAAAATTTACCAATCAATATATTTATTTTCTTAATATGTGTGAAGTAAAGTTAAGAACTTAATCGTGGAACGGAGGAAGTATGAAAACAATTCATAATTATCGGTACTATTATTAATATGGTGGTACGGTATAGTCACGTGTGATCTGATTTAATTTATTCGTGTTGTTTTAATTTTTCTCCCGTGAAGTTAAGTTGATAGTTCTCACCAATTCTAGTTACTTTAATATGATGTGATTTGATATTTAAGATGGTTTCTTTTGGATTGTTTTCAGTTCCAAATCAGATCAGACAAGACCAGATCGTACCGAATCAAATCAGACCAGACTTTCGTAGTTATAAAGTATACAAAGACCACACATTTATCAGATCTGATCAACCCAGTTCAAATCAGAGCAGACTAGACCAGACTAGTAAATTTCGATCCAAAAGAAAATATACTAATATGATTGTATTCATTTTTAAAAACTATTACAATAAAAATGGCAGTTATAAAAATGATATTGTTATTAATACCACAATTGAAGTATTAATACTGGTCATAATTGGATAAATATAGTCTATTTTTATAAATAAATAATTTCAATAGTAACCAATACGGATTTCAATAAAAACTACACTACATTATTGTGGGGTTAACGATATGAAATGTTTCATTAGATCTTTGTTCTATGCCTTATTCCATTTAGCCCTGAGCTATTCATTCATTTATATCTTTCCTCTCATTTATTGAATAATTAGTTATTTGATTTTCAAAGAAAAAGCAAATATAGTTAAATGGTATCACGAAAAATTGGGCAAAGATTATTATTAGAATGATCATTAGTTATCGTTGTTAGTTCTTGTAAAAACATGCTCTATTCAAATAAATGTTAAGCAAATTCACTTCTTCCTAATTTCTTCTATATATGTGACTAACTGAGTTGCCTGGCAATTATAAACAAATTCTTAGAATCATTAAACTATCGTACCTAATGAACATGAACGCATTAAATATCATTTGAGTAATTCAAACATAAACCAATGATGTAGAGTGACCAGACTTAGGCTATGTTTGACAGGTATAAGTCCTTACATTCTAGCTTTTGTATTGTTAAAAAAGTCTCTAAAAACTTCTAGTTATATGTTTGACATGACGATTTTTAAAAGCTTTTCAAAAATTAAAAAATCTCTTTTGAGATGCTAGAGGGAGTAGCATCTGAAAAAAGCCTGTGACATTTAGTAGTAATTAGTCCTAACAGCTTGTATACCAAACCGAACTAAATCAAACAGTCAGCCTTTTACCAAACAACTATCATATTTTCTCTTTAAGATCTTTTCAGTTGCTAAAAGCTAACGGTTACTAAAAAGCTCACAAAAGTATCTTTTAAGCTAGTTGTGCCAAACATACCCTTATTAGTGGAAGTCATAAAAATAAAGTTGCTTTCATATAATTTTGTATGGTCTAATCTTATGTAGGGTGTTATTCAAGGAGTTAGTTAAACTCTACTTTCGGGTTATATTGAGCCACACTTTCAGTTAAAGTTGACTTATAATCCATCTCGACTTGGATTATATTATTCATACCAAAATAGCTACTTTTTAAACAAAAAATTTGATATGTTATTACATATGTTGCACGAAAACGCGAAAAAAAATGCAGAAACGAGAAAACTTTTGTTCAAAAAAAGTTTGCTTGGAGAGTTTGTAAAGAGTGTTCGAAACGGAAACATACTCTTTCCCGAGAGTTTTCGTATTATATAAGTTATTACTTTCAATGAGACATGTTATTTACATGTATATAATGATTTAGTTCGGATGAAATAAAATTCCAATTTTATGTTTTTCCTCCGTTTTATGATTGCATATGCATTTCACACCGAATATTTTTCAAGGGTTAAAGTTCAAAAAATATCTTTTGAATGGCCAAAGATACACTAAACGCAAAAGCAGCCATCATTTCACTTCAACCAAGTCAGTCTTTAATCGTGTCTGTCCTATTTCCATAATGACAAACACGACCACATTAGACACATGATTGTGACAATTAGTTAACTTAATCATTGTTTAATGTAATGTGAGTCGTACTTGGCCGGCAACTACCTATCTTAATTACACTAATCACATGACAAGCCTGCTAAATCTCTTTTAAGTAATAAAATCAAGAACGGGTGTGAAATAAAAATGTCCCTTTTACGAGTGGGGTACTTTAATTTGCAAAGAAAAAGAAATAAAAAAATATTGCCATTTACTTTATGAAAAGACCACATCGTCCCACGATATCTTTTATCCTAAACTGAGCTAGGTGTGATTTTTACTCTGAATCCAAAATACAAACGACAACTACTCCTAGCGCGGCTTTCAATAAAAACAAACAAGTCAGATCAAATAGTAAAATTATTCTGTAAACGATAATATAAATAAGAAAAGGTTGACGATGATCAGATTATTATAAGAATAATAATAATGATGTTTAAGTAAAAAAATAACATTATTTAGATCTGTTAAATAGTGAAAGGAATCTGATTTGCTTTCACATCGCTCACACAACGTGCATAGGCATCGGTTTTAGGGGAATATGGCCCTCAAGCAAACCCTAAATTTAATGTCATTAGAAAACAAAAGTGCTTAGACGTTCGTCATTTGGTCCACATCATTTACACACTTTGTCTATCTAGACATGTAATTCATAGAAAGAGAAAATGTATGAATGGTATACACAAAAACATGATATCAACCATATCTATAAGAAAAAGATGTAATCCCTCCGTTCCGAAATTATCTTCATTCTTTTCTTTTCGATCCGTCCCAAATTTATCTCTTTTTTCTTTTTTTGGTAAGGAATATGTGGTTCACAACCATTCTTACACATTTCTCTATCCTCTGCATAACTCTCCACCACACAAATCCCACTATCTAAAAATCCGTGCCCGGTCAAAACCGGAGTTAAATATGGGACGGAGGGAGTAACACAAAACGATGGTATTATTACTCATTCTGTCTCATTTTAGTTAGTCAAATTTGATTTTTTAAATCAATGATTTCTAACTTTGATTGATCATATTTATAGACGGATGTATAATATGAAAATCATATAAAAATGTTTTTTGTCAAAAAAACTACCATAAAAGTCTAATACTCCCTCCATCCCGATTTGTAAGATACTTTACGGTTTACGATGTTTGATCGACGATAAAGTAAATTGATCTCTGTCAACACTCAAATTTGTTTTGGAAAATAAAATTTACATATTCAGAAACTACATTAAAACCACTACAAAAGCAGCAAAAAATAATTCAAATTTCATAAACTTTTAATAAATAAAGTAAAAGATTAAGAATGATTTATGTTGACCGAGTGAATAGTAAATGTATCTTACAATTTGGGACTGAGAGAGTATTATTCAATGTTACTTAAATATATTAGTTGAAATAATTGATCGGAGTCCACTATCTTTGACTAAAAAAGTCAAAGATGGCTAACTCAATTGGGTCGGAGTTAGTAAGGAGTATTATATTTCCCTATAACATTATACTGCCTCCGTCCTCCAATTAAGTTACCACTTTCATTTTTGGGCAGACTCTAAATTAAGTTCGCACTTCCTTACTTTCCTTATTTGGCAAATTATCTACATCAAAACAGTGTCAAACAGTGCAAAACAGTGTCAAACAGTGATTGAATAGTCCAAAACAGTGCACCCTACAATAAAGTAAAATTTATTTTCTTAATACATGTGAAGTCAAACCGGGAACTTAATTGGGGGACGGAGCGAATATTATATATGTACCGATGTACTACAATAGTACTTCATGTCTTCATGTACTCTAGGAGTAGTTTATTGATTTAGGTTGCCTATACTTCGTGTACTCTGGCGGTAAGTTACTAATTCAGGTTGCCTAAAGACTGTGTTTTGTTCACGGTAATTTTTTTTATAAAGAAATAAAAGGTGAAACAATGTTATTTTTTACACGAAGTATTTACTTCTGGTACATAAAATGCAGAATGAAAAAAAAAAAGAAACTCGGATAAGTGCTTTTTGAAAATTTTGCAACTTTGCATGTTTAAGATTCTAGAGTTATACTTCGTACTCATTAACTCACCGCGTTCCGATAGCTTTGTCTTATTTTGACTTTTCTAAGTTAATTTGCAGTAAATTTAATACGTACTATTATTATGAAATTCGCTTACTTGTTTTGTAACTTCTGTATATGTTCGCTTCAACTTTCAATTACTGCAACTTTATTTGCTTACATATTATATATTGTACATAATATCGATATTAACATTATTTTCACTACAATGTATTGTTTCTTCACCGAAAATGTTGGATCGTTTTTAAATAATGTACGAATTTAATATTTCATATGCAGTTTAGATAAATAGATTGTCTTTGTTCTGTTTATGAGTCGTGTCACGTAAGTATTGATTGAATTATACACTATTTTTAAAAATTTTGGAAAATAATCTATATACTTCTAGTATGCACCGGATGTTGCTGATTTTACGTTTAGATAGTGCTGATTATCCAGAAGTCATAATATTTTACTCGTAATAAGTTACGGGGACCATAATATATCAAATCGAAGATATTTTATACTTCTATACTCTCAAATAGACAAATAGTCAGCGGGGTCGGCTGACCACCCTGACCCCGCCGTCTCTACGCATGCTAGTAAGAAGACTTTTGTGATGAATAGCTTACTCCGGTCTAAATGATCACCAAGTGATTGAAGTTACACGTAATTTTTATTAAAGATTGTTCGTAATATTATTAATAATTGAAATATGTATAAGCAACTTAAGTATTAATTTTTTTATACGTTTGATTATTTTATCATATTAATGTCATATTGATTGATTATTTTTTTAAAAAATAGTATATTCCTAAACATCAAATTATTATAAATTTTTCAATATATTTGAGAAATTCTTGAAATAATTAATTTGAAATTCCAAAATAATTACTATCAAATTTTAAAAAATATCATCATGCACAAAGTCTGATAGATAATACCAAACATTATAATTGTTATTCATATTCACCAATATTTAATTTTGCTTAACATTTTATCTTAAGGTTTTCAACTCTTTCTCTGACTGACATTTTTGTTCTTAAATAGCTCGAACTTTTTGACGGTTCCGCTTAATAAAAACACACATTTATGGTTTGTGTCACATATCTGTTCAGTATAAACCTAACCACAGACTTCTTTATTACTCTGCCATATTTATTATTCAAAATTTGCAATAAAAATATGAAACGTATAGAGAGTATCTTCTACGCTTCTAGCAAACCTGACTAGACGAATGCGTGGATTGCCGTATGCTTCATATATACGTAGACTCCGTATTTAATTTTAACGATACCCAAAATTAAATTATCACGCCTGTCATAAATATGAATATGACGGATTGACAGATTTTATTGATGTCCAACAATATATGGTCTCTTATAAGATGGACGAAGTACTTCATCACTTACCATTTTTATCCGAATTTTATCCCAAAATAGAATTCTTTTTTCATTTATTATAAAAAAATTGTTGTTTTGGAATTTGGACTACTTCTCTCTTATAATATGGTCTCTTGAATGATATACGGAATACTTTGTTTCGTATTTATTTCTCGTATGCACGGCCATTGATTAAAACATCCAAACTTTCTTTTTTTACGTGAAATGTTAAAGAATAAATATTGGGTCGCGAATAATTAACAAGGCGCGAGATCGAAGAGGCTTGTTAACCAACCTCTATTGTTAAAATAAGCAAAGATACATATTGCAACCTACGGAGTATTTGATTATGAAAAAATTAAGAAAACTTTACAAAATTAGAAATTGCTCTAAATAGACGTAAAAACGTTTTGAAATTCCAAAATAGAAGTATCATGTTTTTATTCTCTGAATTGGAGTAATCTGCCAAGTTTGAAAAAAATGTCGTTTTTAAAGCCTAGTAATGCCAAACTTGGCGGAAATTAACTCATATTCAAAGAATAAAAAACATGATAGTCTTATTTTGAAATTTCAAAACTTTTTTACTCCTATTTAGGTAATTCTTCCTTACAAAATTGAAGTAAAAATTATGTGAAAGTTAAAAATGTGAATACTACTACCATCGTCCCCTTTATTATTGTCCCGTTGCGGTTTATGATGTTTGACCTACGATAAAGCAAACTGATCCCTGACCGCCAAACAAATTAACCTTTAGAAAAAAATTACATACTCAAAAACTACATTAAAAGATTTACAAAGTCACAAAAATCTGAATCAAATTTGACAAAAATTTGATACATAATGTAATAGATTAAAAGTGATTTGTATTGACCAGGAAGGTCACTAGAACATGATAGAGGTGGAGGGAGTATATTTTACGAGTATGACTAAAATGTTTCCATTTTGAAATTGTACTGTTATATTTTGTCATAATCAGACATTTCCTTTGTTGCGACTCAAATGGATGATTAAACTAAATTGTCCACCATCGGTCTACTCAAAATTTGATTTTACTCAGGCATATTAGAATCTAGCCAATACATTCACCTACACTATAATGTAAAAATAAATAAATTTGGAGTTATATTTTGTTGTTATTACTCCAAATTTATTTTTGAAAAAAATTAATTGAAAGACACAAAAATACTTTAATCATACGATCATTTTTAGCACTTAGATCTACTTAAACTAAAATTTCCAACAGTTGAAATTTCATATTTTTTAACCATATATACAGAGTATATAATACTTGTTTCATATGAAAGAACACAAAAAAGTATGAGTTTTAATATTTTCTTTTAAAATGGAGTACAGATGAAAAGGTTATGTACTACTAAGTATAACACTTAAAAAAGTAATTTTCCTTAAACTCGGGGAACTCGAATTTTTAGTGTTATATGAGTGTACCCGGTAGATTAACACGTCAGTACGTTCGAGTTGACTAACAAAATGCTAATAGATTGACTTCTTGAAGGTCGACGTCAGTCCCCCACAGGTCCACCTCCCATCCCCTCGACGCGTTGGCTAATAGTTGACCAACGCACCCCGCAGATCGACGCCCCCTGTAAGTCGACTTCCGAAGGTCAACTTTTCCTTTTTGGTCGACTTCCTGAAGATCAACTTTCCTATTAGCCAACTCAGTCATTTCGCGTGTTAATGTAATGGGTGTACTTAATTAACACTAAAAACCCGAGCTTATGTACTTAGGAATGTCAAATGCAAGATAGCCTATCTTTACTCCACCTCATACAAGCTGTCAAACTGACGTACTGAATTGACATTTACCTCAACTTGTTTTTTTTTAACCAAGCTCGTTTACTCGATGATGAATGATGTGACATATATAATTGATATAACCCTTCCTCAATTCACGTATGTGAGGATAAATCACTATCGATATAAATTCTCTAATGTGGCGTGATGCAAACGTGTCAAAAGATTTATAAATTGGTTTAGACTTTAGAGATGGTGTCCAAAAAATGGCGCAGTGTTTGATGGCTTTTGGTATCAAATTAAAGCGATGTGAAATTGACAAAAGAGCCATCACAATGGAAAAAGCCAATACGCAAAAGTTGATAATATCATCAACAATGACAATTTCCCATTGTCTTGACAACACCTACAAATTGTGCCTCATAATGGAAGATTCCTATTAGGGAAACGCCAATTTTTCATTGATGCTTCAACCCACATGTTTTACTAATGCCCAAGGAAATAAATGGTTGGACCCCAAATTTTCCAAAACGGTGACACTAGGCTTTAAGAGTGGCCTAATTCACGAGAAAAAGTTGAGACATTATTTTCAAGGGCCACAATTCTTCAATTTCCCATTGCTTTCATACCACTATTCACTCCTCAAACCTAAACGGACCAAGTGCTTGGCACTATCCCCAACTCCCACTTTGATTTTCTTTTGCCATATTTGAAATTTGGAACCACCAAAGCAAACAGCAATGAGCAATCACCACTTCTTAATTGACATTCTCCCACTCAATTATCATCATCAAACGTTTTACACAGGAAATAAAAGTCTTCCACCCTTTTGTTTTTAAGAGAACAGCAAAATCTTCAAACTGGTGGTGTGACTAATATCATTACTCATGCAGTAAAAGTCTTGAATTCAAACTTCTCAATAAGGGTTCTTTATTAAAGGAAATGAAAATAAACGTGTCGGAGACAATTTTACGGTTGAGAGAACCTATTTTTTATGGCAAAAAATCTGTACGTGTTAAAGTCGTTGCGTGCTAAAATTGGTTGAATGTCATAAAATTGATGAAATTTTGACTGAAGTAATGGAATTCGTTGAATCTGAGAATATAACTAGAAGTTGTGACCTTCATAATTTCATATGTGTCTCCGGACCTATAACCTATACTTGTGACTAGGCCAGAGGAATAAAATGTTCGAGCCACATTTACACTTGTATCGAAAGTCAAATTCTCACCCATTGATAATCCCCGTTTCCATTTCTATTAGTGCAAATAATGGGAGTGGTTCGAGCATGAAGGTGATATTCATGACCGATAAGAAGGCACATTAGTCCATTCTTCATCCAAAATCACCTTCTCATACACTTCTAAATCTAGACATCTATCACAATCACTCTGTGGTTAACCATATTCCCGAATCACTGACTAAAACTTTTTACCATTATTTTTGTGACCCGCTGAGAGTTTGAGAGTACAGAGCTCTGTAATATCTTCGATTTGATATATTATGGCCCCCGTAACTTATTGCGGGTAAAATGTTATGACTTCTAGAAAATCAGCACTATCTAAACCTAAAATCACCAAAATTTGATGCATACTATATATTATTTTCCCAAATTTTAAAAATACGGTATAATTCACTCAATACTAACGTGATACGACTAAGAAACAAAGCAAAGACAATCTATCTTGTTGCTACGAATGCCTATTTATCTAAACTGCATATGAAATATTTCAACCCGAACATTGTTTTAAAACGATCCACTATTTTCATTTTGTATATGTGTTGAGTTTCGACCCCTGAGCCGTTTCTCTGGTTCCACCACTGGTTGTGAGTTACACAAAAGAAACTAAACCTAATAGGATTAAAATATACATAAAGTGCATTTAGAAGTATTTTATGTCAAAAAATAGAATTTATTTAACCTTCTTAGAAATATAAATTTGGGAAAGTTCCCGAAATAGGACTAAAACAGTTTCAAAATTCCATAATAGGATTGCCATGTTTTTTATTCCCAAAATAGGACTAATTACTGTCATGTTTAGAAAATACTGTCATGTTTGAAGTCTGGTACTACCAAAATATAGCAGTAATTAGTCCTATTTTAGGAATAAAAATATGGCAGTCCTATTTTGGAATTTTCAAATTGTTTTAGTCCTATTTCGGGTAATATCTTTATAGATTTCCCTAATTAAAGACGAATAAGTAAAAGAGTGATTCTATTTATATACTTTGCATGTTGTAGTATATCACCTCATAAAAACTTACTCCCTCCGGTTCTCAAAAAGTTTCACAGTTTGACTTCACACATATTAAAAAAATAAATTTGACTTTATTGCGGAGTGCACTGTTTGGCACTGTTTGACACTGTTTTGCACTGTTTTGGTGTAGATAATTTGCGAAATAAGGAAATACTTCCTCCGTTCCCTTTTAATTGCAACAGTCAACACTTCGCGTTTGCCAACACACAAGTTTGACCATTAATATCTTTCATTCCCTATTATTAAAAAAATTATAAAATTCATATTTTGAAAATTTAGAATGAGAAGAATTTAACAATATTTTTTAAAAAATTAATTTATAATACATTAATTAATAAAATATAGTCAAAGTAGAATATGTGAATAGTGCAAAAAATCCAATGTTGCAATTAAAAGAGAACGAAGGTAGTAAGAAGAAATGTGATGTTAATTTTGGGACTTCCCGATAAGGAAAGTGGGAAGTTATTTGAGAAGGGGAGGAAGTATAACTTTTTGGTCTTCTTTGATAGATAATCAGACATAAAAAATGTAAGGTTAAACATTCACGCGTAAACTTGTCTGAAATATAATGCATCTTTTATTTCTTTTTAATTTTGGTAAGCAATCACAATCTGCCACGTAAGACCCCATATTATTCTTTTTTTAATAGTTAAGCTTTATCGTTCACTTTAAGGTTTTCATTGCAACATCTCGAATCGTGTGTTTTTTTAATAACGTTTATCTACCACTATTCCACTAAAGTTTCATACGTACCATACTACAAACAAACCATCTAAACATTAGTACGACTAATAAAAGATCGCTTATAACAATTTCTAGTGCTTCTTTTATCCGGTTTATGTACTGACATTATTTGTGAATTTTATTAAACGGTTCGATCAATATCACTTTTGAAGTAGTTCATAATCAATATTTAGTTATTAATTGTCGATAATAATTCGATTTTTTTTTTAAAAATATCTCGGATATTATTAGAAAGAGCCATTTTAAAATTGATTAAAGAACGTTCATCATAGTGTATAATTTAAAAATTTTAAAACAGCAGAACATTGAATTGTGTATATTTGTCATACATTTTTTAGTCATGTACATTTATTTATAATATCTGATACGTTGTATTGGTCTCAAATCAAGGATAGTAAATAATATATTAAACTGGTATATATAGTATATCTATCGCAATATTGGGTACTTTAATATAATGAAAAAACAGTCATAATTTTGTCATTGTATCAGAGTTGGTGTCATATATGCAGATCATTAATTTTCTTTACTACGTATTTGCTACGTTATACTTTTCTTAGTATATTTTTTTTTTCTTTTTTCTGTTTTTTCTCGTTTTCTTTGTTGCGACTATCAATTACTCCGTAACAATTTAGAGGATTCCATAAATAGGATGAAATATAGAAAGAGTGCAAAAATTGGTGAGAGCATTTCCAAAGTAAGACTAATTTACTCCCGATTAGACTTATTTCAATCCCAGACACGACTGGATCAGATTACACTTAAACTTTTCGAACAAGACTAATATACTTAAACAAATCTGACTAGACTTAGAGAATTATAAAGTACACAAGGAAAAAACATTTACCCAACCAAACAAGACCAGTTAAGATCAAACCAGACTCAAACAGACCAAACTCAACTATACCAGATTAAACAGAACAAACCAACATGCCAGAAAATTTCAATCCAATTAAATACATCCTTACATTGCAAATAAACATAATTAATTGTATTTATACATTATGTCTATAATTAATTATATTTTGAACAATTTCTTTTCATTAAAGGAAAATCATATTTTTTATCCCTCAATTAGTCACTATATTGAAATATCAGATCCGTGTTTTCGAAATTATAAATGTCACCCTCGAATTGACAGATTTTATTGTAAATGCCATCCCTGATTAATTTATTGGTGGTTCAGAACGGGAGATTGTTTATAAACGTCAGGGATGACATTTACAAAAACATATGTCAATTTAGTATATTTTACTCCCTCCGTTCATAAAACATTAACAAATTTTTTTATGAGAACAAATTTAGCATTACAACTACTTTTTTTATTTAGCAGTCATTCCATCACAATATTCCATTATATTTCCATCCTATCATCAATAATCTTGGTCCAAAAAAAGGTGGAATCTCCCATCCCAGGAGCCCCCCATACCCCGACTCGACAGGATTTTTGGGAGGATGTTAATCACGGTGACTCAGTCGGCCCAATGATGGTAGATCTTTTTCCCGTGCGCACCAGAGGCCCAACCTTATTTCAGGTTCATTGACCTCCACACGGTCGCTGCGGGTTTCGAACCTTGGTCACTTGGTCCAAATTTCCCACCACTGAACCAACTGAGCTACCCGTGCGCGTTCTATCATCAATAATCTATATCATCTTTCGTTATTCATAATCCACCTACTTTTGAAATGAGAACAGCTCCATGTTACGGAGATAGTATATTTTACTCCCTCCTTTCATAAAACACTAACAAATTTGGCGACACGTACAATAATAAAGTAAAAGGAAAAATTGGTAAAATAATAAGTGAGGGAAAAGCATTTCTTTGTGTTTACAGTATCTTTTTAAAATCTTCTCTCCCACTATTGAGTATTTTACTATTTTAGTCTATGTTCCTTAAAAAAATTAAAGAAAACCTTTAGAGTACAAGATAACCCATGTGATTTGTGTAAATTATTTGAAAGGATATGCAGTGGTTGAATTCAAGCTTTTAATAAATACATAATGAAAATAATTATAAGTACTACCTGACTAGGACCTACAATATAATGTGTATGGGAGTGCTAAATTCATTATGGAATTGCTACCCTCCATCCAATCTTTTAAGTCACCATAAATGAGCAAGACAAATTCATGAGTCATGCAATTGTTAAATGACAAATGTGGTGCTGCAAATGACCTAATTCATGGAGGGCCACTTTGCCAAATGCGGTGTCCTATCAACAATCTCTAAAGTAGGATTCTTTGTCATTGCACCCCAGCATCATTTTTTGGGTGGACTGATTCATTCCCCCATATCTATGAAACTACGTATTATAGGTAAAGGAAATTGTTAATTTTATAATTTTGAAAAGAGGTTGCATAAAAAAGTTAATAAACAAATCTCCACATTCATTACTTTCTGGCTTTCATTTTCAACCATCAATAGAAAGAACCCGTGCATTTGTCAATCTTTTTTATGTCACTTGCATACATTGCCCAATGTAGTATTGGGAACACATCATAAAACATGGGTAAATAAGTAAATTTATTTACTCCACCTCTTTTAAATTGCATTCACTGTTTTCATGTGAAGTTATGATAGCTAACCATTGACTAAACTGCAATGCAATTACTTTCTAAAACAAGTCTCATCCCTAATTGTCCCAACACCGGCCAGACATATAATTGAGAGCGATCATACTATGATCCAGATCATTTTTGACCGAATGCGGGGTCTACATCCTTTTTTTTACAATTCACGTGTTGAATGCCGTTATCGTCATCATCGTTGTCAGAATTTGAATTTTGAAAATCCCGGTATATATAGAGAAAAGTAGTGGAAGGCAACATGTATATATATACTAATGATACTAGGAAATTAAACAAGAGTCTAGACATTTTCACCGTTGGGACATATAAGGAAAAATAATAAAATAATACTACATTCGTCCTTCTAACATTGAGGCATAAAGTGGTGGTGTGATTATTTAGAAAAATTGTTTTATGTATTTGATATTGAATTAATAAAGAAACAATAAGATAAGAATGATTTAACATCGTAAAATTTTTCAAATTTAGTATGACACAATGTAAGTAAGACAGATAAAAAATGATAGATGAGCTAATTTTAACGAAATGAGAAAGTACCTATGCAATAAAATATAATAAAGGAAATAAAGGGCACAATATTTTCACTATTTCTTGTAGTACACGCGGTCAACCACTAAAGTCACGCTCGTTGGGGCAAATTACTTTCTGTGTGATTGGGACCTGCTTTGTGTCACGTCAAGATGCACCCATGAGCACAGCCAAACCCCTAAAATTGCATTTAATATAGATTTAATTACAAATCGATCACACAAAAACACTTTGTGTGGGCCAGGCATGCGTTGCCTTCAACTACACCAATACTTGTGTCTCCCTTTATTTCAGAAAAAAAGTTTCTTGTTTTTTTTTAAATCTAAACAAATTTCGTGCTTTCTCATTAAAAATGGAATCTAAAGAGTACTTTTTATTACCAACAAGAAAATAAGACAATTTTTTATTAAGTTAACTTGTTTGGAGTTGATGGAAAATAGTATAATAAAACCACAAACTTTCATTCTAATTTAAAACATGATTTAGCTCCTCTCCATTAACCGGAATTCTCCATTAGGAGAGAGATAGAGTGAGATGGGGAAATGGTGAGGTAGAGAGAGAAAAGATATGGTTTAATTATTTTTTTTAAGGAGAGAGATAGATTGAAAAAGAAATGGAAAGAGTAAATGAAGAGGAGTATGACTCAAAGCCAATGTGTATGGAGTAAGTGCATGTTAGATAAACATATCTCTCAAATTTTTTACTTTTTTATTGTTTAAAAAGTCTAAAAACTCTTAGAAGCTATATTCATTTGGTAGGCATAAATCTTTACTTTATTACTTTTTTACTAGTAAAAAGTCTCTAAAGTTTATAACATTCAACATTAAATCGTTACAACATAATGTTATACCAAACATTACTAAATTAAAGCTTTTATCTAACATACACTATCCTATAATCTTTTTCTTTAACGACATTTTCAAACACTAAAAACTACTACGTACTAGGCAATAAAAAGTTCACCAAAATATCTATTTGGCTAAGCCAAATATACCATGTATTTCAAAAAAAAATGGAGATTTTAGAATTAATTAATTACAAATTTTTTTTATATCAATGATAAACAAATTAAATCAACTTTTGTCAAACAACTACAATATGTAAAATCTTTTTAATCACGGCTAACAATCTAAAACCCACATTTAAAACCACTACCCCTTTGTATAATATTTTAAGAAGCCTTTCTGATAGAGGTTATATTGTTTGACCCTATTTTGGTTGGTAATAGGACATACCGTATTATATTAATGTGCAAATTTAAAAAGGTAAAACTCAATTAATCTTGACCGACCGATTTCCTCCTAAAACCCTGTAATTTGGGTGAAAGGAAAACACTAAGATTCAAGTGTGAAAGAGTTTAAAAAGTCATGACCTACTAAAATTTCATTCTAATTAAACATCATCATTATGGCTGATTATTTGTTAAAGCATATCAACTCTAAGGAGACCTACTATGTGAAAGACTTAAAAAGTTAGATTATTCTTAAAAAAAAGTGAAAAAAAATGACATGGTTATAAACATAATGGAATTAGAATATCATCTCAAATTTTCACACAAAATGAAAACGACTCTAACTTTACTACGGAATATATATATATATATATATATATATATATATATATATATATATATATATATATATATATATATATATATATAGACACACACACACATATACTACGTATATTACAAGTATGCTATGTACTATTTATTATTATCATTAAGTGCTTTCAATTAACTCGGTTGTAGTGTTATATCAAAGCACGATGTCAATGAATACGCTATACTTTTTACAATTTCTTCCAAATTTACTTACTATAAAAACTCTTGATCAACTCATAAAGGTAAAAGGATTGATTGAGGAAAAGTAAATCATGAAAAGATGTGAGATTGTAAAAAAAGAATGAATAATTGATTACACTATAGCCAAGGAAATTTACAAGAAATCAATAGCATACTTCAACTATGAAACAGTACAAAAAAAATTAAAAATTATAATCAGACTTTTTTCTATTTACTACCAGTAGTATCTAAAGAAAAAAAGATGATTATCAAGAAGACAAGTTTACATGCACTGTGGCATTCATGCTGGAATTACACACGGGGCAGCAAGAAACAAGGGTGGACCCACACGTCGTGCAGAGGCACAGATGCCTACATGGCAGCAGCAAAACACTGGATTCCTTCTCCCCGCACCGCCGGCACATCCTACCGCCGCCGTTTTTCACGAGCTCCGCCGCTGCCGGCAACATCCTCTCAACATGAATGGACCCAGCATCGGCTGCGTAGTCGCTGCTGTCGCAGCAAGACTCAACGTCTTCCTCATCCGTCACCCCAGCGGCAGCCCTGCCGGAAAAGTGCTCGTCCGTGACGTGAGCAAGAACTTGCTCCAGATCGCTGCGGAGGGTGTTCGCGGTGGCTTCGTTGGAAAGGGCCAAATCTCTCCATAATTGATTCTCCAAGTAGAGGCTCTTAACCCGTTCTTGTAGAGCGAAATTCAACTTCCCAAGCGTCTGAATCTGCTCGTCTTTCTCCATTACTTTCTTCATAACTTCTTCTCCGATCGCTGCGACCAAGATTCTCGTTTCTTGCTTCTGCCTCTCTTCTAACTCCATTCTTAACTTCTTTGTCTGTAATTCAACATTTAAAAAACGGGTAAGTCGTGGGTTTTCAGAAGAATGCCAATAACAGAGGTTTTGAGAAACAAAGGAGAATCCCCTTACATGATTGGAAACAATCCGATCGACCTCCGACTGGTATTGTTGCATGATGGGTAACACATCTTCGCCGGGGACGGCGAAGTCCTCGTCTCTGATCCGCTTTCTTGAAACTTCCGGCTGGAGCTGATAAGACAGCTCACAGTCCGCGTTCATCGCCGGTTTCCCCTGAAACAGAGTCCGACTCATGGGGAAATTAACCCCCGGCAGCATTGAATCCGGAGGAAATGGTATCGAGGAACCGATCTGAGCGTTGTACCCGAACCGGAAACCATTGGGTTTGCCCGGATTTACAAGCTGCTGCTGGGAAGGGAACAGATTGAAATGTTGAGCTTCGACAGCCATGGAAGAGCTCTAGAGAGAGATGGTTGCTTGTTGAGCGAGAGCGTGCGAGAGAAAACTCAGAAAAGGTTGAGGGACAGAGGAGGAAGAAGAGGGGTTTTGCCGTATATAAAGGCGCTGTGGTTTTTGGATAGGAGTAAGAAAGTCAAAGATTTGTAGAGCCACGAGGTACCAAACAACTTTGGAAATTTAATTTAAAATGGGGAATTGGTTGATTTGGGCTATTAATTATTCATTTTTATTAATTAATTTAATGGATATAAACTGTTACCCACGTAAAAACTGATGCCTTTATTATGCACCTCCTTTCTTCGATTTAAATACGGAGTACTTTATCATTTTAGGTGTTTGTACCAGTTCGTATAACGAAGAGGAAATTAATAAATGTTTTTCTAAAATTGATGTCTACCGGTTATATATAAAAAATCGCAGTTTGTTGAGAGGTACTTTCTACGTTCAATTGAAATCTCATAATTGAGAAAATAATAATGACTAAAATCGCATATGTTGTTCAAAATATGATTCAAACGGAATACTCCCTCCGTCCCCCAATTAAGTTACGTCATTAATTTCACACATATTAAAGAAATGAATTTACTGGTGGGTAAATTTTACTATTTTGACATTGTTTGACATCGTTTTTGCACTGTTTGGACACTGTTTTATACCGTTTGACATTGTTTTTATGTAGATAATAATTCGCCAAATACAGAAAGTAAGGACTTATTTTAGGGACTCACCAAAAAGAAAAGTGATAACTTAATTACGGGACGGAAAGAGTATTTTTTTCTAAATACGATGAGTCGATGACATATAATAGGTAGGCAATTACTTAGAAATTTATTTCTTTTCATATGTGTCTAATCATATATTGGAAAATAATCATGTTGACCATACTTCGGGAATGAGAATTGACATCTTTATACTTATATAATTATTTTTCCTTTAATAACCTTCGGTATTTTGTTCTCTAAGAAAGTTCAGCGTTTCCGTTCATAAAATAAATTTGTGTTCATTATTGCATATATTTCTTATCTACATAAATCTCATTTATTTTTATATAAAAAATAAAATTTAATTATTTTCTTTTTCTTATCCATATAAATCTAAATCACAGAATTTATATATTATCAAACTATATGATTATACAGTTAGAGCATTCGCTTGAAATATACAATCGTGGTAACTACATGGTAAAATTATAGTTGTTTAATTAATGTACTATCTCTGTCTCAAAAAAATTTGTCATTACATAATACTACGTATTACAAAAGTTATAAATTTTATACTTTTATGAAAATACTTTTAATAAAGAACATTTTCATATTATAAATAATTTGCAATGAAAAGATATAGCTGGTCAAAATTTAAAAAATGGCAAAGTTTTTAGGACGAAAGTAATATTAAACTTGTTTGATTAACTACATTTTCTAGATTGCTTTACATTGGTCTATTATGATACTACATACGATTTAGTTTATTTACAAAAATGTTCAACGTGGACAATATTTCATTGGATTGAGATCGACTGAAGTCAGAACATATCTAGTATAATACTTTTATCTAGTTTGGTAAGTTATGTTTTGTTTAAGTCTAATCTTATTTGGTTGACTATTCATATCATACATTTATATTTTTCTACTCTCTGTTCCATTGGACTTTGTCAACTTTTCCGTTTTGGTTGTCTCAAAAAACTTTGTCACTTTTCAATTAAAGCAATGATTCTGCACATTTCTCTCTCCTCTACACACATATCAACAACACAGTTTTTGTTTTTCTTATTTCTCACTTACTTTGCACTTGTCAAAGTACACCAGAACGGAAGTAGTACTATCTATATACAATTTGTTTTGAACTAGTCTTAACTTCTTAAATATGTTATAGTCTGTTATGAGTTTTTAAGTTTGATTTGTTCTAATATGTCTCTACCTTATATAGTTGATTTTGATATAAGCCGGAGTAATAAGCTGAATGATCTTGTAATCTATCTAAACATACATTGTACTTCGTGCTTTAACATCAATCAAGTCTAGCTAACACAATGTGAATGTTCAACAATAACATTAAGCTACGTTATTTTATGATGCAGTCTATCGCTTAAGTCAAGACTTCGAACCCGAACCACCAGCCGGCCTAGGTCGGAGCCACCCGCTCAGAGCAGCGGTCGCAGATCGTTCTTATGCCTCTGGCAGCGGCGGCGCCGAAGGAAACCACCGAAGTGAGGAGTTGCTTGAAAACTCTGATCTTCACGTCCCCTCTTCTCGGCCTCCTCATCCTTGGAGCTGCTCGTCGGAAATCCATATGATCAATTCAAGCAGTGGTTCTTCTGATGATATATAATATACGAAGTACGAGGTACAGTATTTGTGTATTACGTACGTAGTATTTATAACGTTGAAATGGGCGAGGAGCCATTTTGGCAGTTCCGACCATGGCCCACACGGGTTTCAAGACTTCATCAACACCTCTTATTACACGTCCTCACTCTCCTTTCACTCTCACCCTTTATTATTATTTTTTCTCCTTTTCTTAAAATTGTTAATAATTTTTTTTATTTTTGATCTTATTTTTATAAAATTTATATCAAAGTCTTTTATTTTTCATGATCTTTCAAATGAGACCAATATTGCCTATGTAATTTTAATTTTTTACATTCATACATTTTCTATAATACTCCGTATATTTTTATATGCATACACTTTTTCTATAATATATTTTTTTATCACTTTTATATGTTTTTAGAGGTTTTTAAGATATTGAGTTTGTTTATTTTGCTTCTAGCTTGTAGTTACATTTGATAATATACGAAGTTACATCATCTTATACTCGAGTTACAAATTATTATGTGTGAGTTACATCTTGTTATGTGTGAGTTACATTTTGTTATACACGAGTTACATACTTTTATGCGCGAGTTACATGTAATTATGTGTGAGTTATATCTAATTATTTGTGATTTTGTACTTTTCTTGAATTAATTCAATTATAACTGAAATAATTTTTTGCTTTGCTAATTTAATACAAAATTTTATTAATCCACATAAAATAAGTATATTATATTTCATATTCATACACTATTTTTCAAATGATAAAAATGAAAGATGTAGCAGGGGTTTATTTCATGGTGTAACTCACATACATTAAGATGTAACTCGCGTATATTAAGATGTAACTCGCGTAGAAGAAGATGTAACTTCATGATATATTATCAAATGTAATTTCAAAATAATATGTTAAAATTACATAAGCAATATTGGTCTCATTTGATAGATCATGAAAAATAAAAAAATTTGATATAAAATTTATAAAAATCGGATATCAAATAAAAAAGTTATTACAATTTTTAACAATAAAAAATAATGGAACTAGGTATAAAACTGCGTCGTTTTGCAACCGGGCGCACCATCCTCTTGGTGCGCCGGTTGCAGGGTATAAATTCCGTTCCCCAATGATACAGAGACACTTGATCCAAAATGTAGAATCTCCCACCCCACGAGCCCCCACTCCGATCCGACAGGATGGTGGGGGAGTAAATCACGGTGACTCAGTCAGCAAAGCAGCAGTATGCCTTATACACGTGCGCAGGGGCGGATCATAGTGAGGGCAGAGGTGAGCTTCAGCCCAGCCCAATTTTTTTATTTTTATTAATATACATATAGCTTTAATTATTAGCCCAACCCAAAATTTATGTCCAGCCCACCCCAGTCCAAGCCTACCAGACCTGCGGCCTTCCAAATGCGAAGTGGCCGAACTACGCGAGATTGCGAAGAACAAATGTCTAAGAGATGAAGACATGCGGCCAGAAGCCGCGCCGCCTTCCACGTGTCAAGCGCCCTGCGCCGCTGCGTCGGCCATCTTCCCTGTCCAGCTCTGAGCTTTCCTATCTGAATTGAGCAATTGGCGAATTTGATTCTGCGGTGATGCCTCAAGCTCCAGCCTCCAGGTGAGAAGGTATTATTATTTACTCCGTATTAGTTCATTACTCTTTTAGACTTTTAAGTTTTACTCCGTAATTTATTGTGCTGTGACTGTTATTTATTGTGTACGGAGTATTATTATTTTTAGGTTTGTAAATCTATTTAGTTCTTAATTAAATATTTCAGTATATAATAAAACACTGTTTATCATTATAAATTTATAATGATTATATTAAAAGTAAAATTATACATTAGAGAATGGTTTATTTATTATACAATTGAAGATTAGAAAATGATTTCTTTATTACGTCGACGTGTAAGAGAGAACAATTGAAGATTATGTACAACTGATGGTACATATGATTGCAACCATGACCCAAGAACCATCTTAAGATAAGCACATCAACGGGATAAGCCCATTAATCGGGGTTATGATAAGTAATAACCGCTAGGCCTAATTAGGAATCCGTCCAAAGGAATCCATAGCCAGGCCAGGCTGGATAGCAGACCTCGAGCCTGAGCGGAGTTCTAGAGAGGTCGGACTCTTCCTAGGACTTATGTGGCAGGCTAATATTCGAGCTATCTGGCAGCGGCAGCGAATTGCATTAAATGTATCAATTTCTTCCTAGAATAATAGAACCTAAGAAGTTGATTTCGTCATTCTTTCCAAAAGTGGATCAACAAAGTGGTAATAATAGAACCTAAGAAGTTGATTTCGTCATTCTTTCCAAAAGTGGATCACTTTCCAAAAGTGAAGGGAGTTAACCTGTACAATTGAAGATCAAAGAATGATTTATTTATTGTTTGGACATTTAAGAACAATTAAAAATCTCAAGTGAGAATACTTATTAGTTTTATGTACAACGATTGTTTTTACTTATTAGTTTTACACTTTTATAGAAGTATTTTAATTCATACAAATAAATACTAGAATCTTCAATAACCATTAATAGATTTATAAAATCGCACTAAAAACCTTTTAATTTTAAAATATATATAATTTATTCCTATAATTTATGCGTTGTCGATAGGCTGGAGTCCTATCGAACTGAACATCAATATGCTCGAACTCGACTTGAATAACTATTCGAACTCAAAATCTAGCCCATGTTTGATTTCGAAACTCGTGAAGCTCGGGACGTTAAATTAAATTCGAAATCACGCTCGTACTCGAGTAGTTTGAGAAAAGCTCGGTTGGATAACAACGCTAAGTTAAACTCTTTGTGTGCAATAACAATTTTTTTATTGCTTAGCCCACCCCACTCCTCATTCCTGGATCCGCCCCTGAATGTGATTAATATAATATGTATGTGTGGCAATGACTCGTCTCCCACTTTAGCTGCTATCTATAACTTCTAAGACTACTCAATACGTATGTATATCGATCTAAATAAAATTCATAAAGTATATTATGATGCCCTGATCTAGCCTCCTTTTCAAGAGTTTCTGCAGACTTTAAGCGGAACACAGTTGTAGCGTGTATCTTTTACATGAATTTCGTCGATCGCCAGGTGTTTGTACATACTAAACATTTTAGATTTTTTCCGGGTTTGCGTAGTATAATACGGAGTATAGTAGATCTTGTTATCTATTCTATTAATGTTAAGGCGGCCTAGGCCAGCTCCCCCAACTCTCGAACAACAGTCATGCTAAGACGATGTCAATGTTGAAAAATGTGTTAATAAATTGCATTAAATAATCATTTTGGGGCAATATTTTGAGTGGAGTCCACTTCCGATTTGGGTCGGGTCAAAGTGATTTCGGATTTCCTTGTCAATTCAAGGGTTACAATTCGAAATATGGCATACTCAAAACGAATAACGGGTGAATGAGAAATTGATTCTCGAACTTCACTCGTTAAAATGGAAAAAAATAGGAAAATGATGGGTTTCTAGTGGAATTTATCACATACCGGAAACCCAAGGTATTTTCACCCCCTTGTAAATGGAACTCTCTATGAAGGAGTTACTATGTATTTTTTATTTAAAAATGTAAACTTATGGTGTTAAACACATGTTTTAAAATAGTTAAAAATTTATAGAGATGTAGTTAAATTAAAGCATCATAAATATACATTGTGAAAGAAAAAAACATATTTTCATGGTACTAATATTTCTTTTTGTATAAAGTTTAGGATATAAATATTACATCACACATCTTCAAAATTTGGGGTAATTAAATTATTTTCCCCTTATATAATAGATATCCTATGTCTTAAACAATGGGTTGTGCTATTGTTTATTCATTCAAGTTAAGTAAATTATTTTAGATATTACTTTTTTTAAATATCCAATTATGTATTACATTATGTAATGCTATATATAAATTTTTAAAACTAAAAGTTAAGGGGAGCGAAAACATATACTTTCTCCGTTTCCAAAAGATCTTGACACTTTGACTTCACGGTTTTTAAGGAAAAAAAGTTGACTTTACTGTAGAGTACACTGTTTGACACTGTTTGGGACTGTTTGACAACTATTTGGCACTGTTTGTGTAGATTTATTTGCCAAATAAGGCAAATAAGGAAGTGTAAAGATCTTTCTGGTACTGCTAAAAATGGAAAGTGTAAAGATCTTTCAGAACCGGAGGGACTATATCTAATTAAAGTATGAAAATATTACATATATAATAGAAAAATTTGAAAGACTAAGGGGAGCGGTTGGCCCCCCACACCCCCCTTAAATCATCTCTGGTTCTGTTCTCAACAGAATCGCTCTGTTTTTGTCCGCACCAGAAGAGGATCTCACCAGAACCGCTCCGCTTCTGTTCGCAACAAAAGGGCACGAGGTATTTTGTCCGTGCCAGAAGACACCTTAAAGCTCTGGCTAAATTCTGCCTCATCTCATTTATGTTTTCTTTAGTCATTTTAATGAATTAATTTTTATTAATTATTTTTTTTGTTTTTCGAAACACACCCAACAGTCAAACCATGTCCGGTTTTAAAATTGACTCCTCATTAGTAGCTGACAAAAATCAATCTCAGACTAATTTTTTCGTTTTATGGTCAAGTGGAGGTTCATGTCTCATTTTCCTTATCCTTGACTAGTAAAATCGGGTCATTTAGCAATTTTTACATCTGCTTCGACAATTACGTAGTTTTTTCTTAGACTGATTAAGCCTCACACTAGACCCTACTTAAAAAGACAAGATAGTACACACCAAACTTAAATAGATCTAATCAGACCAGACTTTGATATAGTTATAAAATACATAAAGACCAGATTATACTAAACCAAATTTTAACATACCAGATCAGACCCTGATAGATCATACCAGACTGGAAGGCCAGCTCAGAAGCGGAGTAGCCTTCCAGGATGACCACATAATCGGAGGTGATCTTCTTCCCGGGATCGCCCATCTTCTGTTTCTTTTCCAAGGGTTGAACTCCCTTCTCCGCCTTTTTTTCCTCTTAGCTGTGGCGGCCTGTGAGCCCGGCTTCGTCCCCAACAGCTGCAGCCTTTGAGGGGCCCTGACCCTCCTTCCTGAAGAATGAGTCCATTGGATTCTGCGTCGCCGACTCCTTCTTCTTCTTCTGGGTCTTCCCCAGTTGTTTCCTCAGCACGGCGAAGGCGTTAACGTCCATAATACTACCTGCAAAATGAAACAAAAGATTAGAAGGAGGGGTCCAAGGCAATAACAAAAGCAAAACAACAAAATATTGCTAAGTAAAAAAACGAAAAGCCTTCGGTAAAGCACCTCCGCATGTACCCTCGGGAACTGGGGCGCTCTTGTATACATGATCTATCAGGGGATATCTCTCATCATTCTCCCCAAA
Source organism: Cuscuta europaea (assembly GCA_945859875.1). Lineage (NCBI taxonomy): Eukaryota > Viridiplantae > Streptophyta > Magnoliopsida > Solanales > Convolvulaceae > Cuscuta > Cuscuta europaea. The sequence continues at coordinate 9,137,331 of CAMAPE010000057.1, forward strand.
CAGATGATATCGCAGGAAGCCCAATTTGTACAGCTCATCCGGGAGGGTGGCATCCTTGATAGTCACCAGCTTATCAGACCCCTCCGGCAAAGTCGAGACCTTCTTTCCATCTTACTCCACGGTTGCACTTCCCACCTTCAGGTGCCTTCGGAAATTATCATGGTGGAGTCCGGGAAAAGGAATTTCCGCCATGCGGACATAACAAAACGGCCCTTCCAACCTTTGTGGGACGAGGGGACTTCGGAAAAGAGCCTCCACTCGGGGACCTGCTGCAAGTTGGCAAAGCCCTCGCTATTTGCGTGCCCCCCTCGGCACAAGTTGAAACAGAGAAAGAAAAGATATAGGGAGGGTTCTACGCCCCGGCTCCGGTAGAGGAAGAGAAACCCTGCCAGTAGACATGTACAAAAACGGGGTCGGACCGGGCTCAGGTCGGGCTTTTTATAAAATTTCTACCCACCATGTGTGAGCGGGCCCGGCCTGGCCCGCTAAAACGGGCCTAACCCCAAGTCCATACCTGCCCGTAAGAGCGGGCCGGGTAGTCCACCGGTCCGCCTGGCCCGGGAAAAGTTTAATTTTTTAAATACTTTAAAAATAATATTACAACATTGAAAAAATTGTTAATATACTTATAATGTTTATAGGTCTTTCACCACATACAAAAAAATACTTACACAAACATAATAATGAGAAACTATATCTAAAATTTAAAATTTAAGCACAAAGTATTATCTTTAAGTACAAAAATAGATATTATATTGGTTGGGCTAGTTGTTCAAAACTAAAAATTTATATTTAAACATATTGAACTATAAATATATATAAAGAAAAATTAGTAAATATAATATATATGTTGTAATAAATAAATAAATAAATTAGTGTATATATATATATATATATATATATATATATTTAGAGGAATGTTCAGGTCCGAACGTTCCCCGTCCAAACAACGACGTTCGGGGCGGTTCCCGGTGGAATTTTTTGATGAAATTTTTATGGTATGTTCTTCATCAAGTCTAGTTTATCCACAAAAATTTCAGCTCAAAATTCGACCGTGAAGGCCTTCAAATGATTTTTTGAAGTTCACTGCGTTTTCCCGATCGAATTTTGAGCTGAAATTCTGTATGGAGAAACTAGAATTGATGAAGAACATACCATAAAAAATTCATCAAAAAATTCCACCGAGAACCGCCCTGAACGGCGTTGTTCGGACGGGGAATGTTCGGACCTGAACATTCCTCTATATATTTATATATACTAAATGTAGCGGGTCGGGCTTATTGGCCCGAACAGGCCTACACCACAACCCAAGCCCGCTCATATCTTATTGTGAGCCAGGCCTGGTCTGGTGGGTAAATATATATGCCCAAGCCCGACAATTTGTGCGGGCGGGCCGGGCGTGCCAGACCGGTTTTGTACAGGTCTACCTGCTAGGTATGAGTGACTGTTGGGGGTCAACTCACAGGGGGCCAATTTCACAAACCTTAAATACTCCAACACGAAAGGATGGAGAGCGAACCGAATGCTCAACTGCCCAAAGCCACCGAGAGGATGTGCACCAAGAAGCAGCCTTCGGGGGGCGAGACAATACGTCATTAGGCCTCGGTTCTACTACGGTTGCCAGGGGCCCGATATAGAAACAAGTATGAATGGCCCTCGGGAATTCCTACGGGCTGGTCGGCACCAGCAGCGGCTTGCTTCTTCTTCGGAGGTGCCTTCACCTTCTTCTTTTTCTTCAGCGGCGCAGCCCGAAGGGGATCCGGGCTGAGGGGTTGCGAGGTCCATGTTCTGCCTGCATTCACCGGAAGGATAGCTACAGTTACCTGTTGTCGCTCCTTCTCCTCCTCCTCTTCAGTGCTTTGAACGGCGAGTGCCATCTCCTCATCCTCAGCCACCTGCTCGAATTCCTCGGCTTCGACCTCGGTTCTGAGGTTGCTCTGAACCTCCTTTGAAATTTCTAAATCATCGTTAGAAGAGGCATCACTAGTGGAAAAATGTTATTCAGAGGCGCTTCATTTGAGGCGCTTTAAACAGAAAGCGCCTTGGTTATTCTAAAAAAACGAATTTTAGACACGTGCGGCGCTTCTTGACATATAAGCGCCTCTAATTTATAAATTATTTAATTTTTTTACTTTCGTCCCATGTGCGGCGCTTCTGTCAAAAGAAGTGCCTCGAATCAAAACAAAATTAAAAATTACGGAAAGCGTGCGGCGCTTCTCGTAAAAAAGCGCCTCAAACCATTTAAAAAAAATTAACCGATACGTGCGGCGCTTTTATACTCTGAAGTGCCTCTAATAGGTTTTAAATTTTTTAACCTATCCACTCGACCGCCTTCCCCGTTCGTAGCCCTTACGTTCGTAGCGCCTCCCTCTTAACTTCGACAAAGACGACCAACGGCCTGCGCAGCTTCGATTATCTTCGACAAAGACGACCAACGGCCGACAACGACCACCACGCACGACCTTACACCGCCGCTCTGGAGCTGTGCTGAGACGACCGACCTGCGGCGAAGAGGGACCTCGAGCGACTGACCTGCGGCGAAGAATCTGCGACGAGCGGTTGCGACGGTGAGTTCCGACGACTAGCAGCCTCGTTGTGACGACTACTACAATCTGCGACGGCGAGTTCAGACATCGTCCAGCAGCCTCGTCACCTCCTAGCCGCTGCTCTGCCATCATTGGGGACTTCGACTACGTGCCGGCCAACTCTTAAACTAGGTCAGCAACATAATCTTTAATCCTCTACTGTTAATAAACTAATTTATTTTTATTTTATGGTTAAATATTCTGATTAATATTCTGTTGTTAATAAATTCAATTTACTTTTGTTTTATGGTTAAATAATCTGATTAATATTATGTTGTTAATAAATATTCTGCTGCTAATAAATTCAATTTATTTTTGTTCAATTTATCTTTAATATTCTGATTTTTCAGTTTATTTGGTAATTTAAAAGATTTTGTTTGGCTTAGGAGCGTAAAATAAGCACTTGACTGACTACCCGATTTTTTTATCATTGATAATAATCTATTTTCTTGTATTTTGTATCATGTCAAATTCTACCTATTTTATCATCTATAATTACTTTAAACTTTTACCTTACTGGAATTTGTGGACATATTAAGCCGGATTCACATGAAAACTGAATGTGAATGAATGGTGGATGAGAATAACATTTTCTTAATTAGGTATAGTTTTTCCCACTCGGTCGTATTAATTTTGCTCTACGCGTGAGAATAGACTTTTTTTCACTATGTCTACATTATGTTCTCAGATGGATCGTAGTTGGATGTATGGTCTTCGGAACACCTCTGAATTTTTCACGGGTGTTAATGGGTTTATAAAACATGCTCTTGCACACCAAAACAACAAGGCCATATAGGGATTTTATGTCCTTGTTCGAGGTGTCGTAATTTAAAAAAAGAAAATGATGCCAATGTTGTTCTTCAACACTTTCTTCAGAGAGGCTTTAGAGAAAATTATAGAATATGGTCGTTGCATGGTGAAACTTGTGTAGATGATGAAGTTGTTGCACGACCTACATCTAGTAATTTAAAGCGCAAAGTGTTCGACATTGCCAACGCCTCAAATGATCAAAATGACACTACTAATGATGGCAATGAATACAATGTTGATCTAATTGATGATCTTTTAAAAGATGTGCATGAAAGTTTTGAGCATCAACCAAATTCATACGAAAGTATGGTTGATGACGCCAGAACACCTTTGTATTCTACTTCAAGCTTCACCAAGTTGTCCGCGGTGTTGAAGTTGTTCCATTTGAAATCTAAATATGGATGGAGTAATGTGAGTTTCACAGAGTTGTTGACATTACTTCAAGAGATGTTGCCTGAGGGGAACACACTTCCCGATACAACATATAAGGCTAGAAGGATATTCTGTCCTATGGGAACCGAGTGGAAGAAAATTCATGCATGTCCCAATGATTGTGTTCTCTACCGAAATGAGCATGAAAACCTTGATGAATGTCCAACGTGTCACCTTTCACGTTATAAAAGGAAAAGGAGTACAAATGCTGCTCATGAAGAAGCTGATTCCAAAATTCCTTCCAAAGTTCTGTGGTATCTTCCGATTATTCCTAGATTCAAAAGGTTATTCATGAATGAAAAGGATTCCAAACATCTAATTTGGCATGCTCAGGGTAGGAAGAAGGATGAGTACTTGCGTCATGTATCTGATTCACCGCAATGGAGACAAATTGACCTTAAATATCCGGAATTTGGTAGAGAGGACAGAAATTTGAGACTTGGTCTGTGCACAGATGGTATGAACCCATATGGTACGCTTAGCAGTCAGCATAGCACCTGGCCAGTTTTATTGGTTAGCTATAATTTGCCGTCGTGGTTGTGCATGAAACGCAAGTACATCATGTTGTCTCTGCTTATCTCGGGACCTCAACAACCGGGTAATGACATTGATGTGTACCTTGCACCGCTTATTGATGATTTGAAAGTTTTGTGGGCTGAAGGTGTTAAAACATATGACAAGCACACAAGATCTTATTTCCAAATGCATGCTATGTTGTATTGCACCATCAATGACTTTCCAGCGTACGGTAATCTTTCAGGTTACACGATTAAAGGTGCAAAAGCATGTCCGATATGTGAAGATAACACTTGTGATTTGCGCTTACCTCATTGCAAGAAGAATGTTTATATGAGTCACCGTAGGTTTCTTCCATGCACTCATCGTTATCGTGCATTGAAGAAGGCATTTAATGGAAAAACTGAACATGAAGTGCCCCGTCCACCATTAAGTGGTCATGATGTGTATGATAGGGTGAAAGATTTAGACACGGTCTTTGGAAAGCCTTATAAGCGTAACAAACAGAGCCTTTGGAAGAAGAAATCCATCTTCTGGGAGCTTCCTTATTGGAAAGACTTATCTGTAAGGCATTGTCTTGATCTCATGCACATTGAAAAAACGTGTGTGATAGCATTATCTCGACTATTTTGAACATTCCTGGTAAGTCAAAGGACAACATAAATATCCGAAAAGACATGGTTGAACATCTCAACATTAGAAAAGAGTTGGGACCACAACCACGACTTAATGGTTTCTATCTTCCACCAGGCAGCTACACATTATCAAAAGTTGAGAAAAGAAGATTCTGTGAGAGTTTACATGGTATGAAGGTGCCATCAGGGTATTCATCGAATATTAGAAATCTTGTATCCTTGCAAGATATGAAGTTAGTTGGATTGAAATCTCATGATTACCATGTTCTCATGCAACATTTGTTGCCTGTGGCTCTACGTGGTCTTCTACCTGATCATGTTCGACATGCCATAATGAGATTAAGCTTCTTTTTCAATGACATTTGTCAGAAAGTCATTCATCCAGAGAAACTTGATCTTTTGTAATCAGAAGTTGTTGTTACATTATGTCAGCTGGAAATGTATCCCCCCCCGTCACTGTTTGACATCATGGTGCATCTTGTTGTGCACTTAGTTAGAGAAGTGAACATGTGTGGTCCGGTGTTTTTGAGGTACATGTACGGAATGGAGAGGCACATGGGCTATTTGAATTCAAAAGTGAAAAATCGTTGTCACCCAGAAGGTAACATCATTAGAGGTGTAATTGATGAAGAAGTCATTGAGTTTTGTACTCCTTATTTGTCACACAGAACATTTTTCCTCATCATATGGGTCGTTCACGATATGTGCTTTCCATGGCGAAATGGAAAGAGCAAGGCTTATTAGACCGGTTTCTTCCGACATCGGAGGTAGATTCAACGAAGTCTAGCACAACCACAACTGAAGAAATTCCAAGACATGTAAGCTGGTTTTGTGCTAGGTCGGGATTGACATCTGATGGACATTTAGCTTTTCCCGGTAATACTGATGGCATGAAAGAGAAAAAAAAAACAAATTGGTAAGTTAAACGTTTCTTATATCTTTTATAAATTCACTTAAATTAAAGCTAATGCACTTTAAATAAACTATATAATAGGACAAAATTCAAGATGACATAGCTGCAGGGACATGGAAGCCAATTGGACGACATGATATTTTGACTGAGGTTGTAGGGAAACCTGACTATCCTGGCCGTGCACGTGGCATTGGTGGTGGTGTGGGTTATACTCGAGTGTTTGCAGCAGAGCGTAGAGGTGGACGGCGTGATAAAGTGGGTAATTTGAGTGAGGCTGGTTTGAAAAAGTTGAAAGATATGCATCACTACTTTGTTCATAGAGGTGAACAACCTACCATGAGATCAACGCAAGCTTCTGAGTCAGGCCAAGTTGATACAATGAACTCCACATCTGATATTCCACATAAATCTTTCATTGTGAGTAAGAATAAAATAAATTTACTATGTGAATGAGAAATTAATTTTGGGACGGAGGGAGTATATGTTATTAAGTCTTTTATGCAATGTAAATCTTTAATTGCATGTGGAAATTCATGCAGGATGGTGCAAATTGTAGGCTGGTTGTTGAGTCACAAACTGTTAATGATGATATGAGCTTGGATTATGTGGCCGTAGCTGTAGCTTACAACACACCAGTTGGTGCTTTGATTCATAATGTATCGATGTCTGATAAAACAATTAAAGTGAACATATCAATGCCATGTCCAGGTTGTGATCAGTGTCCCTTGTTGTTTCCAAATGAATCGGCTGATATGTATGTTATAGCGGATGCTGTGGGTTCCTTTGTTCAGTGGCCAGCTCGGTTGGTGATTTTTGAGGGGGAGGTAGCTAAATAGTAGTAACCTTATACTATCTTATTAAGTGTAATTTATGTATATATTTATATATGTGTATCGTGTTTGTTGTTGAATTTTTTTAGGAACCACAATTTCAACACAAAAAAAAAGAGATGAAGAAGAAGCAAACCCCATTTGTTGAGAGAGATCCTCCAAAAGTAACGGTTGCACCTTCTATATGCCCGTTAGTCAGTGAGAGCATACTTGATACTCTTACAGATGATGTTTTGGAGTTGCACGAGGCATTGCAGTGGTTTGAACTTGAAAATTGTAAGTTCTCTGTCCATCTTTCTACATATGTGTTCTGTTTTCAGGAAGATCGTCCGTTTAGGGCTACAATTGATCGTGATGAGTTGTCTCGGTTTCTTGAGGGGGACTCACTTGAGATTTGTATCATTCAGACTTTCTTGCTGTAAGTATTTGATGGATTGTGTACCCGGGGGGTAGCTTATCCGAGAGGTTATTACGGGGAATAACTAGAGAGAAGTCAGAGCAAGCAAGTATAGAGAGAGAAAGTATATTAGAAAGTATTCAGCGTGTTATGACTTGTGACTTGGTTACAAATGGGGAAATGGGGTGCTATTTATAGTAGCAATAAATGCCGGACAGGGACACGTGTCAGGCGTCCATTGGCCGAGAGGTCACCTCAACAGGTTGGCGCTGGCAAACGCATGTGGCCGCATTTAATGCGGCTGTTGGATGGGACGTTGCACAGGGTACGGTGATTCATACGCATGTGGAGCGGATATTATGTCGGAAAAGGTGCCCTCGCCTGTAGGTGATTAGCCGAGGGCTCTGAGTGCCGGGGACCCCCTTAGTGCCGAGGGCTCTAGGTGCCGAGGGCTACTGATTTTGGCCCTCCTGTGAGAGTTAGAGCCTTCGGCCAGGGGGCAGAAGGCACCCCTGGTGCGCATTGTGGGCTGCTTGGTACCCTGGGCGCTGTGATTTGGGCCTGTTGTGTTTTCTGGGCCTGTTGGGCCTTCATTTGAGTAGTAGGAGTCTGTGGGCCGGGGGTTCCCGGGCCATATACTCCATCAGTATTCAATATACATTACTTTTAAATTAAGTAAATGTTTTTAGGTGCTCGAAGTGTGATAGTATTTATGTATGTGCAGTTGTTTACAAGAAAAGCTAGTTGAGCTTGGCCATGACGACATTGGCTTTTTGTGCCCTCACATGTGCTCTTCTGAACATTATAAATTGGACAAAAAGGGCACAATGACTTACTTGAAACTTGCTTTGATAAAGTCCTTTGAAAAGTCATTCATTTTCCTTCCATACCATGAAGGGTAAAACATATACAATATATTTCCATTGAAATAATTCTTGTGATACGTTATTTATTTATTGTGTTATTTTATACAATATAGGTATCATTGGATTCTGCTTGTCATTTGCCCTATGATCGATAAGGGATATATTTTTGATTTCATTTCGAGTTCTAGCATTAGTATTCAAAGAGACTTGACAACGTTAGTATTATATATTTGTTTGAATAAACTTAATTTATATATTAATATGTTTTAATATTAGTATATATGAAAACATAATGTTTGTTTGAATTTGTAGAATGTACAGGGTTGCATCTGCACAAAAAGGTAGCGGTAAGCCAATTAAATGGAATAGTGTGAAGGTATGTTACATCCTTTCTATCCTACAATTAATCTTAGGAAAGTAATCTTGAAATGGAATTTTGATTAATTATACGTGTGATGTGAACTATACAGGTTGCACAACAAACCGGAAGTACTGAATGTGGATATTATGTCATGAGATTCATGTGGGAAATAATATCATACTCTGAAAATCATGATATTGGAACGGTATGAATAAATTGTGAGTTTGCAAAGTTATTTATTATATATATATATATATATATATATTGTATTGTAATTAAAGTGAAATATATTTGTGATCATTTCAATACATTTCAGGTATGGCGTTCAAGAAGTGAACCATACACATTAGCAGAGTTCAATGATATCAGAAATGTATGGTCAAGATACTTTCTGGATGTTGTATTGCAAAGTTGAGAAAAAACTATTTAGCCAAACAATTTGTAATGTATGAAATTTGTAATGTATGAATGTTGATTGGATGTTTAATTAAACACGTATTTGATTGTGCATTATGCGTTTTTATAGATGATATGGTACTATTTTTATCGGATATGTTTGATTGTATGGAGTTAGTTTTATGTATTTTTACGTATTATAAACACGGCATCTAGCTAAATTTTTAATACAAATATTTTTTATTAAATAAAATTTCAGAGACGCTTCAACCTATAAAGCGCCTCTAAAAGTTTTTCAAATTCAAAGGCGCTTTTGATCAAATAAGCGCCGCACGCGTCACAAAGATTTTCAAATTCAGAGGCGCTTGTGATCAAATAAGCGCAGCACGCGTCACAAAGATTTTCAAATTTAGAGGCGCTTTTTAACAAAGAAGCGCCACACACAAAGCGAAAAAAAAATATATAAAAAATTGGAGGCGCTTTTTGCAGAGAAGCGCCTCTAAAAACACGTTGCGGCACTATTCATTAGAGGCGCCATAAAGCACCGCACGTGTACAAAAAAAGCGCCTCGAAATGACGTTTTTGCACATGTGCATGAACACTCGAAGATTTTTCTTTTGACCAGGTCTCTGACTAGACCGAGGCCTCCTTAGAGATATCTTGAGAGTCACTCGCGGAAGACATCTTTCGGTAATATATCGGGGGGAGTGTCAGACGAGGAAAGCTCTAAGGGCACTAACACTAGATCTAACGAAAATGGAGCAAATTATGCGGAATTCAGCAAGAACATGAGAAGAACTAACCTTGAAAAAGGGGGGTTTGATCGACTTAAGCTCTCTCTCTCTAGAAAATTCAGCACAGCTTCGCTTCAATGAAAAAACGTACAAAGGGAATGAGCTCAGGCCAGTGGTAGACCTGGGCCTCCGGTTAAAAGCCCATCATTACGAACTGTTGCCTCAGCCAACCGGTGACAGCCGCCCAACGAAAGCCAACCAACACACGACACGTGGGCCCCTCCTTCAACGGTCATATTCCAACGGCTACTTCAAAGCAACTGAACCGCCTCAACCAGCACCCCTCGAACAATTAAGGTCACGAAGCCCTCGGGTTAACACATAGTAGTGAACCCCTTCAGCCCGAACATGTCCTCGGCCTAAAGGTGTGGGGGACTGGGGGGACCCTCGGGAAAATCACATATAACAAAAAGTATTTTCAGGACATCAACAAAACATGCCAGCCTTCACCGCAACCGGAGGGAAAACTACGCTTTCCCTCAAAAGCCCTCGGCCTCAAGATATGGGGGACTGGGGGACTCCCCTCGGCAAAACACGCACACGTAAAATTTTTACTATTTCTCAGCTACAATAAGATAGCCACCGGCGAGATCACGATAGTTACTCCTCTTTCCCTCGAGAAGCTCTCGGCAAAAGGAGTGGGCCAGTGGGGGACTCCTGATGGAATATATGGCCCAACAACCCCCCGGCCCACATACTCCCACTACTACAAGCAGCCCAACTGGCCCAGGTGACCCAAATACAGCAGCCAAAGCTCCGGACAGCCCATACTATACGGTGTGTAGCCTTCGGCCCTATGTCCGAAGGCTTCATACTCAAGAAAACAGTTATATCTGGTCCGAAGACATGACTGGAAAGCAGGGCAAAAATCTTTAGCCTTCGGCACATGAGGCCTTCGGTGCATGCAGCCGAAGGCACTACCCTCGACAAGATATCCTCTCTGCACGCTCTGAATCGCCGCATTAAATGCGGTGTCACGTCCAACCACCGCATTAAATGCGGTGCCATGTGTCATGTCGGCGCTGCCCCGGTTGAGTTGACCCTCCACCGCTAATTAACTGACACGTGTACTCGCATTAAATGCGCTTAGCATTTATGGCTGCTATAAATAGCAGTCATTTTTTCCATTGTAAAACAACGAGTTCATTTATTACACACTCGTTCTCTCTCTTACTTGTTCTGACTTCTCTGTAGATACCTTTCAGGCTTAAGCGGTATCCCCGGATATCCTATCCATCACATATATTAATGATCAACTTTATGCATAAACTATATGCATATTAGACCACCAAATAACAAATGAAAAGCTAAACAAAAATTAAAATATATAGTCCCTCTATAGTCTATACTATACTTTTCTGATACTTTCTTTGAATCCATTTAACAAATAGTTAATTAATTTGCCCATACCAACGTTACACTTTGGAGTATATATCATGTATTATTGAACTTAAACAATTTGCTAAAAGATAAACAAATGTAATATTAAAGTGATTAAGGATTGATTTTAACTAGTTTGTCAGTTGCTTGATTGTGAGGATATGTGCTTTGAATAAAATAGACAGTTCAGTAGGAATATGAGGAAAAAGTAGGGGCTTTTTGTTTTTATATTGATATTAATTTGTCTACTTTGTGTGTGGATCCGTCAACATGTTATATCATAATTGGGTGTCACTTTAATTTCTGTACCCTTCATTATGATGGATCGGGAAGTTAGGTTTTTAATTAATAAATGTAGTGGAAGACAAAAGTTTATTTCATACAAAAGAGGGGCTTTATATTAAAAAGTGCAACACACACAACACAACCTTCAGACATATTTTACAGATCCAATCGTGAATCTTACGAGTAGACATTGAGTCAGCCATCTCATACAAAGCAATCTGACTCGCTAAATCTGAAATGAGGAAATTTAAGCCTAAAATGAATAGATCTGAAACCCTGTCTATCAAAAGAACTCCAAAAACCTAAACATTAAAACCAAATCTACTTGGACTAAAACAAAAACAAGTAATACTAAAGAGAAAATAATATTAACATAAAAATTTTCGACAAAACTCTTCCTGGTATGGAGGTGGTTCCGAAGGAGGACGAACTCTTGCGATATGGGTGAATTCCAACTCTACCACCGCTGGGGCGGCCGACCAAGGCTTCACGATCCGTCACCGATACAAACTCCCAGACATTGAGTTAAAAAGTGGTTTTTTTTACAAAAAAAATTACTAAACTAAAACTTATTTACATAAATATGACTAATAGTTACTACAACGTAGTGCCATGGTAACATGAGTTTAAAAATTGAACATAAATTACTATGATTTTATTACTGCTTAAGTTACTAGTCACTTTTCGTAAACAACATTTATTTTTTAGTCATAAATATATAATCATTTCTAAAAGAAAGGGAGATTTATCCAAACAGGATTAGAACATACAACGTACTATTAGTTTATAACACTACAAAAAAACACGCCGTTTGTCACGGATTTTTGTCACGGATTCCGGCCGTGACAAATTTGTCACGGGCTTTGTCACGGAATTCTGGGATTTGTCACGAAAATTATTTGTCACGGATTTATCCGTGACAAAACCCGTGACAATATTTTGTCACGGATTTGGTCCGTGACAAATGTACTCCGGCGACCGGTTTTTTACTCCGGTGAATACTTTTTTGCTTCCGGGCATTTGTCACGGACAGATCCGTGACAAATCCGTGACAAATTTCAAAAAAATTCAATTATTGATTTTCCAGCGGTAACCTTTAATAATACGGTATGGGAAAAGATTTGTCACGGATAAATCCGTGACAAATCCGTGACAAATTTCAAAAAAACTCAATTATTGATTTTCCAGCGGTAACCTTTAATAATGCGGTACAGAAAAAGATTTGTCACGGATATGTCCAAACTCCTCCCTCCGAACAATCAGACGCTCATATAAGCGTGCATGGGGAGGGGGCATCATCTCATGCACCTCCTTCATCTCGTGCAATATATGCCCCCCCACTCAAGAAGAGCGCCACAATCCCGGTTCGCTTGAGGTGACACCTCAATCGATCCATAGGTAATAAAAAACTAACATTCTGTAATATAAAATAGTATAATCTCTTTATCTAAGAATTAATACAATTGTTTTTATCAATTATCAATTTTTTGAATCGATTCCGAGGTCTTGAATAGAATCAAGGCTATTGTTTGTGGTCATTTCACCGGGCCGTGGTCGACTTATGGTGAGGTTCCGGCGGCCACTCGTGAACTATGGTGGCGGTTGTTCAAGGTAAAAATAAATATTTTTGTTACATTTTAGTAACTTAAATTTAAGAAATGATGATATATCAATGTTTTTCATGAAGGCTTCCCATCGTTGGCATTTTGCCCTAGACCAAGCGATTCTCAAAGAATACAATTCTAGGATTTCTGGGTGGTTGAGACCCACTTTTAGGACCGCCCGGTCTACGGGTAAAAAGCCAAAGTTCCTTGGCGATGATGTGTGGGAGATGCTTTGCCGCCACTGGGCTACGGATGCCTCATTTTTGCTGAGAAGCGAAATGGGCAAGGCAAACCGGGCTTCCGAGAAAGCCAAGGAAGTTCAATGGCACGGGGGCCGCAAACCCCAAAGTCAACATAAAAAAGATCTGGTAAACTCTATTTAGTTAAAATTATTTCCATTCCATACCATTATGTATATATATTTTTTTATTAACTTTGAAATCCGTGTAGGAAGGATCTGGACCCGTGCCAAAACGGGTCACGCCATTGAAACTCATGGCACATTGCTGGACTAAGAAGGGTGCCATGCCGCCTCCCCGCCTTTCTGAAATTGAACTAAATAATGAAACATAATTCAATAAATTTCGATTTTTTTAGATCTCTTATATAATAAATTTTTGAACTTGTAGAAAAAATATGAGGAAGAGCGGGGTAAGAGAGTTGATGAGCTAGCTGATTCTAATGCCGAACTTGATGAAAATCATGATGATGAAGCCATCTTGGCGGCAACCGGAGTTTACAAGGGCCGGGTGCCGTTTATGGGTTCTGAAGGCGTACGGATCCTCGAGAAGACCAAAAGAGCTAGCTCATCTTCTCATTCGGCATATGATGATCGGGTTACCCGCCTCGAGAAACTATTGGAGGAACGTGAAGCCGAGGCTCGAAGGCGGGATGAAGAAGCTCGGATACGGGATGAAGAGCAAAGAAGAACAAGAGAAAGGTTGGAAGAGATGGAACGCCAAATGCGTATTTTCAACGCCACCTACCGTCCATCCATTCACATACAGCACCCCGAGATGACCCCACAAGTTCCCTTCGCGGGCAATATGGGCAATATGGGCAGTATGGGTAGTAGGGGTTTTGCTAATTATAGCCACATCTCCAACAACTTTCCATATGGATATTATGACGATATCCCGACTCCCGGAGCTCAAGCTTACCGTGGCAGCAGCCGTGCTGGCAGCCGCAGTGGCAGTCGAGGCGGTCATCGTGGTGGCAGCCGTGGCCACGGAAGGCAACCCGATCATCGTGACGAACCGATGATGCTGATGCTGATTATGATGACCATTGATGGTTTGTAATAATTAGTTTATTAACATTTTAAGGATTTTAAAATTTTGATGTGTTAATGTATGAATATTAATGTGTAATGGTTTGATTGTGTTTAAATAATAGTTTATTTGTGTTTTATAATGATGGTTTGATTAGATTATTATTTATTATGATACCTAATGTGTAATGGTGATTAATGATGATTGTTTAATTATTTATTATAAACAATTATTTATTATGATTATTGTTTAACTATTTATTATTAAGTTTAATTTTTTTTAAAAAAGCGCCTAAATTTTAATGGTTATTTTTATTAAATAAACTTTTGAAATAAACTTTTAAAAATGCGCTGAATTTTTAAAAAACAATTTTTAAAAAATTTAAACTTTTGTCACGGACTGTTCCGTGACAAAATATAAATTCACGCTAAATTAACGTATTTTTTTTTAAAAAAAAATGTTTTGTCACGGATGATATCCGTGACAAATTCAAAATTTTGAATTTTTTGAAAATTTTAAAGCTCCCGCTCACTCTATTTTAAAATTTTCAATTTTTTTTCAAAATATTTTGTCACGGATATGTCCGTGACAAAATTTAAAATTTGAATTTTCCGGACCGTTTCAAATACCCGCCCACTCTATTTTGAAAAACCTTTTTTAAATTTGTCACGGATAATTCCGTGACAAGTAATTATTTTTTTTTGAAAAATAAAAACATTTATTCACGGATGCGTCCGTGACAAATGAAAGACGATGGGATTCCGGTGAAGTGTTTTGTCACGGACCGTGGCCGTGACAAATCCGTGACAAACAATCTCACGGATTAATTTCCGTGACAAAAACGTTATCACGCCCCTGGTGTCACGGATGGGATCCGTGACAAATCCGTGACAAAAAATCATTTGTCACGGATTTTTTGAACTACCGTCCGTGACAAAATCCGTGACAAACGGCGTGTTTTTTTGTAGTGTAATGCCATAAACAAGATTTTTTGTATTTGTGAGTAGATAAAAGTATCCCCAAAGGCAGAGGATTGTTGCCCGCAAGTCACCGGACCATCGCCAGATTAGCTGGCGCTGGTCATAGGATTTTTTCCTCAGGTCGCCGCCGCAGATCTAGCAGAATGTGACCGCCATCGTTGTTGTTGTCACCGCAGTTCGCCGCCGCAATGGAAATCCGCCGCTGCTGAATTGTCATCATCACCGGACTAACCTTGATTGTGCAACAGAAGTAATGGACAATTAAGTAGTCAATCAATCAATTAGCTAATTAAATTAGAGGTTGAAATCGAATGATTAGTCTATTTAACGAAAATCTAACATATGATCCTATTATGGGAAGAATATTACTCCATGTTTTAGTCTTAGTTTGAACAATTCCGTAAAAACGTCTTATATATTACTCGCTTAAAACTTTATAAAATTTGATTGACACGAGAAATAAGAAGTAAAATCGTGTTGTAGGGATTTGGGCATAGAAATGAGAAATAATAGGAAGCACAAGTTTATTAAAAGTAAAATCGATCAAATCCTGAAACGGAGAAGAAAAACCGCGAGTCGTGTGCGCGGGCGACCTGCGGAACAGAGATGCTCGAGTTCTGTCCGGAAACCCTCGAGGTCTTCTGTCGCGCAATTCTTCCATTACAACACTTAATGCCTACGTTCTTCTCTTTTAATGCTGCGTTAAAAGTCCAGTTTATGGACGATTCAATGCCCAACGGACTGGTCATTGATGTCCAACGTTCAGGTCCATCAACACACCATTTAACACACAACAAATCCTCCTATAAATAGCTGGCAGGTGCTTTGCAACATACACACGGTTTTGACAACGCACAATACATTCCTCACGTTTTGTTGAGCTAAAAACTCTTCCAGCTACTCCCAAATTTCCCTAGTGTTCTGCTATTGTTCCAGTTCGCCGGGACTTTCGTTTGTGTGCACAAACGATCGTTCGTTAGCCACCGTATCCTGGGAAACGGTCGTTGCAACGCTCCTAGCACCGTGGGAGGCGACGAATACGTTTTAAGGACATCGTGCGTAGCACGAGCTCTGCCTAAAATCTGCTCCATCTTATTTTCTATTTTCTTTTAGCTATTTTGTTTATTAATTAATTTTATTTAATTAATATTTCTTCATTTTTTCCGAAACACACCCAACAATCTTAAAACGTATTCGGTGATTGTTCTACTCCGGTAAACAATCCTAAAACGTATTTTCCTTGGTTGTTGTACTGCGGTAAACAATCTAAAAACGTAGTTTGTCACTTCGGTGAACGAACTTAATTTTTGTGTTTTCGGAAAACGTTGAAAACGATAATCAACGGTAATCATTTCAACGTTGAAAACGTTAAAATGGCTTCGCAAGAAATTTGAAATGTTGGTGGGCAGAACGTGCCAAACGATAATCAATCCGAAAGTGGAGCACCGGTGAACAATGGTTCACAACGCGGTGCATCTACTTTGGGCAACCAAGGGGCAATCCCTATGGTTACCGTGCCGAGCAACTCTGTGGAGAAACCCGAAAAATTTAACGGGTTAAACTTCAAGAGGTGGCAGCAAAAGATGCTATTCTATCTCACTACTCTCGGTCTTGCAAGGTTCTTGACCGAAGATGCGCCGGTAGCAACCGAGGGTGAGGTGGATGCGCAATCTTTCAACGCGGTTGAATCTTGGAAGCATTCTGACTTCCTTTGCCGAAAATATGTGTTGAACGGGCTGCATGATGATTTGTACGACGTGTATAGCAAACTACCTACGGCTAAGGAGCTATGGAATGCTGTGGACCACAAATATAAAAGCGAGGATGCCGGCGTAAAGAAATTTGTTGTTGGTCGATTCCTTGATTTTAAAATGGTGGATTCGAAGATGGTCTTGAGTCAAGTTGAGGAAATGCAAATGATCTTCAACGAAATTCGAGATGAAGGAATGACAGTTAGTGAGTCATTCCAAGTGGCGTCAATTATTCATTTATTGCCGCCGACTTGGAAGGATTTCAAGAACTACCTTAAGCACAAGCGAAAGGAAATGAACTTGGAGCAATTGATCATCCGTCTGCGGATTGAAGAGGATAACCGGAAGAACGATGGGAAACTCCCAATTGTTCATGGCGCCAAGGCCAACGTGGTGGAGCATGCTAAAGGCTCCAAAAAAAATAATGGGAAGAGCAAGCTCGGTCCCAAGGGAGGCGTTTCCAAGACAAAGTTCAACGGAAAATGCTTCAATTGCAACAAGAATGGACACAAGTCCTCAGATTGCAAGGCACCAAGGAAGAAGAAAGATTCTCACGTGAACTTGGTGCAAGGTGGGCAAAAAGATGAAGACGTCATCCTTGCGGCTGTGGTGACCGAGGTCAACCTCGTTGGATCCAATTCCAAGGAGTGATTCGTGGACACCGGTGCTACCCGACATATTTGCTCAAACCGGGAGCTATTCACGACCTTTGAGCCATCAAATGGTGAAAAGGTGTGGATGGGAAATTCTGCTCATTCCGCAGTGGAAGGCATGGGCAAAGTGGTCCTGAAGATGACTTCAGGCAAGGAGCTGACTCTAAACCAAGTTTTGTTTGTTCCGGAAATACGCAAAAACCTGATTTCCGGTTCGTTGTTGAACAAACATGGCTTCCGCATGGTCTTTGAGTCGGACAAATTAGTTTTGTCTAAATCGGGAATGTATGTGGGCAAGGGATATGCAGTTGATGGGCTGTTTAAGCTCAATGTAATGACTATTAATAATATTAATAATAATAATAAAATACCTTCTGCTTACTTGCTTGAGTCTTCTAATGTGTGGCATGGTAGACTAGGACATGTTAATTTTAATTCTATACGTAGATTAATTAACATGGAACACATTCCTAAATTCACAATTGATGTGAAGCACAAATGTGGAGTTTGTGTAGAGGTAAAACTAGCGAAAACGTCTTTCAAATCAGTTGAAAGAAAAACGGAACCACTTGAATTAATTCATAGTGTCGTTTGTGATTTTAAATCAATACAAACACGTGGCGGTAATAAATATTTTATTACCTTTATCGACGATAGCACTCGCTATAGCTACGTTTATTTATTAAAAAATAAACACGAAGCAATCGATAAATTCATTCTTTATAAGAATGAAGTGGAAAACCAACTTAATCGACGGATTAAGACGGTTAGGAGTGATCGAGGTGGTGAGTATGAAGCACCAATTGGTGACTTTTGCGCTAGTGTGGGTATAGTACACGAACGTACCGCACCCTATTCACCTCAATCAAACGGTGTTGCCGAACGAAAGAATCGCACATTGAAAGATATGATGAACGCGATGCTAGTAAGTTCGGGCTTCCGATGAAAAATGTGTTAAAAATTGCATTAAATGGTCATTTCGGGGCAATTATTTGAGTGGGGTCCACTTCCGATTTGGGTCGGGTCAAAGTGGTTTCGGATTGTCCTTGTTAAGGGCTACAATTCGATATATGGTACACTCAAAACGGATAACGGGTGAATGAGAAATTGATTCTCGAAGTTCACTCGTTGAAATGGAAAAACTGGGAAAATGATGAGTTTCTAGTGTGTTTTATTCTACACCGAAAAACTCAAGGGATTTTCACCCCCTTATAAAGGGAAGCCTCTTTTAAGGAGTTAAGATTCCTAAGGGTAAAGGCTCTCTCTTACGCGCAGGGGGGGGGGGGGGGGGGTGCCGATCAAATCCCGAAACGGAGAAGAAAAACCGCGACTCCGTAGTCCGTAATCAAGTTTGAAATTATAGGAATGTCGTTTTGAACGGTTACATAAAAATTAGGTACTCTCTGCTGCCTCTAACTTATGATTAAATGATATTCGTGATAGGTCCACCGTCCACATATGTTGATTATTGAAATTGATATACTCCGTAATATATATTTAAATATTTAAAGACAAAATATAAATTATTACTCATATTTAACATTATCATATAAATTGATTACGTACTACATATATTTAATACACGTATACTATGGAGTATTATAAATTTATTATATTGAATTTAAGTATTTTCTTGAAAAAGAACATAGTGAATGAAGAACACGCTACAATATAGGCATGTCAAAAAAACAAGCCCGCAAGTACCCGCCCTGCCCGAGGCATTTGGGGTGGGTCCGCCCCGCCCTATTCTGCAAATTGAATGAGATGAATGATAATTAATTGTCATTTTTTTATATTTAGCATATTATATATTCATTAATTAATAATAATAGATTACCTTTTAAAGTCTTGGTATTTTTTCTTAACATTTTAACATTTTTTCAGTGCATAGCGGATATGATTTATTATATTACTTTTTTTATAATTATTTAGACATAAATTTTATGTAAATTCAAATTGTAACGGCTTCATGCGAATAGAAATACATAATTCATACTAGCTAGTTAGGTTACGGCGGGGCGGGGGCGGGTCATGTAGGGGTGGGCAAGAATACCGGAAAATCGGTATACCGCACTTACCGTACCGAAAAATACCGGAAAATACCGGAATATTGGTATATCGTCATTTTCGGTACGGTATGATACCGTACCGATATATTTCAGTACGATAACGGTAAATGTTTTCAAATACCGCGGTATACCGGTATAATACCGTACCGACTCCCACCCAGCGATTACTATAAATTCTAAAATATTTTAAAAATCCATTACAAGTTTGAAGCCCAAAATTAATACTTATGTTGGTTACAAATACTAAAATTCAAAAATAAAGGCCCGATTTCCCAAACCCACTATAACCTTCTAGGCTTCTACTACGCAACATTCAAACAAACAAACCCTAATGACTAATGAGTAATGTACTAATGTCTGGACCAGTTCATCTTGTTCCATAAGCTTGAGAGTCGCGATGACTGAGCCGCTGAGTAGCTGACGAGTGAAGAGGGATACACTTATGTGACGAGTGTATTGACATAGAGATTCCGCAAGTCGAGGCACATAACTTTGTCCGAAAGTCTTATTCAAATATTTTATTTAAAATTATAAAAAAGACTAAATACACAATATCATATTATGGATAAATGATTTTATATCCACGTTGTTTGAATAATTTTATTTATTTTTGTTAGTGATCACTATTCATTTAATTATATCTATATTGCTCAAGTTATTTAAATATGCTGAACTGCTTAAATATACTAATAATAATAATTGTTCAATATTGAATATGATATCAATAGATTATTAATTGTATTTTGTAACATTTTAATAATGGATTAAATATGTCGTTAGTACACCGATTTACTATATTTTGTTAGTCTATGATAATTTTTTGAATTGGGGGACATGCATGGTAATTTACCGATACCGTACCGTTACCGAACCGAAACTTCGGTATACCGAAATGCGGTATACCGAAACTTCGGTAAGGTAACGGTATATAAATTTTGTATACCGAAAGTTTCGGTACGATAAAGGTATGAGAGAAAATATTTGGTATACCGTACCGAACCACCCCTAGGGTCATGGGCCAACAAGTATTGACCCGTGCGGGTCACGGGGCCGGGCGGTGCGGGTTCGCCTAGTAAAACCGTGGGACGGGTCTGCGCCCTGCACTACCCGCCGCGCCCGAACCCATTGTCATGCCTACTATTTTTTTTTTAATTGTCATGCCTACTACAATAAGGTGAATATGTTTAGTCAAAGAACGGAAAGGGCTCACGAGCCTCTAATAATATAGTTTTAGATTATGTTTGGTGACCATATTTTTCGAGTTATGAGATTTATCAGTCAATTTTTTCACCGAACAAGTAACTTTTGATTTCGAGCTTTGAGTTGTGTAATAATAAGAAAAAGTAAGGTTGAAGTTGATTTTCTGATTGTATTGGCTGAAGTTAATGTAGAGAATCATTTTAGCTAATTTGCCATATAATTTTATCTTTATTTTGTTAATAAAATATATTTTAAATATAACTTTTCCATAAATCAACAGAATCAGTCATTCCAGTCACTTCAATCGTAAGTTCATAAATTTCGTCGGAATCAAACAATATAGTTGATTTGGATGTTACCAAACCGATTCTTAATCCAATAGTTTTGCTACACTTGGTATTACAATGAAAAGATAAAAGAGAAAAAGAGTCACTTTCAATGAGACAAGTAAGAAAGTGATTCTGAAAAAAGGAGTGGTATAACGTGAAACCGGTGAATGGTGAGCACCATGCACTTATTGAGTATTATTTTTTCTCTTTTTTTAAAAAATGGTAATAATTTTTTTATTTTTGATTTGATTTTTATAAAATTTATATCAACATTTTTTATTTTTCATGATCTTTCAAATGAGACCAATATTGCCTATTTAATTTTAACATATTATCGAACTATTATATTAACCTATGTAAAATATGTAATTTTATGTATAGAAATATGTAACTCACGTCCAATCAGGCCAAATGCAACTTGTGTGTATAAATATGTAACTCTACATGTAAAAATATGTAACTTTACGTGTAAAAATATGTAACTCGCGTTCAGACAGGTCAAATACAACTCCTGTGTATAAATATGTAACTCATGTGTAAAAATATGTAACTTTACGTGTAAAAATATGTAACTCGCGTTCAGACAGGTCAAATACAACTCCTATGTATAAATATTTGACTCACGTGTATAAATATGTAACTTTACGTGTAAAAATATGTAACTCACGTTCATACAGGTCAAATACAACTCGTGTGTATAAATATGTAACTCGCGTGTATAAATATGTAACTTTACGTGTAAAAATATGTAACTCACGTGTATAAATATATAACTTTACGTGTAAAAATATGTAACTCGCGTTCAGGCAGGCCAAATGCAACTCGTGCGTATGAATATGTAACTTTATGTGTACAAATATGTAACTTTACGTATAAAAATATGTAACTCACATGTATAAATACATAATAAAATAAATTTTTTATACACACAATTTTAAGATAAGTTGTTATTTACACAATTATTTTTCTGTATTAAATTTAGTTCGATTTTCCTTATAATCCAATACTCATTAATATAATAGTTCGATAATTTCTGAAAAATACATAAGCAATATTGGTCTCATTTGAGAGATCATGAAAAATAAAAAATGTTCATATAAATTTTCAAAAAATCGGCTCAAAAATAAAAAAGTTATTAGCATTTTTAAAAAACAAAATGAAAAAAAAAAAGAAATCTGTATACGGGTATACGGTGTTCACCGTATACCGGTATACGGTATAATTTGCCAAAAAAAGATGACACCCCATCTCTGAGAGCCTCAACCCCGATCGGATGGTACGTTAGGAGGATGTAAATCGGACTATAATCTCAATCAGACAGATAGAGAGTGGGGTTCTGTCCCCGGTACTTGCAGAGGTTCTATGCATATTTTAGCATAGTAACCTCTCATCGCAGTTACTGAAATTCGAAACCGAGACCTAACTCTTATGACACTCTCTCGCTACGAGTTGAGCTATGCACACCGGTAAGTATGAAAGTGATTCTTAAAGAGGACGAATAGCTTACGCCTCAAATCCATCAATAGCGGGAGTCACGTCCTTAAAAATAGGGTTGGACTCGGTTCAGGTACCGAACCGATTAAGGTCAACCCGAAACCGAACCGATATTTCGGTTATCCAAATAATCATAACCGAAACCAAATCATTCAGAAACGGATA
Source organism: Cuscuta europaea (assembly GCA_945859875.1). Taxonomy (NCBI): domain Eukaryota; kingdom Viridiplantae; phylum Streptophyta; class Magnoliopsida; order Solanales; family Convolvulaceae; genus Cuscuta; species Cuscuta europaea. The sequence continues at coordinate 9,160,047 of CAMAPE010000057.1, forward strand.
CCAAATAATCGGAAATCGATAATTCGGTTCGATTTACCAAAAACCGAAAAAATAACCGACTTTCATTAAATAAACAAAATATTTGAACTTTTCAATACACTAGGCCCAAGGCCCAAGTTTTTAGAAGCTCAAGCCCAATTTTACTTTGCCCAACATTCTCAAGGAGTATGTTTGGAGTTGCACAGTCAGTCGAATCAGTAGACATGCCAATATATAGCTGCTATTGAGGAGGAAGTTTTCTATTTCTCCGGTGTGGGATAAGGAGCTGTGGAAACAAAATGGAAACTGAACCATTGAAAAAAATTAAAGCGACCCTGGGATTCGAACACGAGTCATCTGTGGTAACAACTAGCTTGACAACCATCTTGCTGCGCAACTTTGTTGCTTTCCTTAGGACTGAATTTCATTTTATATACATTAAATAAAGGTAATTAACTATAAATTTCTTATAATTATTATTAATAAAATTTCGGTTCGGTTCGGTTCAAACCGACATATTAGAACTATAAACCGATTCTGAACCGTTTTTTTTTTGGGTCCCAAATTATATCGGTTCGGTTTGGTTCGTTTTTTTTTCAAAACGGTTCGGTTTTTTTCGATTCGGTTTTCGGTTTTTCGGTCCAAAATGTCAGCCCTACTTAAAAACTAGCTTGAACAAGTCTTCATCTTTAACACCCACAAAAAATACACAACTTCAAAACATCATCATGGCTTCTATCTCATCTTTCTTGAGAGTTAAAGAATTCTCTTTCTGAACCCGCACGAGTAGCTCAGTTGGTCGAGTGGTGGGAGATTTGGAACAATGGATCAAGATTCGAATTCCCGTAACGACCGGGTGGAGGTCATAGAACCTGAAATACGGTTGAACCTCTGGTGCGCACGGGTGTATGAGCCTACTGCCATTCTGCTGAATGAGTCACCGTGACTAACCTCCCACTATCCTGTCGGATCGGGGTGAGGGCTCTGGGGTGTGAGATTCCACCTTTTTTTGGAACAAAGAAATCTCTTTCTGATGATCATCTTATCCAATCTGACAAAAGAAGGATTATGACCTAAAAAATTAAACTTCAACAAATAAAGAAATGGGATATTGGGTTTTCTCTCTTTACTCAAAAAAAATCTTTTTTTTTTCTCTCTTTACTCGAACATTTGGTTTAGTACCTTTATATAGGTTCTTGACTTTCTATTTTTCACTCAATCCGTTTTTCTAATTTCATTACACACTGTCAGCGTGAGTGTAACTTACCTAATCAAAGCAATATTTCGATATCAATCTAGAGTATTATTATGTATTGTCATTAGTAGCCATAAAAAATATTTGAGTGACCCAGTATAAAAAAATTACCTAATGATTTGTTAACCAATTTTTATTGATGCGGGCCCGGCCTTAGCTACCAGCCTAAAATTTGACCAAGTCTTCTTCATGTGTGTTTGTTAGGGGATGGTTTTGACGGAAGACTAATCTAAAGTCCTTAATTATTAGTTATTACTTATTACCAGGGTGACGTATATACCCATCAAGGACTTTCATGTGTGTGCATTTTATTGAAATTAATTAATTAAATGCATCGTACTAAGGATGCATATTGAAAATTTGAAATTTGGTGGAGTAATTAAGTTGTACGTACACTTTTTTTGTCATATTTTATTTCCAATGGGATCAATTTTTCTCGTGAGGTTTTATTGAGCCATAATTTAATTAGCAAATACACATTCAAGGGGATTAGTCGATCTGTATTGTCATGTTTTAGATGTTACACATTGCTAAATGGATTTTCAATTTCCTACCTTTGAAAACAAACCTTTTGACTGCAACCGTATAAATAGCACACTATTTAAATGTTGAAATAAGAAATACCCTAAAGAGTATAACTAAGGTGATTTTACTAAACATGATTTCTCGAAATAAGTATAACTACTCACAAAAGTATTATCATAATGAGATCATAAGTATTATCATGATGTCATAAACTCATAATATGACCAGAATAATTGCACCATCGATGGAGTAAATGGCATAAGACCCCCAGTTCACATACTCCCACTAAGCTACAACGACCCAATTACAATAGTGAGCCCAAACAAGCAGCCGACCACTTGTAACACTCTGTCCCTCCGCTCGTGCGAGCCCTAAGAAACTTCTGGGGTCACCCATCCCAATACTGCTCTTGTGCAAGCTCGTTTATAACTTGTAGTTCTTAGGCGATCGATGAGCTCTCTTAAAAGAGAAGACATACCTTCTTGGTATGGGTAGTACTATTAAATTTTTAAAATTAATCTCAAGTATTACAAACACCCCCACTTCAACGCGCACTTTGTTATCACTCATGCGCGCCCTGAGAAACTTCACAGGAGGTCACCCATCCCAAAACTATTCTCGTGACTTACAAACACCCCCACTTCAACGTTTAACTTGGAGTTCTTGACTTATGAGCTCGTTTAAAAAGAGATGCACCTTGTTGGTATGAGTAGTACTAGTAATCATTTTGAATTAATCTTAAGCATTACACCACCCTTGAGTGTGATTCCCGAAAACCATACTCCAATAGGAGTCCTGGCAGATATATTTATAGTAAAATAATTATATGCTAATTGTGAGATAATTGGGAAAACCATACTCCAATAGGAGTCCTGGCAGATATATTTATAGTAAAATAAGAGTTGCCAAAATACACAAGGATTCCTAATTTATATTAACTATTACACCCCCTCAAGCTGTGCGGGAGATACAACGCGCATGTTGTCTTTTAAAAAATGAAACTGCTGACTAGATAAACTTTTAGTAAAAATATCCTCAAGTTGCAAACGTGTAGGAACATACTTCACGACCAGATCACCATCGTCCACTCGCTCACGAACAAAATGATAATCAATTTGAATATGCTTGTTGCGTGCATGCTGAATAGGATTAGCTGTTAGGTAAGAAGCAAAGATATTATCACAAAATAACTGAACAGGCTCGCGGATTGGATAACCAAGCTCAAATAGGACCGATCCAATGTGTAATGTATCTTGCACTATATATGCTATGGCACGGTATTCAGCTTCAGTAGAAGATTTAGAGACTGTAGGCTGCTTCTTGGATTTCCATGAGACAAGATTGGGACCCAAGAAAACAGCGAAACCTGTAGTAGAACGAGAGGTATCTGGACACCCTGCCCAATCCGCATCAGAATAAGCCAAAATACACATAGGGCGAACAGACTTCTGAAGCCATAATCCGTGATCAATGGTTCCCTGCAAGTAACGAAATATCCGCTTGACAGCAAGCATGTGAGTGGTGCGTGGGGCATGCATAAATTGAGACACTAAATGAACTGCATAAGTAATATCAGGTCTTGTCAAAGTTAAATACTGTAATGCACCTACCATACTACGATATTCTGTAGCATCAGACAAAAGTTCTCCATCAGTGAGGGAGAGAGATGTACGAGTGGCTAATGGCGTACGAACAGACTTGAGAGTGTGTAAATGAAAACGAAGGAGAAGATCTGAGACATATTTGTGTTGAGAAAGAAACAACCATGTGGATGTGCGAACAACTTGGATCCCCAAGAAGTAATGAAGATCACCGAGATCTTTCATAGCAAAATGTGAAGCAATGCATGTAATGAAAGAGGACACAAGAGATGGAGAATTTCCAGTAATAATGATATCATCGACATATAGTAATAAATACATAACTGACTTCCCTTGACGAAAAATAAACAAAGAATTATCGGACTTACTACATACAAAATTATGAGTTCGTAAGAAACTACTGAATCGATGAAACCACGCACGCGGGGCCTGTTTGAGGCCATAAATAGCCTTGCGCAAACGACACACATGATGGGGAAATTGAGGATGAACAAAACCCCGCGGCTGACGCATATAGACCTCTTCAGTAAGATGGCCATGAAGGAATGCATTTTTCACATCCAATTGACGCATAACCCACCCAAAAGAAATAGCAAGTGTAAGAACTATACGAACTGTAGTGGGTTTAACTACGGGACTGAAAGTCTCAGAGAAATCAACACCAGCCTGCTGATTAAATCCTTGAGCTACCAAACGTGCTTTATGGCGCTCAATAGACCCATCAGAATGAAATTTAGTTTTGTAAATCCATTTAGACCCAACCACATTTTTAGATTCAGCAAACGAGACTAACTCCCAAGTATTATTAGAGATAAGTGCATTAAATTCATCTGTCATAGCCTCACGCCAAATTAAATGTTTCTGAGCCTCAGAGTAACAAGTTGGATCAGGTGCACTAATAACTGTGTTTAATGTAAAAATTGATTTGGGTTTAAAAATACCGGACTTAGCCCGGGTTTGCATGGGATGAATATTAACATGGGGACCAAGGGAGCTTGTGGAGTGAGAGGCGGGTGAACTCGAGACATGGGTTGGAGAACTGACTATTGAAATGGGTGAAGGCACTACTGATGTGGTCTTGGTGTCGGCAGAATGTGGCGCAGGTGTGGGAGTTGTTTCTGGTTGGGTGGCGGAAGACAGGGTTGGTGAAGATAGCGAGGTACTAGTTTGGGTGGTGCAGGGTGCTGTGGTGACCGGGACAGGAGAGGTTGGTGTCGGGTGCTGTAATGGCCGTGAGTGTAGAGGTGGTCCTGCAATGTGTTTGGTATGTGGCATAGGAGGAGGGATAGGGGTACGTATGGTGTTGGGAAGAGTTAATTGAGGAAAGTCAGAGGAAGTGGATGACTCAGAGAAGGAGGATGATAAAGAAGAGAAAGGAAAGTTATTTTCTAGAAACTTAACATGACGGCTGACATAAACTCTACCAGACTTAGGTTCAAGACAACGATACCCTTTATAACCAGATGCATAGCCAATAAAGACACAGTGAATAGAACGGGCTGAAAGTTTATTTGCAGAAGATGCAGAAATATTAGGAAAACATGAACATCCAAACACACGCATAAAGGCATAATCAGGAGATTTTTGAAAGAGTCTTTCATATGGAGAAAAGTTACCCAGCAAGGGAGAAGGTAAACGATTAATAATATATGCAGCAGTAAAAATGGCATCTACCCAAAACTGGCTAGGAATAGAGGCTTGAAGAAGCATAGTCCTAGTAATTTCGAGCAGATGTCGATGTTTTCGTTCAGCCACCCCATTTTGTTGAGGTGTGTCAGGACAAGATTTGCGAAAATAAATTCCATGAGTATCAAAAAATTGCTGCATATTAGTATTAACAAATTCACCCCCTCCATCACTTTGAAAAATTTTAATTTGAGTGTTAAAAAGATTTTCAACTAAAGATTTAAAGGATTTAAAGTGATTAAAAACTTCAGCCTTTGTGCGCATGGGATACAGCCAAGTGTAACGAGAGAAGTCATCAATAAAACAGACATAGTATTTAAAACCTAAATTAGATAAAATAGGAGATTGCCAAACATCAGAATGAATTAATTGTAAAGGCATTGTAGAATTATGACTAGCATCCGTAAAGGGTAAATGTTGAGATTTGCCTAAGCGGCAAGAAATACAGTCATGAGATAACTTAAAATTACTAGATATATGATGTTGACTACGTAAAGTATTTAAAATAGAATTGCCACAGTGGCCTAATCTATGGTGCCACAGAGAGCTAGACGAATCAAGAGAAGTCAAAGCAAGCGGTGACTGAGGGCTGAGGTTGACTGGATATAGATGACCTTGACTAGGAGCTCGAAGAAGGATGGTCCCCGTGATTTTGTCCTTAACAAAAAAAAGAATTTTTATCAAAAATTACATAACAGTTATTATCAGCACAAAGTTTCTGAATGGATAGTAAATTGAATTTAATGTGAGGCACATGAAAAACAGATTGTAACGTGAGGGGACGACCAGAAGAATGTAAATGAACATCTCCAACATTAGCAATGGGAAGTTTAGAGCCATTAGCTACACTAACAGAAAGTGATCCAGTATAAACAGATTTATTAACTAAAATACCTTCCGTAGGAGTCATGTGTGCCGAAGCCCCAGAGTCAGGGTACCATAAAAAAAAAAGTTAAGGCTCTGATACCATGTGAGATAATTGGGAAAACCATACTCCAATAGGAGTCCTGGCAGATATATTTATAGTAAAATAAGAGTTGCCAAAATACACAAGGATTCCTAATTTATATTAACTATTACTAATATGCTAATGTAAACTTGTACTTTTAGCTTAGAAGATCATGCCTAAGTCTATTCATTATCTTTAATCCACTACATTCCGTTAGCTAATTAACGTAGTAAAACCGACTTTCCGTTCTTCCGTTTAGCTTAGTAACATTATTACATTTCTTGCTATTGCATAGTAAATTAGTAACATAGAAAAATGTAATCTGTTTTTTTTTCCTTCAACAATAAATTAAATACGTAGTATTGCACTACTATGTAACAAGCTTTTTTGGAGTATTGATAATTTGATATCTATTTTCCTTTCTTTCTCAAGCAAGAAAAAAAAAAGTATAGCAACCAATCCTTGTTATTTTTTATAAATTTAGAGCACTATGACAACTTAGAAATCGTCAAAATTGAATCAATCAAATTTGTAGAAGTTGATGAAATGTTGAGTGAAGCTAAGCGGCTCCATTGATGGAGTATACAGAATTATTAAAAAATTATATTTAAATTATATATTGTTAATCATAAAAAATATAAAAAATATGAAGTATAACTAAGGTAGTCATCTATGTACAATAACTTCATTCAGAATTAATGGAGCTACAAACCTACAAACATACTTATTTTGATTATTATTGCCCAATTCAACATACAAAATCAAAAAATACTGATAAAAAAGGTTGACGGCTAAGGTTGATAATTGAAAATATAACCTTTGAAGACATACTTTCTGAATCTTTGTACACCCTAACATCATCTTATGTACTCTGTTGAGTGGAGTTCATTTGACTTCTCATACGTAGTATATGATTAGCTTTGTTGCATTTATTAACTATTTCAATTTACTCATCATTAGGATTTTCTGTTCTTTACAATTGATTTGTTAAAGATTTTTGCATTTTCTTGTAGTTTTGCTCTTCAATTTTTTTACCAATAGACTTCAATTTAAAATAAGAAATTTGAAGGGGGTGCTTTTTTAAAACAAATTTTTTTTGTCCACATACACATCATGATCTTATGATGTTTTTTCAATTTAAAGATGTTCTGAATGTTTAATCTTAAACCAAACATGGCTTCATGATATCCTAGAGAAGAAAAGATCAAATGCTAATTGATCTAATTTTAGTTGTTGTGTGTATTTTTGTTTGCAATTTGAATTCATTTGTTAATTGATTAATTGATCAAATATTGTTTCTTAATTATGGTCGACACTCGCTTTTGTCAATTCCCCAAGTTTCTTGGCTCCTTTGACAAGTATTTTTTTTAGAAAAAATAGGTGGATATCAGGTTCTATCCTATAGGTCAATCTAATAGGAGGAGTAACTCATAATTACAAAATAACATTTTTTTTTAATTTTACGAGTGTGAGAATTCAATACCCCTACTCACAACCTCACACTTTGCATGGATCATGTTGTCATTCACTTTTGTCTGTAGAATTTGAAACAAACTATTCAAAAATTGAGAAAACATTCGGAAAGTCAAAGTTACTACTTTTGAATTTTAAAGATTATTATTTTTATTCCACATCTACTTAAAAGGTGTTTTTTTTTATTTTTTTATTCTTTTCCTTTATTTTTTCAGTTTTCTAATTTTTATTGTTTTACTTTAACGTTTTTTAATTTACCTACTTTTACATTTACACTATTTTTATATTATTATTAGATTATTTATTCAACTTTATATGACTTTTGTAAGATTTCTCAATATTTCTAATTTATGTTTAAGAAAATCATTTACTATAGCAAGTCAAATGGCTTTATTGACTGCATTTCAGAAGTAAATTAAACGTACTTGTATGACGCTTTTTAAAAAAAGAAGAATTTAAGTGAATAATTGAAAATAGTAGGAGAGTGTATGTGACATTTTTTCATTTTTCTTATATTAATATATCTTTCGTTCATCTCCTACATCATCGTGTGAAAGTCTCATATTAGATGGAATGTCAACCATCAATGTTAACTCGTTAAGGTATGTACTAGATATTTCTCACTTTGTTAGTGATATTTCTTCTTATTATTTAAGTTAGAATAGCAAAGTCTAGCCCTTATTTGAATTTGTTTTTTTTTTTGTCCTCTTTCAAGATAAAGGCATAGATTTTTAAGTTGACAAAAATGTTAACTTGTCAAGTACTAACAATTATATCAAATCAACATATAATAAACATTTTTCAATAAATATAAAAATTGGGCATTTTTTTAGTCGCCCCGCAAAGCTCGTGCAGAAAACTAGTTTCTTATACAAACGGCATAGGTTATTTTACTCGTATTATTTTACTCTTTTCGTCCCGAAAAGGTTGGCCAAATTTCCTTTTTTGAATATCCCAAAAAGATTTACCATTTCCACTTAAAGTAAGGAATATGTGGTAAAATTAATTTTCTCTCCTCCGTAGAAATTCCAACTACACAGTTTTTACTTTATTAATCCACATGAAAGTCAACTTTGATCTTTTCGGGACGGAGGACGGAGGGAGTATTTATTTATACATGTCACCATCATCATCGTCACATATAATCTTTATAGATGGCATTGTTTGGAAATTATTACTCCGTACTAGTTAGTCGTAATGTTCTAATTATACAAGAAATTGTTTTCAAATAATTGTATGAATATTCATCAAAGTTGTATGAATATTTTTAAAAATTGCTTGAATAATGCATGTTTAATGTGTCAAACCATCTTCGTTGTAACTCTTAACTCTATGCATCTGTCTCTTTAGCTATGATGTAAAGAATAAATTATATTTCATCTTAATTTTATAGTCTACTTAATCATGCTCATTACGTTATGATATACCAATATGGAAATCATGTCACATGTGTCGTTGTTAACGCATTTAATTCACCTAAAATTGTCAAGATATATAAATCATACAAAATTATTAGGAATTTTGTTTATTCTACGGTATAATTTATTCTTCGATGGTATTGGATACATGATTTATGTTAATGATAATACATCGTACGATTTATGCTGTATTTCTTGAATCATTGAAGCTAATATACATATGTATTTCTTGTATGACCTAGTTTATTAACATGTTAATAAACTGGTTTTAACCAATCATTCCAGCTCAATGAATGGGAGGTTACCGTGTCTTAGCGGAGGTCTCGGGTTCGAATCCCGCTAGGCACATTTAGTAGGCATGACAATGGGTCGGGACGGGTCGGGCCTAGGCCCGTGTGGGCCGGCGGTTCAGGAGTGGTGGACCCGGGACCGGCCCGGGTAACCACCGGGTCTGATCCGGGCCGGGCCCATTATCATTTTTTCCCTCTTCCTATTTAACCCCCCTCCCACCCCCAACGCCCCAAACCACCCCGAATGGCCCAAAATACCCAGCCCAACCCGAAAATTTAAAAAAAATTGAAAAAAAATAGTTTTGGCCCGAACCGGGCCCGGCCGGGTCGGGCCTTGTTTTGGGTGACCCGAGCCCGGACCGGAAAACCCACGGGTCGGGCCTACCCGGACCGGTCAAAGACCGGGCCACCGGGTCGGGCCGGGCCGGAACAGTGCCGGTCCCAGGTCGGGCCACCCGGCCCGAGTCCATCCATAACGTATATGGATCCGTATACTCCCTCCGTCCCGCAAAAAACTTTCCGCTTTCCTTTTTTAGCAGTCTCTAAAAGAAGTTCCCATTTCCCTAAATGTGAAGTTATCTACATCAAAACAATGCCAAACAGTGCAAAACAGTGTCAAAAAGTGTCGAAACGGTGTCAAAACAGTAAAATTTACCTTTGGTAAATTTATTTCCTTAATATGTGTGTAGGTCAAATCGGAAAGTTCTTTGCGGGACGGAGGGAGTATTTTCCAACATTCATTCAATAATAATTCCAGTTTGGGACTACGAATATGTTTAATTGGAACAAAATATTCTGATGTGATTTGTATTATTTTTGTTTGGTTTGGTATGAACTGATTGAGTATAGAAAATGTCTGATTTTTGTATATTTTACAACTGTCAAGATTTGTTTTGTTCTGGTGTGTTTGAGTCATGTCCAGTCTAGTCAATTCTATTTAAGTTTACTCTAATGTCCTAATATAGTTTAATTTGGATCGAAGTCAATCCAAACAAAAACATTTTGAATTAAAAACATCCTTGAAAACAAAATTACATATTCAGAACTTTTTAAAATACTCCATAATATATATATGTACATATATATTTTTCAGCAAAATTTATAACAATATATATGGAAACAGAATTGTATATTTGATTAAACCAAATTTTAACAAATCAAACAAGGCCAGAATTGAACCTTTTAAACGAAATCACCCCGCTTCAATGATTCAATCCATACGGATTAGAACAAGTCGCTCAAATACAAAGCAAGAAAAGTTTTATCCATCAGAAATTAATGAAACGACAAGTGGATAAAGGGGCAGTATGAATTATTATCTCACCAGAAGATAGAAAAATCAACAAACTATACGACGACATGGAGAGCCTCTGCCGATGTGATTAGGCCTATTTTGACATTTTCCCCCAAGACTGGCAGAAACACGTTCGGCACGGAGGACTGGCCACGTCGCTATCTCCTTTGCACACTTTTTAATTTATTCAAAAATGTTTGATGTACACCGCTTTATCCGTATATAGATAACTCTATCTACGTACACAAATAATGTAAGTTTTCCATAAAATTCTTTCCACTTTTCTTTTTGGATGATTCCAAAAAATTCTTCTCACTTATCATTTTTGGATAATTTGTGTAGTTCATTGATTTCACTTTTTTCTTACACAACTACAATCAGACATTTCTACTTAATTCCACTTTCTTAATATGCTTGTCAATTCAAACTGGGAATAATTTTCTGGGACAGAGAGAGTATGTGAATGGGGGTACACATAAAATTTCTCAAAACTTCTTCCGTCCCTATTTAAAAGGAATTTTATCAATTTAGGACCTGAAAGTTAGATTAATTATCAATTCGGGACCTGAAAGATAAAATGCATCGATATAGGACCCGAATGATGAAAAACTATCAATTTAGGACCTGAATGATTGAAAACTATTAATCTAGGACCTAAGTTTTCATAATTTTTTTATTAAAAAATTTTAAATATTATTTCGTTTTATTAAACTAATAAACTTTTGTGAAGAAAAGTTTATCAAAAATTAGTAATGGAGTTAATAAAAAATTAAATAAATCAAAACCTATGAAATGTTAGATCCTAAATTGATAGTTTTCCATCATTCGGGTCCTATACCGATACGTTTCATCTTTCAGGTCCTGAATTGATAATTAATCAATCTTTCGGATCCTGAATTGCTAAAATTCCTATTTAAAAACACGTCTTTCCGTTTTGGAACGTCTCTTAAAAAGACCCCTTTCATTATTTGGTAAATAAAGTGGTGCAAAAAATGTCAAACAATATTTAAATAGTGCTAAATGGAGTCATTTTGTTAAAGTGTGTAAAATGGAAGAGCACCTTGGGATGAAGGTAATATATCTACTCGTTCCCACCTAAATAAAAGCATATGTTTCCTTTTCGGATCGTTCCTAAATAAAAGTTTCCTTTCTTTTTTTGGCAAACAAAACATGCAAAACAGTGCAAAACAGTGCCAAACAATGTCCAAACAGTGCCAAACAGTACCAATCAATTCCACTTTCTTAAAATGTGTGGAAAACGAATATATAATTTTTTTTCATTTAGTGATTTACTCCACCTCCATGAATTATTCCGTTCGTCCTAAAATAATCTTTTATTTAAATTTGTCAACTATTGCGTTTAACAATTCTATTACACATACTACCCTTGGTGAATATTTATTGATTTATTTAGGTATTTATATTTATTTATCTGCTCCATATTTAATAATTTCTTTTATTTCCATATGTATTTATATTTATTTATGTGCTCCATATTTAATACAGTAATTTTATTTTATTTCCATATTAATTGTCGTGGGGAACGTGAGGGGAGTGGACCGAGTACAGTGGTCCTGCTTTGTCGCACGTGTGAGGTGTCCCAGATCTGGACACCGTATTTTACTATTGGCGGGCCCCACAGCCCTGGCATCTATGCCTATTTATGCGGGCCCCACGGGCTGTCTCTGTGATGTTTCCCTGTATTTACGACACTGTCCCCACTGGGTGTGTGCGTGTACGGAAAAACCTTAAAATAGAAATGATCTTTGATTTATTGGGCGATACAACCTGCCATGCCCTGTCTTCCTTCCTGCGTACCCTATTTACTGTCCCCGAATTAATGTAATCATCCTTCATGATGACGAGGTTCAATGTTTCTCTGATGAATCATTGCTTTTAATGACGTTTCCGACGATTGACCCACGAACAAGATTATGGATGAATCAATTGGTTAGCGAATTGTTTATCAAATTAATACTCCCTCCTGTTCTTATTAAAGTTCCCAATTTGACTTCACACATATTAAGAAAATGAATTTGACTTTACTGTGGAGTACACTGTTTGGCACTGTTTCGTACTGTTTGGACACTGTTTGCCACTGTTTTGCATTGTTTTGTTTCCTAAAATGGAAGTGTGAATTAAAATAAGGGACATCCCAAAAAAGAAAGTGTGAACTTTAATAAGAACCGGAGGAGTATTATATTATTATTATTAATTTATTCTTGATTTATTTGCTTGAATTGAATTTGAGATTTAACAGGTTATCCGTGTTCTGTTAGTTTTCAGAAAATAATAACCATCGGGGCCCTTGAAATGTACCAAATTTGTTAGGTAGGAAGTGTCCATCATTCCTACCATAAATTAAGAAATTACTCCTTATGATCTTATAAGGGTTTAATGCATAAAACCCCCTTGTGAAATACTCCCTCCGTCCCTAATAACTTTGCTATGTTTGACCGGCACGAGAAATAATAAAGTAAAAACTGTGTGGTTGAGGTTTGTGCAGAAGAGAAAGAATGAACTGGAACCACAAATTCTTTACTTAAAAGGGAAAGTGGCAAAGTTAATGGGACATCCAAAAAAGGAAAGTTGGCAAAGTTATAAGGGACGGAGGGAGTATAAATTTGGTGCATTAGTCTCTGTGATTTAAAAAATGCGTCAAACTTCTCTGTGTTATAATTAATCATGCGCCAAACTCACTCCAAGAACAAATTTAATTTCCAAAAAATCAAAAAAATTATTAATTTTTTTGTATAATTTAGAAATTTTGACAAAGTTACTTGCATATTCAACCATATTATTAAAAAAAGTGATTTCAAAATTGTAAAATTTGTTCTTGAAGGGGATTTTGTGCATGATTAATTAAAACACAAGAAGGTTTGATGCATTTTTTAAATCACATGGGCTAATGCGCCGAATTTATATTTCACGAGGAGATTTGGCACATGTAACCCAATCTTATAAATAGGGGTGGGCAAAAGACTGCATCCTCTTGCTCCGTTCCATTCTGAAATTGTTCTATTATATTTGTTGCACGTTATTTTCGTCTCGTACTAGTCTCGAACCGTTTCATGCCAAAACGTGTCCGGGACAAGTAAGATTTATCATGTTCCGTCCCGTTGTCTCGAATCCAAAATTGTACTTTGTAGTAGGTTAATGAGGTATATGTTTGAATGGATCAACGCTCGAATAAATCTAATTAATAATAGAAAGAATTTAAACAATGGAAGAGAAATTCATCAACATTCAATACAGTATATTCATAATAATACGGCAATAAAGAATAATACACGGATGAATTGTTGAGAGAGAATTTTTCTATCTAAGCGCTCTACGAGAATAATATGCGAAACCGAATATGTAGAGACTTTCTCTCTCTATTCTAACAGGATGTCCTGAACCGTACTGTTTTGTCGCGGTACCGATTCCGGTTCGAACCAGGACAGGTCTACGTAATACAACAACAACAACATCCAAGCCTTAGTCCCAAAAGATATTGGGGTCGGCTAACATGAATCGATACATGATATCACAACCAAAAGGAAAAGAAGGAATAAAGATAAAAAGATAAGCTATTATGAAAAGATAATATAAAAAAGATGAATATATATATATATATAAATGATAAAATAAAAAGGTTGCAAATAATGCTTATAAATATATATATATAAGGATAAAAAAAACTACGAAAAAAAAGATGAGGGAAAAAGATTATCAAGATCACTCCTTCACGTGAATACCCGCCCTCCACTTAGTTCTCTCCAAAGTCATGCCCTCATCCAACCCCAGAAAAAGCATATCACTTCGAACTCCCCTAACCCACGTCTGTTTGGGTCTTCCTCTCCCTCTCTTCCCTGCCTCTTGTCCACACATCTCAACTCGCCTAACAGGTGCATCACTCGGTCTTCTACTGTCACGCCCCGGACCGCATCCGAGCCACGTAGACAACCGCCGTACAACCCGATAGGAACAACAACAGTTCATCCCTATTGGATTGTACAAGGCGTCCGATTGATTCTATTGCCAAACCGATTAGTAAACACATACAATCAACATCAATATCATAATCAAACAAATGCGGAATAATAAAATGTTTGATACTTAGCCACACGTGGCAAACACGGGCACGCAGGCCCCCAACTGTTTTAATGAAAATATTGTTCAAAAATCCATGAGCAGTTTATACATTTGAAGTAAGAATGGAAGCACGAACCACGTCTTCCTTCTCGATCAATCACCCTAGGCAAAGGTGCAGGTAGTAGGACTCTAGCCTCAACCTGAAAATGTGAGGGCCTCCGGAGGGGTCAGTACTCCATAGAAGTACTAGTGACAAGCAGGCTATATGAAGAATAACTAATGTTTCAGACACGAGACCCAAAAATAGGGTGATATATATACATATAGATGTCCCTCATCCACCCGATGATACATACTGTATATATACTCGTAAAATACTCAACCCGTAGGTCATTTACCTTAAAGAGTCTTTTAGAGATAAAGTTCTTACCTGACTTTTCTCACTCCTTTCCCGGTTACCTAGCTCACAAGCTATAGTTTACCTTCGATTCATACTACCGAGTGTTTTAGGATCATTTACCGTCCAAGGCACTCAACCCATCCTGGAGTATTTAAGATCATTTACCGTCCAAGGGTACTCGGCCCCACCTGGAGTATTCTGGATCATTTACCGTCCAAGGGTACTCGACCCCACCTAGAGTATTCTGGATCATTTACCGTCCAAGGGTACTCGACCCCACCTGGAGTATTCTGGATCATTTACCGTCCAAGGGTACTCGACCCCACCTGGAGTATTCTGGATCATTTACCGTCCAAGGGTACTCGACCCCACCTGGAGTATTCTGGAACATTTACCGTCCAAGGGTACTCGACCCCACCTGGAGTATTCTGGATCATTTACCGTCCAAGGGTACTCGACCCCACCTGGAGTATTCTGGATCATTTACCGTCCAAGGGCACTCAATCCCCAGTCTATTCTCTACCAAATCCTAACCTGGATATGGCTAACCTTTCATTCCTTTAACTATGGACAATGCCTAGCCCTATAGTCATATAACAATCCTTAGGATCCAACGTGGGCGGGTCCCACCCGAACGGCCCACGTTAACCTACTCAAAACTGCCCATTCTGGGCTTAACCCAAGACCCGGTCGGGTATCCCACCTTACCCGGTCGGGTGGGGTGAGGCAGTAGCCCCTGGAGCTAACTTTACTTGAGACCCGGTCGGGTCTACACCCATACCCGGTCGAGTCTAGTGTGGCAGTGGCTTCTGGAGCCATTTTAATCAAAACCCGGTCGGGTATTCACCCATACCCGGTCGGGTATCACCTTTGTCTTGGCGGTCAACGCTCGTTTGACCGCCCAAACGAAGTCCGATTAACGTGAAATTTTATACAATCATACTTCTTGACGTCCTTGATCCAAAAATACCAATTTGGATCCCTGGAACATCACACATAAGAAGTTATCACATTTTTGATCACCAAACCTACATAACATGCTTTCCAATTATGTTTTATGTATAATCATGGCATAAGCACACACTTGGTTATCTTTAATCATTCCACAAAACATATTCCTGATTACTTTAGGTAATCTCATGCCTCACGCAAAAGTTATAAAGCATAAAGCCGTCTTCTCACCTTAATGAAGCTTATGAAGTTCTAGCCTTCCCGATTTAGCTCCGACGAAACTCCGGCGAACTTCAACGAACTCCGGCGACAACTCCGGCGACCTTTTCAACTCCGTGAAAGTTCCTTAAATACCTTAGACAAGTTACTAACAAGGTTTTATAATCATAAAACCCATAGTAATATAAATAACCTTCAAAAGGTTATTTTCCGGCGAACCGGTCCTTTGGCTTCCAAGTCCGTTCTTGGACTTAGAACCACCTTCCAACCCCTCTTCCTACACATCCCAACGTGTAGAACAATCCTAGGGTGTGAAATATGATTGAATAATCATATAAGATGATTAAAGAAAACGAAATGGGGTTAATGGAGTCCTTACCCTGCTAAACACAAGTTTTCCTCTCCAAAACAACCTTTTCTCTTCTCTTTTCCCCTCCTTCTTCCTCCTTTGTTCTTGGTGCGTGAAAGGATGAGGAAATGGAGTATTTTCAGAGTTTCTCTCCCTTCCTTGGATGATTGAACCGAGCATATGGGGTGAGGGGTGATTGAGGATGCCATTTTGGCATTTCTCACCAAATCATATGGCAAAGGTCCCACCCTCATATTGATTGGTCTCCCAATCACTTCCCCAGCCAATTCTCAGCTCTATGATGCCGCTCCCCTTGCTATTTTCCAGACCAAGGACGTGGGTTGGCCCCCACTCATGTGGGAGGTCAACCCTTTGTGTACCCGAGTGTACAATCGGTCCCGAAAGTTGTATTTTCCGGACTGTTTTAAGTATATTTTATTTTATCGGGTCAAATAAAATATAACACTCGTTCCCAATCCTTATTGGGCCTTAGAATCATTATGAAATCCCCAACTTTAATTTATAGGTTCTCGGAATCCCTTTTTGGGCTGTTATATGATAAATTGCCGATACCGATAATTTAGCCCGTTTGACCAACCGGTCAACCTTGTGCCATTGTCATGGCCCAATTAGGATATCCACCACCATATACATATTATCTAGTCCAAGATTAATATAATATGTGGTCCCGATAATATTGGGCGGCCCCACATCCGGTGTGGGCCCCACGTGAATTTTACTATTCACGTAATAGAAATGATAAAAATTTACAATCACGTAAAAATGCTTTTATACATTTCTCAAGGTTCAATACATAATTTGGTACAGTACAAATACTCGGGGGCGGTGTTACATCTACGCACATGACCAAACCACCGTAGGCGCGACTCCCGCATCTTGTCTTCAATAGGTGCTACTCCCACCCTTTGTCTGATTGTCTCATTCCTCACGCGGTCCTTCCTAGTATGCCCACACATCCAACGCAGCATGCGCATCTCTGTCACACTCATCTTATGAATGTGACATTGTTTCACCGCCCAACACTCTACGCCATACAGTAATGCAAGCCTAATTGCTGTCCTATAAAATTTACCCTTCAGTCTAGTCGGCATACCTCGGTCACATAGAAATCCTGACGCACTCTTCCACTTCATCCACCCTATTCTGATTCTATGGGATACATCTCCATCTAACTCACCGTCCTTCTGAATTATGGAGCCCAAGTAACGGAACATATCGCTGACCGGTATCTCCTTACCATCCAGAGTAATTCCGCTATTACCACTACTTCTACCTCCACCAAACTTGCACTCCATGTACTCTGTCTTGCTCCGACTTAGTTTGAAACATTTATTCTCCAATGTTTGTCGCCATACTTCCAACTTTGCTTTAAGACCTGATTGTGTCTCATCAATCAATACAATATCGTCGGCAAACATCATGCACCACGGTATATCGTCTTGAATTGACTTTGTAAGTTCATCCATGACTATGGCAAATAAGAAAGGACTCAAGGCCGATCCTTGGTGCACTCCGATAGTAATAGGGAACTCTTCAGTCCTCCCTACACTAGTACGAACACTTGTAGTACAATCCTCATACATATCCATGATGATGCTGATATACTTGCGTGATATGCCTTTCCTAGTTAAGGCCCACCAAAGAACTTCTCGAGGTACCCTATCATATGCCTTTTCTAAGTCAATGAACACCAAATGCAGATCCTTATGAGCATCTCTATACTTCTCCATAAGTTGTCGAAGAAGGTGAATGGCCTCAGTTGTTGAGCGACCAGGCATAAAACCGAATTGATTTTCTGAAATCTTCACAGTCCTTCGAAGTCTTTGCTCAATCACTCGCTCCCAAAGTTTCATGGTGTGACTCATAAGCTTAATCCCTCGATAGTTGGCACATTCTTGTACATCACCTTTATTCTTAAATAAGGGGATAAGAGTACTCTTCCTCCAACTCGTTGGCATCTTGTTGTTTCTCCAAATCATGTTGAAGAAACTTGTTAACCACTCGACGCCTCTCTCTCCCAAACTTCTCCAAGCCTCGATCGGTATGCCATCTGGCCCCATTGCTCTTTTCCGTCCCAACTTCCTCAGAGCTTCTTTAACTTCCGTTGTTTGGATCCTTCTCACAAAATCACGGTTTACCATACAATCTGGTATGGACAAATCGCCGATATCTTGCGTTTTGTTCCCGTTGAATAGTGTATCAAAGTATGACCTCCACCTTTCTTTTATCTCTCCGTCGTCCATTAATATCCTCTGATCAACATCCTTCACACACTTAACTTTTGCAATATCTTGAGTTCTGCGATCACGAAGACGGGCAAGTCTATAAATATCTAGTTCTCCTTCCTTAGAGTCCAACTTTTCATACCACTCCTTGTTCACTTTCCCTCGTGCTTCCCTTACGGCCTTCTTTGCTTGTCTTTTAGCCTCCCTGTATGCTTCTATGTTCTCATCACTCCAATTTGTCCCCAACTTTTTGTAGCAATCTCTTTTGTTCCTTATGGATTGTTTCACCTCATCATTCCACCAAGATGTGTCCTTTTTAGGTGGCCGACGTCCTTTAGATTCTCCAAGTACCTCCTTTGCCACTTTGTTAATGGTCAACTCCGTTGATAACCACACATCATCCACATGTGTTTCATTATCAATACGCCATACATCTTCACCGACCATTTTGTGTGTAAAGCTTTGTTGAAGATCTCCCTCAAGCCTCCACCACTTTATCTTTGGCTCCACTTGTTGTTTAACTTGTCTTCTATGGTTCTTACCTCGAAAGTCAAGCACAAGCATCCTATGCTGAGTGACAACACTCTCACCTGGAATAACCTTACAATCAGTGTAGCTAGTTCTTCAAGTGGTCCGTACTAAGAAGTAGTCAATTTGGGTACTATTAGCTCCACTTTTATAGGTTACAAGGTGAGAGTCTCTTTTCTTAAACCAAGTGTTCATTATAGCCAACTCATACGTCAAGGCAAAATCCAAAATGTTCTTTCCCGCCTCATTCCTAGTGCCAAAACCATGTCCGCCATGAATATTCTCAAAGCCATCACGACTCGAGCCCACATGCCCGTTGAGGTCACCTCCTATGATCAACTTCTCTCCCCTTGGCACTCGTCGCACCACGTCCTCAAGATCTTCCCAGAACTGTTGAGTTGTAGATGCATCCAATCCCACTTGTGGTGCATAGGCACTTACCACAGACACAATCTCACCTCTTATCACCAATTTAATGCTCATGATGCGATCGTTCTTCCTGAAGACTTCTACCACATCCTCAACATAGTCACGCGCCACAATAATGCCTACCCCATTTCTAGTCTTATCTCTCCCCGAATACCACAACTTAAAACCTCCGGGATTAATCTCACGTGCTTTCTCACCAACCCATTTAGTTTCTTGCACACACATAATGCTGATATTCCTTCTGCTCATAACCTCGACTACCTCGGAAGATTTGTCTGTAAGAGACCCAACATTCCATGTCCCAAAACGCAATCTAGCATTCCACCTTCTGTTCTTAGCCCCATCTCGGACCCCACCATGCCCTTGCTTATTTGACATCATCCCCGGGCAATGGGATGACGCGCCGCTTCTGGGCGGCGACCTAGCAACCTTAGCATTCTTATCACCACACCCAGGTCTATCAAGTGTAGCGCGCCCTTGCATATTTGACACACCCCCAGGCGGAGGGATGACGCGTCACTTACGGGTGACGACCTAGCATTAACGATATTCATATTTCGATTCATGTCATGTGATGTGACTAGGTGATACTGTTGGCCGTCACACGCCTACCACAGCAACCTCCTCCTTTATCCTGGTTTGGGACATGCATGATACCAAAAAAATGATATCATGGCGGAGTTAGGTCTACGTAATACATATAATACAAAATATTAATTTCCTAGCACAAATAAATCAAAGACTATGAATAAATTAGGACTAATGTTTAACGATTAACATATAAAATTTCATATTTTAATTATTTCAGTTTATTCCGTCAACTTTGAAACGCCAAAACCTAGGGATGGACATAAAACCCGAATCGAATCGGTACCGAATCGTCCCGTAATGGCACCGAACTTAATACCGGGTATTTAAACGGTTCTATAGATTTTTTCCCGTACCGAAACCATACCATTTGAAACGGGTACGAGACCGGTCCTAAATTCTGAGAACCGAAAAATACCGGACCGAACCGTTCGTAAATAATGCATTTGAATTTTTTATATTTTTTCTATATCAATAGATCTAGACCAACAATTTTATACCCCAGGTATGTATTCATGTGTCCCTAAGATATTTAAAATGTGTTGTTTATATATATATTGCTAGTTTTTCTTTTTAGATAATTTATGTTATATTTTGGTATGTATTCAAAGAATATTAAAATATTAGAAATCATTAATGATTATTTATTTCTAGTAATGTAGTGTACATGACTTTTTCTTGTATCATGTTTGTGCATTTTTTACAACTTAATTAATATGGTTTAAATCTTAGCTCTCAAGGTTCAACTATAAATTAAATTAGAACTACAAAGTAATATTTAACCTAGAACGAAGAAGAACGTTGAAGATTTCTATTATATTCAACAATTTGATGATATTCGTTTTTATATTTTCACATGAACTTAGTAAATTAAAATTGATATTTATCTCGTGCGTCATCATTTTGCTATATTTTTTCTTAGTTGTGTTGCACTATTTGTGTATTTTTTTAATTTTAGTACTAGGTATGCAATTTCTTGTATTTATTTCAACATTTCATGTGAGTTGGTCGGTGTGATGATATCTACTAATTGCAAGATTTGTTCAAAAAATTTAGCATGTGTTTGGCATTGTACCGTACCGTTTTGTACCGTTCAGAAGCGATATGGTACCGAACGGTTCTATCCTTGGAACAGGACCGTACCGGACCGTAAAAAACCTCACGGATACATTATGGGTTTTACCAATTTACCGGACCATTCCAGACCGCGCCCACCCCTACCAAAACCGAACCAAACAACTACGGTTCAGTTTTTTACATTCTATTTCAATTTTTGGCGGTTCGATCTTATTTGGTTAGCATTCAGTTTATTTTGATTCAGTTTTTAGTTTGCGGTTTCTCAAGCCGAATCCTAGAATACTACTCCCTCCATCCCTAAAAGGAATGCCAAGTTTGACCGGCACGTAGAATAATAAAGTAAAAAATGTGTGATAGAGATTTGTAAAGATGAGAGAGAATGAACTAGAACCAAAAATTCTTTATTTAAAAGGGAAAGTGGCCGGTTGTGTACCGTGGGAGCGGTGCATGGTGAGCATCCTGCTCCCAAGGTTATATCGAATGTAAACCGTGTGAATCCATATGTAACTTAAGGTTTATAAAAATGTAAATTATACTCATTCATATGTAACTCGTTGAAATGTAAATTCATTTAACTGAAATGTAACTCGGAAGCAAGTCTGATGTAACTTGGGAGATGTAACTCTAGCCCTTTGAAATGTAAAACGCCTTTACGGACATGTAACTTCCGGCCAAAAATACACACTAGTATATAACTACACCTTTTTGTCTCCAATCCCAATCGAGTAAAAACAAATCGAGTCTCCTGCGACAAAGATGACAATCAGCCCGTGCGACGAAGATGGAAGACAGTCCCTTGCGATGAAAATCGCGACCAGACCGTACGACGAAGATGGAGATCAGCCTTCATCCTTCTTCTGCATCGATTCGACGTAAATTTTGTTGGGCGACTTGGGTTGTGTGATGGGGCACAACGGTTGGGGTGGTTGGAGGGGTGTCTAGGGCTTGGAAGGGTCTGGACCTTAGGCGGAGGATGGAGTTTTGGGACCGGGCACACCATCCTCATGATGCGCCGATCGTAGGATATAATTTGCGGAAAGTGGCAAATTTTTTTGGGCAATCAAAAATGGAAAGTTGACAAAGTTATCGGGGACGAAGGAAATAGTACTTTCTACTTCTAGACTTCCGGTGTCAATATAGACGAATATAACGCCGTGGTTCCTACACATGTTGAGTACAGATCTAGATCACTAGTTCTAAGCAAATTATATCGTATGACCAGTATACGTTGAGCACCATATACGGGCATATAGATTTCTTTATTTTTTTCCTTTTGTTTTTAAAAAATGGTAATAGCTTTTTTATTTTTGATCCGATTTTTATAAAATTTATATCAACATTTTTTATTTTTCATGATCTTTCAAATGAGATCAATATTGCTTATGTAATTTTAAGAAATTATCAAACTATTATATTAACGAGTATTGGATTATAAGGAAAATCGAACTAAATTTAATACAGAAAAATAATTGTGTAAATCACAATTTATCTTAAAATTGTGTATATAAAAAAATTATTGTAATATGTATTTATACATGTGAGTTACATATTTTTATGCGTAAAGTTACATATTTTTACACGTAAAGTTACATATATATACACACGAGTTGCATTTGACCTGCCTGAACGCGAGTTACATATTTTTACACGTAAAGTTACATATTTTTACATGTAAAGTTACATATTTATACACCTAAAGTTACATATATATACACACAAGTTGCATTTGGCCTACCTGAACGTGAGTTACATATTTTTACACGTAAAGTTACATATTTTTACATGTAAAGTTACATATTTATACACGCGAGTTACATATTTATACACACGAGTTGTATTTGACCTGTCTGAACGCGAGTTACATATTTTTACATGTAAAGTTACATATTTTTATACGTAGAGTTACATATTTGTACACACGAGTTGCATTTGGCCTGACGGGACGTAAGTTACATATTTTTACAAGTAAAATTACATATTTTACATAGATTAATATAATAGTTCGATAATATGTTAAAATTACATAGGCAATATTAGTCTCATTTGAAAGATCATGAAAAATAAAAAATATTGATATAAATTTTATAAAAATCGGATCAAAAATAAAAAAGTTATTGCCATTTTTTTTTTTAAAAAAAAGAGAAATAAAAAATCTAACTCTCCACCTCAAAACGATGCTCACCTTATACCGGTCATACGGTATAACAACTGCTAGTTCTAGATTAGTCGGTATTGAATCCGGATGAATGGCAGGTCCTGTATGTTTGAGGATATATCTAGGAGCAAAAAAATTAAAATGAGCCTAATTTTTAAAGAAATCGTAAAACTTTAATATATCTAACCTAACATGCATAACAATAATAAATATATTTCAAGACATTTATAAAAATTTGTAAAATCTAAATCAATAATATTATAGTATTTATTTCTGAAGAAAATATAATAAGAGTGGTTCTATTTGTGAACTTTATTATTTTCTAGTCTTGTTTAAGAAAATAACTCTATTATTATCAACTTCTTAATCTCCCCTCCAATTATGTGACCATTCTCAATCATTTAATTTGTGGTAGCTAAATCATTCTATTCTTTGAGTTCTCTCATCTTTAGGACATTCAAAATTTGACTTCTTTAAGCAAATAAATGTTTTCATTATTTTTTTATTTAGCACCGTTTTGTCCCATTTTCTCCTCATTTTACTCCATCATATCCAAAGCAATCATTTTTATTACACCTTAAAATTAATTAAATTTATAAGTTAATTATAATAGAAATATTTTGTCTAACAAAATTAGAGATGGCAATTGTGACCGATCCAATGGATACCCACACCGAACCACCCCGATCAAAATGGCAAAAACCGCATTGACCGGGTAACGGGTACGTGGCGGGAAATTCCCGTATTGATTTTACGGGTAATGGGGCGGTTATCATTTTATACATGCCTGCCTCATTACCCGCTTCGTACCCGCCCCATTTATTTTTAGTTATATTTTTATTATATTCTTATCTATTATTTGTCCCACAACTAATAAAAGATGAGATTTTTCTATTCTGATTGTGTATATATTGGATAATAGATGTACTAACTATAGTGTGAATGAAAGTTCATAGTATATCTTAATAGTCTTGTTTGATTATTATCATATTTTTTCGTGATTAATTATTTTTCAGATTAAGTATTTTAAGGTTCAAATTAATTTAGACTGTCTTCTTTCTCATCATGTAGATATACGAAACTTTAAAGTGGCGTCTGATTCTAGAGTCGTCTAGGTGATGGTATTTTTCGCCTTTTAAAATATTATTTTTATATTAAAATACCAATGACTCATTTAATAATGTGATTACACGTGGTTATACCCGTTACCCATTGGGGCAGTTATGGTTTGGGTAAAAATTACTCATTGGGTAATGGGGCGGTTATGGGGCGGTTATGGGGCGGGGGAATCACCAAACGAAGCGGGTACAGTTATATGTAAAACTGTCCTCGATCCTCCCCGTTGTCATCACTAAACAAAATTAACAAATTATAATGGTGACACTCAATAGATAACAATCAACAATTAAAAAAACTAAACAATCAACTGTGAATGAAATTAATGAATAAACTAATCAAATAATCACATCAGACTAATTATCTTCTAAGTGAAATTTTTTAATGAAACTTTGTGAACATGTTTTATTGAAATACATTGCGCCAAAACTTGCAAAAAAACACAATGTTTTTGAATAATTTATTTAACCGACCTCTAGATTGCATTTTGAACTGAAATTTTGTTAACATAATCTAGACTTCATAAAGAACGTTCTCATAAATTTTCATAAAAAAATCCATGCAAAAGCACTTCAAAACATTCCACTCATAATTTACGGTTTTTATGATTTATTATTGTCATGTCACTTTCACATTTGAAAATCTCAAATAATCTCCAAATCAATTAATTTCTCCTCAAAGAAATAAACGAAGTACATAGTACTTGGTTGATACATGTAACATTAATGATGTAACATATCTATAATAGTGTTACCTATTTCTCTAATGTAACACTTTTTAGACCTAATGTAACACTTTCTAGAAGTATAAGTGTTACATTAGGTACTATAAAGTGTTACAATAGGTCAAATGCAACACCAGCAAATGTAATGGTAAAAAAATGTTACATTTTCTCTAATGTAACACTTTTCAGAAAAAATGTAACATTGTTTTACCATTACATTTGGTGGTGTTGCATTTGACCTATTCTAACAATTTATAGTACCTAATGTAACACTTATACTTCTAGAAAGTGTTACATTAGGTCTAAAAAGTGTTACATTAGAGAAATAGGTAACACTATTATAGATATGTTACATCTCTATTGTTACATTAGGTCTAAAAATGTAGCTTAATTATGAGTGTGCCTAGAAATTTGAGAGAGAAGTCTAGAAGTTTGAAGTAATCTTCAAATAATCCACTTTTGGAATTTGATACCAGATTTTTTCATCAAATAATCTATTTAAATAATCCCAACATCTCAACCACAATCTCAAAAAATAACATCCACATCATCAAAATAATCTCTAAATAATCTTAAGGATGAGGATACCCTTAGATCATTTGTAGTGGTATGGAGTATAAAAAGTTAAATATGAACTACATTGATTTGAAAAACAGTGTTTAAACTCTATCAATATTGTTTTCCTTGTATTGGAGCACCCTAAATAAAATACACTCAGCATAATTAAATTAGTATAAGTAAAACAATAATTTTTTTAATAAATAATGTTTTCAATATTGTTTCCCTGCATTTCCATGTAAAAAATATAAATTTCATTAATCTTTTTTATAAAAAAACTGGCTAAAAAATTAAACGAGTTCAAGTAATTGTTATAGATGCATCTCAAAAATTAAAAAGAACTGAGTTCAGGTAATTTATTGCTTTAATCACCAAAAATTATTGTTATATATGTATCTCAAAAAAATAAAGTAAAAAATCGTTAATTTTTTATTGCTTTATTTAATTATTCATAAAAAATATCAAATGAGTTCATGTAATATTCAATTATGTTTTGAAGCCTTCACGGATTTAAATTTGTGTTTCGTATTTTTGGGCCAAATAATACTCCAACAATTAAAACTTCATATTGTTTTTACGCTTTTTATTTGTAAAATTAATGTCATATGAAGGATCATAAACATTTATGAATTTTGATATTTTTTTTTAAAAATTTGGAGAACAAATAAAAAATTTCTAAAAATATTAAAAATTTGAGGTATTATGGGTATGTTTGGCACAATTAGCTGAAAAGATACTTTTACGGACTTTTTAGTAACTATTAACTTTTAGTGACTGAAAAGATCTTAAAAGTAAAAGGTGGTAGCTGTTTGGTAAAAAACTGACTGTTTGGTTTAGTTCTGTTTGATATACAAGCTCTAGGGACTAATTAATGCTAAAAGCCACATACTTTTCTCAGATGTTACTCTCTGTAGCATCTCAAAAAAGATCTTTTATTTTATGAAAAACTCTTAACAATTATCATACCAAACGTATAACAAGAAGCTTTTAGGGACTTTTTAAATAGTACAAAAGCTAGAAAGTAGAGACTTATGTCTTCCAAATATAGTCTTGGATATAAGAATGAGGTCAGCGTGACGTCATCCTCAACAGCCGCTAGCGTGACGTCATCCTCACCAGCCGATTTCTTCTTTTTTTTCGTTTTCCTTTTCCCACTTCTATCAACTCAACCTCTGCATTTAACCGCATTCATCCTTTTTTTCACTTTCAAATATCAATGCCTCATTTAACTCACAAATACAATAAATTGGGAGTCCAAAATCTCTAATTTTAGCCTTTTTGACTCATAATCCCCTACCACTATAAACGGTGTTAGAGTCTGGGTCGTCACCCGCACGGGTAGCTCAGTTGATCGAGTGGTGGGAAAATTGGACCAAGTGATCAAGGTTCGAAACCCGCAGCGATCGTGTGAAGGTTACAGAACCTAAAATAATGATGGACCTGTGCGCACGTATATAAGACCTACCGTCACTTTGCTGACTGAGTCACCGTGATTAACTGCCCAACCATTCTGTCGGGTCAGGATGGAGGGCTCGTGGGGTGGGAGATTACACTTTTGGACCAAGAGTCTGGGTCGTCATAAATTAGGACTCATACTCGCCAATTTTTAACATGTACTTCCATCCTTTATAAAGTACAGTAGGTTTTAAGTTTTAACATACTCCGTATTTGAACAGGGAGCATGTTTCTACAGAAATATTATGGACGTGTTACAAATATTACATATTTGTATGCGAATGACATAAGAATTTTTGCTCTTCTCCAGTAGTAACTGGACTTTTCTAGCAGGAGAGATACATCAGGAAAAACGGTGGGGTAGGGGAAAATAAAAAATGGTATTTATTTATTATTTTTAAAGAAAAACAAAGAGTGAAAAAAATGGAGAGAGTAAATGGAGAGAAGGAAATGGAGAGGAGTATGACTCATGATATAATACTACGGGTATATTTGGCACAACTAGCTGAAAAGATACTTTTATGAGCTTTTTAATAAATGTTAGTTTTTAGTAACTGAAAAAATTTTAAAAAGAAAAGTTGATAGCTGTTTGGTAAAAAGCCGAGTGTTTGATTTAGATTGATTTATTATACAATCTATTAGGACTAATTAATACTAAAAGTCACGGGCTTTTCTCAGATGCTACTCCATGTAGCATCTCAAAAAAGATCTTTTGATTTTTGAAAACCTCTTAAGAATTATCATGCCAAACATACAACTATAAGCTTTTAGAGAGTTTTTGAACAGTACAAAAGCTAAAAGGCAGAGACTAAGTCTGCTAAAAGGCAAAGACTTCTAATCTTTTAATAATTTTTTTTGGAATTCCAACTTTTTTATTAAGACTTCTAATCTTTTAATGCCTTTCTTTTTGCAAATTTCTATTTAAATTTCTTTTACATATGTTTTCAAAGTGAGGTGAAAATCACATGTAATCCCCCATTTTCTCCCCCAATTATGACTTTTTTTTCCTTTTACGTCCTCGGTCCTACTTTCAATAAAAAAAAGACAAGTATGTCATTGCCTAGCATGATGCATAATTATTGCTACTGACTCGCACCTCTCTTGTGAACCCCGTTAATTCCTTTTTAACATTATTACACCAACAATTTTACACAAAGTATTGCTAACATCTACCTAACTATATCATCAATCAAAATACTAATTGCGGATAACATATAATTATCTTTAAAATTATGTACTCAACACTATGTTTAATATCATGTCTACGAGTGTATTGTACTTGTGTAAGGAAATAGTGAAAATTTTACAAAAAATTATACATTTTAAAAGTTTAGTTGTATTGAATGTAAAATTTTACAGAGTAAAAGTTTACAAAGTCTAGTTACATTCAAGTTTCCATTCATTCGAACTTTACAAGTCACGGATGAATTTGAACTTCTAACTCAACGTTGGTACATTAGTTCTATACAAATGTTTCTTCAATTCTCATTACTAAAGATTTACGTGAAAATTTTCCTTTAATCTTGTACTCATAACAAAAAAAAAGTACCGGATGACTAACAAGTATATCGGAATTGGCTATTCTTTTTACACTGGGTCATGAATCGGCCACCCGGTCCTGCACAACTACCGAGTACCAACTCAGGGGTAGTACGAGGATGGTCCTGATATGCACGGTTTGCACATTAAAATCTGAATAATGAATTCTACATCAATACTCATGCACAAGATAATTTTGAATAAAAATTAAACATTTATTTATCTTCTTATTGAGCGAAAAGTAAGGGTGTGATCCATTTGATTCTTTGAAAGAATATTAGGAACAATTTGAAGATGAGAAAGCGGTTCAGCTTAACTGGTCACGACTCACTCTCCTATGCGAGAGGTCTTGGGGTCGAAACTACATGGAGGGAATTTCAACCCTATATACCCCAGGCTCCCCCCAACCCCCTCCCCGGACCCCTCTAGGTTAAAAATGAACTTGAAGATTTGTAGATCCAATATTATCAGTTCGGCTCTAGTTTTTTTTTAATAAACGATGGTACCATATAGATACAATTCTTGTATGTCACTAGTTTTTTGTTAATATATATGAAAATATAATTTGAAACTAATAAATATCTAACCGTAAATAGGTAAACAAATTCAAAAACTGAAAAGAAAACAATTATTAAGAAGAAAATCTCTATTACACATACGCTCATATAACATGTAGCAACGAGTGCAATAGTTGTGTAATGTTATTATTCTAAATGATTGACTAGTGTAATATAACAAAGGATTCTAGCGAGACAGAGTTTGCGCGTCCAACTCTCAATTTTGAGGTTTTCTCAAAATTGATTCTTAAACCTGCAAATTGATTCTTGTAGAACTTTGCATTACTAGATGAGTTACATTTGTTTCACTTAATTTCTTTACTAATGTTACATTCATCCCTTAAAGCTTTGTCATTTTTGACTTTTCAAGTCAATGATGAGAACATTTGGATCATGATTTTGATTAGTATAATACGGAGTATTATGGAAGTTATAAATCTTATACTTTTATGAAAATACTTAAACAAAAAATATGTCATTTTTATAATAAAATATTCCATAAAAATACATTTGGTCAAAGTTGAATATGGTTCTTAAAAAAATTTAAAGATGACAAAGGTTTAAGGAACGTGGACACAATTTCTTATCTTTTTTTGAAATCATGTAGTTGACCCTTTATTACATATAGTAACATATTTAAGAACTTTTTGTGAAATCATATAATAACATATTTCGATCATTCTATTGCAATTATTAGAAGAACTTTTTGCACCACTTTATTATAGTTTAAAATAATAACAATAATACATACGAGGAATATTACTTCTATTAATGGTATTATTATTATTGTTAATGTCACTACTATCATCTTCATTTAATTTATTGTTGTTCTTAATTTTTGTTTGGATAAATTTATACTACCTCCGTCCCTTAAAACTTTACCAAAAGTTGACCGGCACGGAGAATAATAAAGTAAAAACTGTGTGGTTGAGATTTGTGCAGAGGAGAGAGAAATAACAGAAACCACAAAATAATTGATTAAAAGGAAAAGTGGCAAAGTTTTTTGGGACGTCCCAAAAAGGAAAGATGGCAAAGTTTTAAGGGACGGAGGGAGTACCATTCATTAATATTTTCAACTTTTAATATTATGCGTGCACGCGCGCACACACACACACATATATATATATACACATATATATGTATATATATACACATATATATGTATACATATACACATATATATGTATACATATACACATATATATGTATACATATACACATATATATGTATACATATACACATATATATGTATACATATACACATATATATGTATACATATACACATATATATGTATACATATACACATATATATGTATACATATACACATATATATGTATACATATACATATATATATCTATATATATATATATATATATATATTGTTGAGGTTTATTCCGTCAACCCGTAAGCCCAACACACGATCCAAGGGTTTTGAATGGAAGAAATGAAGAAGTAGATGTAGAAACAAGCAAGAAGAGGCCCGGTAAGAAGACTTAGTATATTAATTTCGGTACAAAGGCTTGAGGCCGTTTGTCCCTAGCATACAAAGGCGTGAGGCCGTTCGTCCCTAGCATATGCTACGAGCTGTTACAGTGCTATACTATTAGAATGCTTAGTTGCCCACTATTTACAATGGAATAAATGCTTCTATTTATACTCACTAGTGTAGAAAACACTTTCTATATGGGTTAAAATACATTTTTATGTCGGTTCCCGTAACGACATAGTAGCCAGCGACATAAAAAGTCAGGCTCTTTTCGTGTCGGGTAGTCGTATCCCTTATAGAATGTTTTTTATAACGGTTAGGAATTTAACCGTTATCGAATGTTTTCCGTGTCAGTCCAGTAATACCCCATATAAAATCCTTTTTATATGGGTTAAAAAGTAATCGATATCAATTCACTATACCCCTTATGGAATGTATTCCATATTGGTTCAGAATAACCTCATATGGAACGTCTTTTATAATGCAAACTGATATCCTCATAATTTACACCAATATCAATTTATTGTACTCCGACATGAAAATTTTATAATGCTCATTCACTACGATATCCATAAATAAACAACACCACTCACAAACCATATATCAAATTAAAAATTGTATATTAACGATAGTATAGTTTCAAATTATCGTTGATACACCAACAAACTATTGCATATGACTTTCAAAAATAGTATCATCATAATCTAATTAAATAAATACTAAATGCTAGTAGCTTCACATAAAAACACTGCACAATCTTCTCGAATCTCATTGATATCTTCTTCTTTAAATGGATCTTGCACATTGAATACCTATACAAGATGAAAAACATTATATTAGTATAAAATAAAATAAAAAGAAATACAAAAAAATAAAATAATGAAACATAAGTAATAATTAGAAACTGAACTTTATTGCATGACATATTACAATTGTTCACTTGAATAAATATTCAAATTCTACCAATTTAGGCATAAGGTGATACAGATTCTTAGAACTATCCATAAGTACGGGTTTTACATCATTATAGAAGAAAGGGTGGGCACGTTGAATAACAATTTCTTTGATGTCAAAACCTGTAGTATTTATATCAAATAAATAAACCAAGGACATATATTAAAATTAAAAAAACATTTCAAGAACTTAAGCTCAAATAAAACCTTAGTAGAAATTGCAGGCGAAAATCTTTAACTTGAAGATTTACTCCCAAAAACATATATTAAAATTAAACAGCTTCATCTAGTTGACTACACATCAGCATAATAATACAATAAATCCAACCCCACGAACGTCATTAGCACATAGAACACATAATATTAAATAGTTGGGGCAATATCAAGTGCGTCACACACAAAAATAATACTCCCTCCGGTTCTTATTTAAGTTCCCAGTTTGACTTCACACATATTAAGAAAATGAATTTGACTTTATTGTGGAGTGCACTGTTTGGATACTGTTTGGCACTGTTTTGCACTGTTTTGTTTCCTAAAATGGAAGTGTGCTTAGTTTTAAAAAGCGCGCCTGAGGCGCACAAAGGCGCGAGGCGCATAAAGGCGAAGAAGTCATCGCCTTTTACATAGCCAGGCGGCTTAGGGTTTACGAGGCGTGCGCTTCTCTCGCTTATTTGCGCCTTTCTCGCTTCTGACAGGCGAGCGCCTTAGCCGCCTCATGGATTCTGGCGATTACCGTTCCTTGGCGATTCCCATTCCTTGGCGTTTCAAATTCTGGTTCCAGAAAATTCCTGCAGTGTATTATAAATTGACAAGGTAAGGTTCTCACCCCTCACTCCATCAAACTCCAAACCTCCAAGTCTCTCTAGTCTTCTTCCTTACTTCTGCTTTTGGTAATTTGGTCTTCGGATATTATCTGCCTATCTGTGTAACTCTGTGTAACACTTGAGATGGTATCAGAGCAACCCTGCGACAGTGTGCTGATCCGTTGGATATCGGGCGGGCACTTAGCAGGGGAAAAGATTCTGGGATATGATTGAGATTGGTTTATGGGCGCAACGAGGACGTTGCGTTCCTAAGTGGGGGTGATTGTAACACTTGAGATTTAATTTAAAAGGATTAATAGTACTACTCATACCAACAAGGTGCATCTCCTTTTAAGGGAGCTCATCACCCAAGAACTCCAAAGTTAAGCGTGCTTGCACGGGAGTAGCCTTGGGATGGGTGACCCCCTGGGAAGTTTCTCAGGGCGCGCATGAGTGAGGACAAAGTGCACGGTAAAGGCTCGTGGTGGTTTGTGGGGATAGTACTAGAGGTCTAGAGTAACTACCTCGGATCCGTGTGGGGCCCCGGGGTGTTACACTCTGCCCTTTCCGACTTTCTCTGCTTCCGATCTTGCGCTTCTGCTTCACGCGTAAGCCTGCTTCCGATCTTGCAGAGCCGCAGAGGGAAGTCTGCTTATTTTTTTATCTTCTTTTATTTATTCTCTTTTATTTTAAGTTGTTATATTTATAAAAATATTAAAATTATTTGAATAAAAAGTTAGATAACTGAGCGTACGTAGTTATTAATTTTACAGAATTGTATATAAACGTCAGTCAGATTATTAACTATGAATAAAAATATATTTTAAGTTTTTATCTTCTAACACTAAATTATTTGAATAAAAAGTCAGATTCTGACCATACATCTGTGTGTAATTAATTTTACAGAATTGTATTTGAGTGATAGTTTATTAATTAAATAGGTATTATTTTATAGTATATTACAATTGCATAACAATGATAATATCATAATACTATATAATATATATTTTAGTGTTAGAACACTGATTTATTAACAATGTATTGCAAAAAACGACATTTTTTATTATTAACATTTTTAACAAATTTTTATATAATAGCTTATTACAATAATTATTTAAATTACTATTAAGTATTAACAGTTTTTATATAACTTAATTATTTAATTTATCACAAAATGATTACTAATTTATCACAGTTTATTACATTAATTATTTAAATTACTATTAATAGTTTTTATACAACTTAATTATTTAATTTATCACAAAATGACTATTAATTTATAACAGTTTATTACGTTAATGATTTAAATTTTAAATTAAAATATATTTATCACAGTTTATATTGTGATTATTTCTTTCAATACCATATATTTGTTAGGGATTCAATGGACTCAAATTCAACTTCTTCCGCGGGTTGTTCCGAAGCTAGGGACCTTGCTAGAAAATATGTGATACCGGATCCTACCAATAGGAACAATTTCACTTGCAATTTCTGTTTGAAAGTAACTAAGGGAGGGGTTTTTCGTTTAAAACAACATCTTGTGGGAGGGTTTAGGAATGTTACCAAATGCCCTAAATGTCCCGAACATGTTCGGGAAGAAATTAAGTCATTTATGTTGAAAAAACAAGCTTCCAAAGAAGAAAACGAGTTGCTCCCAAAAATGGCCCAACTTTATGAGTATGATGGTGATGAGGAAGAAGATTGTGTGGATCTCACAAATAAATTGCCATCGGCCAAAAGACCAAGACAAAAGGGTCCAATTGATGTTTATTTTAGACCTAACCCCGAAGATGTCCTTAAAGGAAAAAAAGCGAGAAGCAACAAACCATCAATGAAGTTTGTAAAAAGGAATTAAGGGCTAAAGTATGTGGAGACATAGCTAGGTGGTTTATTGATGCAGCTCTTCCATTTCATGCTGCCAATTATGATAGTATTAAAATTATGATTGAATCGATTGGGCAATTTGGTCTTGGACTGAAACCACCTAGCATGTACGAGTTAAGAGTTCCATTACTTAGAAAGGAAGTGGAGGATACCCAAACAATGCTGGATGAGTACAAGAAAGAATGTGCATTAAAAGGTTGCTCGTTGTTATCTGATGGGTGGCGTGATACTGTTGCCCAAAAGGAGATCATTAATTTTTTAATTAATTCTCCTAAGGGTTCAGTGTTCATTAAGTCCATGGATGTTTCAGAAGTCTCAAAAGATGCAAATCTTATGTTTAATATTCTTGACGAAATGATTGAAGAAATTGGTGAGCAGAATGTAGTGCAAGTTGTAACTGACAATGCATCCGCTTATGTGAAAGCGGGTAAGTTATATGATTATATCAATTTTACTTTTTTACAAATGTTTTTTCATTCTTTTAAACAAAAAGCTAAAATGTTAACTGTGATTTAAAACTTTCGTAGGAAAATTACTAGAAGCAAAACGCCCACACCTTTATTGGACTCCTTGCGCTGCGCATTGCATTGATCTTATGTTAGAGGACATTGGGAAGATTCCCAAAGTTCACAATGCTTTGAAGAAGGCAGTTTTTATGAACGATTTTATCTATTCCTATGTTGGTCTTGTGAATATGATGAGGAGATTCACAGGCCAAAGGAATTTGCATAGGCCTGGCATCACGAGATTTGCTACATCTTTTATCACTCTCTCTCAATATCACAAGCAGAAGAATAATTTGAGGAAGTTGGTGACTTTGGAAGATTGGAGATCAAGCAAATGGTCAAAAGAAGCAGCTGGAAAGAAAGTTGCGTCGTATTTATTGCAAGAGAGTTTCTAGAAGAGTGTTCTTTATGCTTTGAAATTGGTGGGGCCGCTCGTGAAAGTGTTGAGGATCGTTGATGGAGAAAGAAAGCCGGCCATGGGATACATATATGAAGCCATGGATAGGGCTAAGGAGACCATTGCAAAATCTTTCGGAGAAAAAGAAGAATTTTATAAGAAAACATTTGAAATAATCGATGAGAGGTGGCAATGTCAGTTGCATCGGCCATTACATGCTGCGGGGCATTACTTGAACCCGGAACTCTTCTATGATGATTCAGAACGCATAACGAATGATGAAGAGGTGATGAATGGCTTGTATGCTTGTATTGCTAGATTGGTTGTTGATGTTGAAGACCAAGATAAAGTCATCAAGGAGTTGGATGCATATTCGAGTGCACAAGGCTTATTCGGCACCCCGGCAGCCATAAGGCAGAGAAAAATAAAATCTCCTGGTACTTTTATAACTTATAATTCTTTCTATAACAAATTAGAATTTATGTTTATAAATTCAAATGATTTTCAATTAACTATTTTTTAAACTCTCGAAACTCAAACACCAGCGGATTGGTGGAACTCCTTTGGATCATCTGTTCCTAATTTGAAGAAGTTCGCTATTCGAATCCTTAGCCTCACTTGTAGTGCCACTGGTTGTGAAAGAAATTGGGGTGTTTTTCAGCATGTAAGCTCTAATCCGCAAATTAAACGTGTTAATTTTCATAGATTTTAAATTCCAAATATTTACATAATTTCATTTTGACAGCTTCATACTAAGAAGAGAAATCGATTGGCGCAAAGTCGTTTGAATGACTTAGTTTTTGTAAAATATAACCGTGCTTTGAAAAGACGGTATGAGAGGAAAGACACCACCGATCCCATTCTGTTAGAAGAGATTGATGAAAGTAATGAGTGGTTGCTCGGAAGAATGGAGAATGATGACGAAGATGATGATTTTGTGTTTGAAGATGATACTTTGACATGGGGGGCAGTTGCTAGAGCTGCTGGAGCATATGAGCCTAGTTACGTCACTAGATCAGCAGCTAGGAATGATGGAGCTAGCACATCAAACAATGACAAAGGCAAGAGGATTGTTGAAGAAACTTGGGAGGAAGACTTAGGAGTAACTGATGATGAAGGAAATGACGATGTTGAGCTTGCTACTCTCGATAATGAGGATGATGACAGTGATGAATATTGTTGACAATATTGCTTGCAAGTTTAATTATGTTTTGAAGCTTTAAGATTGAGTTTTGTGACTTGACTTTTGGCAATTATGCCTTTAAACATATATTTCTTGCTTCTGTCTTATTCTCTTTAATTAATATTTTGTTTCTCTTATGATGTTTATTAAGATTGTTTAATAGTTTGAAGTATTTTTGAGAAGAGTGATTCATGTAGAAGTACTAAAAATATATTTAACGAGGGAAATGTGGTTGAGATCCGTGATGCGCGCGCATCACCGCCTAGCGCCTCAGGTAAATCAAAAAAATCGCCTCAAGGCGCCTCGTGCCTTTTAAAACCAAGGAAGTGTGAACTTAAATAAGGGACATCCCAAAAAGGAAAGTGGGAACTTTAATAAGAACCGGATGGAGTAATAAACCACTCTTTAGCGATGTCACCACATTGAGGAGTTTGATTTGATAGCATAAATGATTCCAGGAAGCGATACGAAAAAGAGTCGGCACTGTAGGGATCCAAAATTCAGTCGTGCATCAAAACTTGAAAAAGACACCGGGGAGGGGGGGGGGGGGGGGGGAATATGATGACGAGAACAATGACTAGGCAACTTATTGTGTTATTTTTTCTTTCTCGCGCACCGCTGAAACCAACAATCAATCAATACCAATCAATCGTTCAGAATAATTTAGGCGAAAAATTGAGAAAAACTATTCGGAGTACTTGTTTAGGTGCTCGGCGGTGGCTGATTTCTCCTAATCGGTAAGTAATTTCGTGAGGCATTCCTAGCAACATCTGCGCTGGTGTACTCCCTGGCATCTTAAGACATCCCTAGCAACAATTGGAGTATAACTGATAAAAGTATTCAGTGTATAATGTAAATAAAAAGTAATGACAAATTACCTACTGTGAAAGCTGGTTAATGCACAGAAGAAGAAGTCTCCGGAACTGCTAGGTCATCGACTGATAGCAAGGAGCAGCGTTGAGCCGTCGAGTGTTAACGAAGAGTAGCGGTGCATCGTCCAATGCTAAAGAAGAGCAACGGCAATGACTGTTAATGAAAAGCAACGGTGCAGTGTAGAGTGTGGAACGAAGAGAAACACCACCGCTTGTACTCCAGACAATCCACATATAAAATTACACACAAATTGAATAGAAACAAGTTTCAAACCATAATCATTCTTATGTAAATAAATTCTTTTAAAATTTTCATTCAGACATTTTTACAAACAGTTTATAGATATAAGAAAATAAAAACTTAGGGATGACGTTCTTCATGTTTATAACAAATTAAATGCAATTACATCAATATCATAGAAAACTATTCACAAATCGAACAAAAATAGTAAGAAATAATAAATATCTAGTATCTAAAAAAACCTTTTTACCTAGATAGTTTGGAACATAGGTCTTAGGTGATGGAGATCAAGCAATTGCTATGTTCTGGAATATCAGTAGTGGGGAACAGCAGCAGCGCAGAGTACTGGCTGCGAGGAAGATCGAAAGCGACAAACAGTGGCGCCGAGGAACCGGCAGCGAAGAATACCTGTAGCGAGGAACATCAGCATTGAGGAACCAACAACGAAGAATACCTGTAGCCAGCCCTTTGGTTCCATCTCTTACAATGAATAACCACACCAATGAGTATAACTTATTTTGTTTCCAAAACATCCAACTTATTACATGAGATCAATGATGATACCTTAAAAGGAGCTCATGTTCCTTTTTCCTTAGTAATAGTTCCAGAATAATGGAGAACACCTTGGTATTGAATTATTGGGGTGAGAAATATAACAAAAAAGTTTCAGTTTGTAAAAAATAAGGGTTTAGAGATCATTGGACAATACTTAAAATTAACCATCTCTTCTCGATCTTTATTTTCTAATCTAAGAAGACCGAGACTTGAAAGTTTAAGGCTTTTAAAATAAATAAATTATACAGTAGTATAAAACTTAAAAAAGTACTAATAGTTTTTGACAATATCTAACTTTAGAGTAAATTGACAAACCCAAAACATAAACATTTAAGAATAGAACTGCAAGTGCAATTTGTTAAATAGTATGAGTGTGAAAAAGACTCGGCTCATAGTAGCCATCTTATAGTTGATTTACTTAGTAGAATCGAATCATTCCAGTATAATTTGTGAGGAAAAGTGAAGGATTAGAAAGCTTGTCACTGGCAATTTAATTCAGTGTTCAAGACCGGATGAAAATATTTGCCACTATCAGACTAGCAGTGAATCTTTGGAAACCATTACATTTTCAGAGCTTCTAAACATCTTCACACTTCCAATTACTATGGATAAATCATGTGATCCATTACACGAAGTGACCAAGAAAGGAGTAGAAAATAGCACAACAAGCAAATTACAGAGAGTATCAAGCAACAAAGATTCAAAATGTCATGTAATCAGATACTCAGAGCTCTTATTTTGTTGGGAATTTAGGAGGGCAGTGAAGGATATTATTGTTGTTGTAGTAATTTATTCTTATATTTAGCTGGTTGTAGAGAAAGTAATATTGAAGTACAAGATCTAACTTAACATATACAGTAAAAGCATTGTACATAAAAAATCTATACTGTGGATACTTTTTAGTCAAAGACTAACCAAAAAAGATAAATTGGTAAAATGAAACTCAACCTTCCTCTCCAAATCCTTTAATAAAACAGGCCCTTGGAAAATTTAGGTAATTAAAGTGGTTTTGTTTGTTTATAGCTTTAAAGTATATGCAATATTAGAAGCAGAAAAACTTCAACTAAGCACTACATAACCCACTACAGATGTTAAAAAAAAGATATTTAAACACCTTTAAACATCATAACCCAGACAACATAATATAATAAAAACAGTACGTTTAATGATGTTCATGCATCAATTCTTTTTTTAACACGATGTGTAAATGACTTTAATCCTAATTTTGTTGATTTTAGGCCTAGAGAAATGGCTGGAACTTGAAAGCTACTATGCTGAAATTTATTATGCTTCGCTTGATATATATACACATGACAAAGAATCGTATATTTACCTAGATGTGCCTGCATATTATAACGGTCTTAAGTGAACCCATATTAAAACCTAGTTATAGAATGTATATTTTGCACTAGTGACTCCCAATGGGTAGTTGGATGCGTTGACGTGGCGGGCCGTGTATGGCTTGATCCCAACCACCAAATCTTCTGCAATGAATGCGCTTCCCGCCAGGATCTTTGGCTTCCCGTCAAGGGGTTGGGACGTTTGCCCCCTGGAGCCTGCTGCCTTGCTTCCTGGTGGATCAGGAGTCCTGTAAGACGAACGTCCGGTGATTCCTCTACCAGGCACTTGGCTTCTCGCCAAGGGGATGAGACGTTTGTCCCCTGGAGCCTGCTGCCCTGCTTCCTGCTGGTCCAGAGTCCTGTAAGACGAGCGTCCGGTGATGCCTCTGCCAGGATCTTGGCTTCCCGCCAAGGGGTTGGGACGTTCGTCTCCTAGAGCCTGCTGCCCTGCTTCCTACTGGGTCTGGAGTCCTGTAAGATGAGCGTCCGGCAATGCCTCTGCCAGGATCTTGGCTTCCTGCCAAGGGGTTGGGACGTTCGTCCCCTGGAGCCTGCTTCTCTGCTTCCTGCTAGGTCCGGAGTCCCGTAAGACAAGCGTCCGACGATGCCTCTGCCAGGATCTTGGCTTCCCACCAAGGGGTTGGGACATTCGCCCCCTAGAGCCTGATGCCCTGCTTCCTGCTAGGTCCGGAGTCCTGTAAGACGAGTGTCCGACTTTGTCCCTGTTCTAAGGCACTCGCTTAAACTACGCTACGTACGTCCCCAGGGCCAAGGTACCCGCCGACTATTGTACGTACGTCCCTTGGCCTACGCTGAAGCCTGGCCCTGTTCGGGACGAGCCTCTCCCAATCAGCGGAAAGGTACTTCGTTGTCTTGGGCCTTCCACGAATGTTCGTAGGATGCGCCTAAGGGTTTATGGGTCATCCCCGTTGGGCCATTAACCCAACACAAATCCCCCACTTCTGATGTTCCAAGCGTGCGCGGGACATAGAGAAGTAGAATTGAATCTGACGTACATCTCCAACTAATGCCCTTGTTGCCTCCAAATCCGACGAGCCACTGTGCCTCCTGACGTACGTCCCCTTCTGCTACCTGCCTTTTCGGGTGTGGTACCTCGGGGCCGGACGTTCCCTGTGGGGACGACGCTCTTCTCTTCCTAGGGACATTTCCAGGG
The DNA here is from genome assembly GCA_945859875.1 of Cuscuta europaea. Lineage (NCBI taxonomy): Eukaryota > Viridiplantae > Streptophyta > Magnoliopsida > Solanales > Convolvulaceae > Cuscuta > Cuscuta europaea. The sequence continues at coordinate 9,200,884 of CAMAPE010000057.1, forward strand.
GATCTCACCAGGAGGCTTGGGCTAAGGGGACGGGCGTTCGGTGGGCTTTTAATGGTCGATGGGCTGATCCTTTTTGGGCCATTAACCCAACACAAGTCCCCCACTTTTGATGTTCAGAGCGTGCGTGAGACATGAAGAAGTAAACTTGATGGAGTATATAGGCCTGGACCCCAAGGCCCACATACTCAGAAGAACAGAAGGTACCACGACCACCTGGTGGGACCCTCGTCGTCCAGATGACCCTCATCGGCCAGAAAGAAGTCTACTCAGAAAGTGATCCAGAAGCTAGGAAGAGCCGGGTGACCTCGTCGGTTGGATCTTCGTCGGCCGTGACCTCATCGGCCGTGCCCTCATCGGCCGTGCCCTCATCGGCCGTGCCCTCATCGGCCACAGATGGCCTCCAGAATTGAGTTTTATACTTAATCATTTCTACACTTTTGTATCCGGTCCATTAGTGGCCCTATTGTAAATGGGCCTCCCAAGCCCAAGACTTGGGAGCCCAGCCCTAATTTTTCCTATAAATACTCCTTCTGAGAGTAGTTGTAAGGGTTCAGAAATTCATTAATACAGAGCAATTATAGCACTTCTCTCTCTAGCTCTCACTTCTCTCTAGACTTATAGTCTATCATTTGGTGCTCTCGTTGAGAGCTAGAACAATCAAGTTAGCCTCCTTCGTCACTACCAAGCACAACTAACTGACAATGGGAAGAACTAAGTCAAACCGCAACCTCCTCGTCAAGGCCATCCCTGAGGCCCAGGAGCACCAAGAACACGAGGAGGACGCCACGGCCGACAAGGTCGCCGAGGGGGATGTCTTCCAGGAAGCCATCGACCTCGCAGGAGACCTGCATAACAAACTCAACGGCGGCGCCCCTGACGCCCGCCTCGGCTTGGACAAGAAGCGTGCGGAGAAAGGCGACAATGCCTCGGTGCAACCGGCCTCTCCTGTTGTTGACCCTCAGCTTCAGGCCGTGCTCTCGGCCATCATCGCCAGCTTGGCCCAGAACCCCACCGTCCTCAGCGCACTCATGCCAAGGACGAGAGAGAACATGACGCCGCCTCCTCCGCCCCAGCCATTGGCCGTCAGGCTAGGCAACGATGAGGGGGTGGTGCCCCAGGACACGACGTCGTCCCACTCCCACCCTACTTCCCCGATTCAAGTTGGACCGACCCCAGCGCGTGGAAAAGCCTCAGCCTTTAACAGGCTAAGTGACACGTGCCGTCGGCCTGCTTCGGAGAGGATGGCGGGCGGATTGGGCCACGTGAGCCTAGCTCACCCAAGGAAAGCTTGCGATCAGTATCCCGGACAGCGGATCGGCCCCGCCTGGACAAAGGCAAGGGAAAACTGCATGAAGATGATGCCCGTCACCAAATCAACACGGCTCATGCAGCCCGCTTGGAGACTCAGGGCACCACCATGGCCGCCAGGGACCCCAGGGACGAGGTGATCGCCCAACTCGAGCGATCGCTTGCCCAGATGGAGGCCAACAGCTAGCCGCCATGCCCACCGGAAACTCATCCAGAGATCCCGGCCTCAACGCCCTTCTGAACAAGGTCACTAACCTTGAGAGGGAGTTGGCCGAAGGACGAGAGGACCCCATCATCCAGGTCAGTACGAGGACCCCCTTCACCGCCAGGGCAAGACCTTGTCCAGCGCTTCCTCACTCACTTTGCCGGAAGGAAGCGCGCGAAGAAATACTTCACCCATCTTCTCTCCGTCAAGCAGCAGTATGACGAATCACTCCGGTCGTTCATCGACCGGTAGACGAGGGAGACTGATGAGGTCGAGGGGGCCGATGAGTGCACCCTCCTCGTACTCTTTCAGGGTGCCCTCCGTAGCACCCCATATGCGAGGACCCTCATCACTGACCCACCGAGGTCCTATCTGAAGGCGCTTCAGCGAGGAAACTTGTACGCTGACGCCGACGAGCTCCACAACCACAAGAAGGACGGGGGACACCCCTCCAAGAAGACAAACGCCGCACCAGATGCAGGTGCACCCTCGGCCGGGGACCGAGGACAGGGAGGACAAGGCCGCCATGGTTCTGGCAGAAAGAAAAAGGACCGCATATGGAGGCCGAGGATGGAGAGGCCGAAGATCCCACTCACTCATCCGGTCAGCTCCATCCTCGATTATGCCGAGGAGCTCGACCTCATCGAGCGAGATCCTCGGTCGGCCAAGGAGATCTACGACGTCCACCAGGGCGGCACCTACTGCCGTTATCACAGGAACACCTCCCACAACACGGACGACTGCGTCACTCAGAAGAGAGCCATCGAAAAGCTAATTTGTTAGGGGGAACTCTCCCAGTTTGTTAAGGGTGGCCCGCGCAAAAATACGTGGGTTAACACTGGCAAACATGGGGGCGAACCCTCTACGAAGAAGCGCGAGATCGGAAGACTCAGTGATGACGACGAAGACTTCGAAGAGCCACCTACGAAGAAGAACCACATCAACCTCATCGTGGGGGGTAACACTGGGGGGATTCGGCCACCCGGAGGAAGAAATGGGCCCAATCCTTTTACATCGGGGAGGTGTCCCACACCCCCCAACCGAAGAAACAACGGGCGGAGGCGATCACCTTCACCGACAAGGATCTGCCTCCGGGGCCTGCATCACTCAGGGACGCCCTCGTTATCCGGTGCGAAATAGGTGACTCTATCATCCACCGCACCTACATCGACACGGAGAGCTCCGTCAACGTCATGTACCTTGACACCTTCAGGTAGCTAAAGCTGGACAGAGCGTTGCTCAAGCCGATACGGACACCGTTGTCTGGTTTCACCGGGGACTCTATCGACGCTGAGCACACGATAGTCCTCCCCGTGGAAGTCGGCGACGGCTCCCATCGCATCAAGATCGACATGGAATTCATGGTGGTCAACCTCGAGTGCGCCCACAACTTGATATGGGGGCGGCCATCATCTCCATGAAACATTTATGCCTGAAGTTCCTTACTAGCGGCAGTATCGGCTACGCCCGAGGGAACCAGAAGATAACCCAAGCATGCTACCTGAAGCTGACAAAGCCGGCAGCCAGCGCCGGGCAGAGAATAGACACCATCACCGCCGCCGTCTCTAAAGACGAAGAAAGGCCGGATGCCGAGCCAGCCGAAGAGGTCGAGGAGGTTCCCATGGATACCTCCCGGCCGGAGCGGGTCCTGAAAATCGGGAAACAACTCCCACAAGACCAACGCGAAGGCATCCTCGACGTCCTGCGGACTTATGCGGTCATTTTTGCGTGGGGGCCGGACGACATGCTGGGCATCAGCCGAAGAGTGATCACTCACCGGCTGTCAGTCGACCCCCGCCTCCACGCCGATCAAGCAGAAGCGGCGCTACCTCTCGGCCGACAGGCGTGACTTCGTCAAAGAGGAGGTTACCATGCTCCTCTCAATCAACCACATTAAAGAGGTGAAGTACCTGACCTGGTTGGCCAACGTCGTCCTCGCCCAAAAGCCACCGACGTTCAGAATGTGCGTTGATTACACTTACTTGAACAAGGCGTGCCCCATGGAACTGTTCCCTCTCCCCAACATTGATCAATTGGTGGACGAGACGGCGGGGTGCGAGCTGATGTCGTTCCTTGACGCCTTCAGGGGGTACCACCAGATATTCATGCATGAGGATGACGCCGATAAGACGGCCTTCATGACCCCGGAGGGAATTTTCTGCTACCTCGTCATGGCCTTTGGGCTCAAGAACTCAGGCGCCACATACACCAGAATGGTAGCCAAGGTTTTCAGAGCAGTCCTCGGCCGGACGATGGAGGCATACGTCGACGACATGATTGTCAAGAGAAAGCAATCCATTAGCCACGCCGACGACCTCCGGGAAATTTTTGAGATAATGAAGAAGTTCCAGCTCCGCCTAAATCCGAAGAAGTGCACCTTCGGCGTCCAGGGGGCAAGCTCCTCGGTTACATGGTCAGTCGAAGGGGCATTGAGATCAATCCAGAGAAGATACAGGCTATTGCCAACATGGAGCCACCACGAAACGTGAAGGAGGTACAATGGCTGACGGGACGCCTCGCGGCCCTAAACCGTTTCCTCTCAAAATCGGCTGAAAGGTCTCTCCCTTTCTTTCAGATCATGTGCAAGGCAAATGGATTCAGATGGACGACAGAGTGCCAACAAGCATTTGAGGAACTGAAGCGGTACTTATCGTCCCCTCCCGTGCTTTCCAAACCCAAAGGCGGTGAAACCCTCTTCCTATACTTGGGGGTGAGCACATCGGCCGTCAGCTCTGTGCTCATCCGCGAGGACGAGGGGGTACAAAAGACAATCTTCTACATAAGCAAGACGTTGCGGGAGGCCGAGCTCAGGTACTCTCCCATTGAGAAGACGGTACTGGCCATCGTCCATACAGTGAAAAAACTAGGGCACTACTTCCAAGCCCACGCCGTCCACGTCTTAACTCAGCAACCCCTTGGCGCACTCATGCGGAGCCCCACCAGTTTCTCACGGATGGTGAAATGGGCGATCTTCCTCAGCCAGTTCCAGATCGAGATTAAGCCGAGGTCATCCATCAAGGGGCAGGCCTTGGACGATTTCATCACCGAGTGCACAGCCAGGGAGACAGACACTTCCACACCAGGGCCAGAGCCAGACGAAGCATGGACTCTCTTTACTGACGGTTCATCAGCCACCAAAGCTTGTGGTGGCGGCGGCGTCCTCATTTCCCCTGAAGGGTGCAGAGCCTACTATGCCATCCGTTTCAACTTCAGGGTATCCAACAATGAAGCCGGGTATGAGGCCCTCCTCAGCGGCCTCAGACTCGCTGCCGGCCTCAAAGCACGACACATCAGAATCAGGTGCGACTCCAAGCTAGTGGTGAACATAATCGAGGGCTCATACGAGGCTAAAGAAGGGAGGATGAGGCAATACAGACTGGCGGCCGAGGAGTTGCTCAAGGCATTCGAAACCCATGAGATCACCCAGATCCCAAGGGCGGAGAATGCTGAGGCCGACATCCTCTCCAAGCTCAGCACAGACACTCCAGAGCACATCTCCAAGATAGCCAAGGTCGAAGAGCTGAGCATGTCCAACATCCATGCCAGCCCGGTCACGTGCATCCAATAGCGGCCGGAGGACTGGATTATCGACATCGTGACCTTCATCACTTCGGGAGAATTACCCCAGGACGAGGAGAGAGCCAAGCTAGCCAAACTCAGGGCCCCGAGCTACACCATTGAGGATGGGAAACTTTATAAAAGATCTTACAATGGCACTCTCCTCCGATGCCTACACCCGGATGAGGCCGAGGTGGCCATGGAGGAAGTCCACTGCGGCATATGCTCCTCTCACCAAGGCCCCTTCAGCATGTCTCGGCGTCTCGTCGTCCAAGGTTATTTCTGACCGACGATGGCATGGGATTGTGCCAACCTTGGAAGGAAGTGTACCGCATGCCAGGTCCTTCAGAAGACCCCTCGTCGGCTAGCCGTCAACTACGCCCCGGTCAGTACAACGATCCTATTATCAAGATGGGGTATTAACCTGGTCAACCCCCTGCCTAGAGCCGCTGGGAACAACCGCTACATCATCGTCGCCGTAGACTACTTCACCAAATGGGTTGAGGCGGAACCTTTGGCCAGCATCACAGGGGCCAGATGTCAGAGATTCGTCCACAAAAACATCCTCACCCGTTTCGGCGTCCCTCATGAGATCATATCCGACAACGGCACCCAGTTCGAGGCCGCGCCCTTCCAAGAGCTCCTCCAGGAGTGGGGGATCAAGCATTGTTTCTCCTCTGTTGCCTATCCTCAAGGTAACGGGCGGGTCGAGAACGCCAACAGAACTATCCTGGATGGCCTGAAGAAGAAGCTCCAGGACGCAGGGGGAAGTTGGGTCGATGAGCTCCCCAATATTCTGTGGTGCTACCGGACTACGCCGAGGAGGGCAACGGGCGAAACACCCTTTGCCCTTTGTTATGGCTTTGAAGCAAAATCGCCCACAAAGGTTACTATACCTAGCCGACAGGTGGAACACTATGAGCCTGAGGCCAATGAAGAAAACATGAAAGTTGATCTCCACCTGATTGAAGAAAGACGAGAGCAGGCCTTCATCCGAGCAGAAAACTACCGGCGTCAATTAAAATCATACTATGACGCCAAGGTACGTTCCCGAGAATTCCAGGTGGCGGACTATGTCCTTCGCCGAAGAGAGGCGAGCAAGCCGACGGAAGGAGGGAAGCTGGCACTTAAGTATGAAGGCCCCTACATCATCAGTGTTGTGGTCAAACCCGCCAACTACAAACTGAAACACCCGAATGGGTCCAATGTACTACGAACGTGGAATGTACATCACTTGGTGAAATTCTATCAATAATCCGGGGACGGCGCAGCCGGCAAAGCCCTCACCTTCCCACGGATTGTTGGTCGAACGCCACCCTCGGCCTCGAGCCACTTATCAATAAAAGTTGTTCTTTTCCAAAGATCAGAAAAACGTACTATACTACACTGACCCCTCAGAGCGAAGATGCTCAGGAAAGGTCAACAGAGCACATCGTTCCGGCCCCTCAAAGCGAAAATGCTTAGGAAAGGCCGACGGTGTCCCCAGGACGAAGGGCCCGCAAAGAGCCCACGTCTTGAAATGGGAAGCTCACCGCGTCGTCTATCCGCGAAATCAGCAGGACGTCAGGTGTGAAATCATGGTCGAGGTGACAAAAATCCCCAAACTTATGGATGAGAAACGGCAGCCGTCGGTAACCGACCAAACGCCTTAGCCCACGTCATAAATAGGAGACGGGACCTCCCTGAGATCACAGGACGATCCAGTAGGACTCCTTACCGGCCGAGGGACTATCGACCCCCTTGGCCGAAGCCTGAAAGAAGGATACCCACCCCTCGCTCAAAAGAGTAAAGAGGAAGAAAATAAAAGAGGGACAGTCGAAGGACCGCGCACTGGCCGGCGTGAAGCGATATCCCCAAAAACAAAAGAGGGACAACCGAAGGACCGTGCACTTGCCGGCCTGAAGCGATATCCCCAAAAACAAAAGAGGGACAGCCGAAGGACCGCGCACTCGCCGGCCTGTAGCGATATCCCCAAAAACAAAAGAGGGACAGCCGAAGGACCGCGCACTTGCCGGCCTAAAGCGATATCCCCAAAAAATAAAAGAGGGAAGCCGATGAGCCGTGTACTCACCGGCCTCGAGCGATAAAAATAAAATCCCCAAAATTGTCTAAGTACATATCAGGCAAATATTACGCATTACAGACGAAAGCGCTAAAAAAAGAGAACAAAAAAACTTGGATAGAAAATACCAAGGCAAACTCATGTGGCCGATAAGGGCACACATATAGCCGACATCGGACAACCCCAGTGGTAAGCCTTCATCGGCCACCCGTGAAGGAAGCAGTCACATAAGCCTGTCCAACACTTAGAACGATTTCCAAAAGTTTCTAAGCTAGACACTTAGAGAAATCCACAAAAGTGTGACGTCAAACATAACAAAGATGAACTAGACTTTCGCCCTCAGCCGAGCAAAGGACTGGTCCCTTCATCGGCTACAACTACAGGAATCAGGCTTATGAGTTCTTGTTTAAACACTTGGAAAAATTACAAGTGAAACAAAAAGGAATGAGGAATGACACAGGACGAAGAATACACGGTGGTCGGAAAAGTACACACGCCGATGAGAACACCTCGGCGTAGGAAGCTATCCACACTGGCCGTATTAGCCGATGAAGGCCCCGAACTAGAGGAATTACTTAGTTTGACACTTAGAAAATTTTCCAAAGTGTGAACAAAAGAAAAGGGGTAACGCCAAGACGAAGCGGACACTCAATCACTTGAAGTCTAACACTTAGAAGAAATTCTAAAGACTTGCCAAAAGCAAGGGGTGTTCCTTATAGATGAAACATGCTCACCTAAGCTACCCGCTTCGGCCGCAGCCAGAGAAAATAGCCCAAGAGAACAATTATCCAAATCCCCATAGACGAAGTACCTGAAGAAGCCGAGGGTGGTCATTTTGTACTCCGTAATGTACTCCTTCACGCTCCTTGGCCCTCCTTTCAGGAAAGTCACCACCTGGGCATCCAAGATGCTGCTCTTCGGCACATCATGAAGGTTGAATCTACCGTCATGGCCGACGGAGGGAAACTCCGTACCACCCTCACCCAAAGACATAAAGACAAACTTACTCTTCAAACCATGAATGGACAAAGGAAGATCTGTAAAGGACCTCTTCTTCGGCAGCTGTTGAAGATTAGCATAGCCGGCACAATTCTTGTGACTCCCTCCGCCGATCTGGTATAAATTCATGAAAAGGGCCGTCGTCAGCCTAAAATCCAATTCATCGCAGCGAAGGAGGAAGACGACGATGAATGAGTAGCTTTTCGGGGTCAGCAAGGCCGGGGGGAGACCCACCATGTCCAAGTACTCCGTAATAAATGGGTGGAGGGGAAACCTAAGCCCCTTAGCAAAACTCATGGGGTATACTCCAAAGTACCCCGGAGGTGGATTCAGCACATGATCTGACGGCCTGGGCGCCCTAACCCTCCCATACGGCCCCACATACATCTGGGCCACCAGATAATCAGCCGCGCTGCTCTCCGGCTTGATCAAATAAATGTTCGTAAGGTCCAAGTAGGAGTAACCTGGACCCTTCTTCGGCCGACGCCTTCTCGTCGGTGCAGTCCCCTTCACAACAGACACCGACTTCGGGCAGGGAATCACAGCTGAGGTAGACGCTCCGTCCACAGCGCGGGAAATCACTACGTCCTCACTCTAAGACGACGAGCCAGCCTCTTCGTCTTCACCCTCACCAACCTCTGGCTCCCCTGACTTGAAGGATCTCAAGTCCTCAATCTCTTCGCAACACTCCTCGACTACACGGTAGTCAAGGGACTTCACGGAGGCCTCATCGTCATAGGGGTAATACTCATCGTCAAAGGGCTTCATCATAACAACTAACTAGAGCCTAGAGGGTTTTACTTTGGATGTAAGGGTGGTTCTCCACTAACAGCGGATCAAAGACTAAAAGAAGCAAGGTATGCAAGGAAGTGGAGAAAAGTTCAATGAACTCACCTTTGAAGTTTTGAAGAACGGAAGAACACACGGAAAGGCTCTCTCTCTAGAAAATTTGGCAGCACTTCGTTATCTCAGGAATGCAATGAGGAGCCTCTTCGGAGGGAGGGAGTATTTATAGACCTCCCCCCCAACAGTCACTACACGTGGCACATACCCGTTGGCCACATGGACGGCCACCACCCCTAAGGCCCATTGGGCTGGTACCGGTTCAGGAGGCGGGTCAGACCCACTTCCACAATACCAGCCCATCGCCAACAGGCCAGCAATCAGCGCCCGCAACGGCCAACCTAAGAAAGTGCACCTACATTGGCCTCAACGTGTCCATATAGGCTCAAACCGAATGCCAATAGCATGGCCTTTTCAACGGCCACAACAACAAAGCAAAAAGCAACCCCACAACCATCGGCCTTGTATAAAACCCTGATGATAATTTCTTGAAAGCGATCTGCGTCTAAGGGTTCTCCCACAGGGTTACCTTGGTCAGGAAATCGTTAAGGAATTGGATTCAGGGGAATGCAAGAGTCCGCTTCGGCCTAGGGAAATCCTTTACTCCTTCACCCCCCGCTTACTCTTCGGCCTGAAGTAGTGGGGGACTGGGGGACTACACTGGCCTTTGAAAATCAGGACAAAATAAAAGAAATCCAAAAATATACCAAGTCCACAACTACAAACATCAGATCACATACGCACCACAGCGTCCATAACCTTGTGGTGCACCGTCGTCCACAGCAAAGCTAGCGAACAAAGAATTCCCTCCAAAAGTGCAACACTTGAGATCACAGGGCACTTACCGGCTTTGAGACCACATACTCCACTCTCGGCCAGGAATCAAAGAACAGGAAGTCAACGTACCTAAATCACCATCGTCCATAAGACCAGAACACGCACCACTCCTTCCGGATCAGTGCCGTTATCGTCCTCAAAAGCGTGAACGCCAGGCTACGGATATCACCGCTCCGGCCAAAAAACATAGAATGAAGTCAACGGCTAAAGGAAGCAAACATCACCCTCACCGGCCACCCGGAAACGAAAGGACACTCATCGTCCCCATACAAAGGAACACTCATCGTCCCCAAACAAAGTGACACTCTTCGTCCACACCAAGGGCCACAACGGCCAATAACGGTGCCCGTAACGGCGCAAAACAGAAAAACCAGAGCAAAGGGTGCTCATAACGGCCAAGGTAGGAAAAACCCTATAGCGGTCCCATAACGGCCATAAAACGTCAGAAATATGAAATCTACTCTCCCTCACTTCGTCTACATCTCAGCTCAGAGAGTGGGGGACTCCTGATGGAGTATATGGGCTTGGACCTTAGGGCCCACATACTCAGAAGAACATAAGGTACCACGACCACCTGGTGGGACCCTCGTCGGCCAGATGACCCTCATCGTCCAGAAAGAAGTCTACTCAGAACGTGATCCAGAAGCCAGGAAGAGCCGGGTGACCTCGTCGGCCGGGTCTTCGTCGGTCGTACCCTCATTGGCCGTGCCCTCATCGCCCACAGATGGCCTCCAGAATAGGGTTTTATACTTAATCATTTCTACACTTTTGTATTCGATCCACTAGTGGCCCTATTGTAAATGGGCCTCCCAAGCCCAAGACTTGGGAGCCGAGCCCTAATTTTTCCTATAAATACTCCATCTAGGAGTAGTTGTAAGGGTTCAGAAATTCATTAATACAGAGCAATTATAGCACTTCTCTCTCTAGCTCTCACTTCTCTCTAGAGTTATAGTCTATCAAAACTGTTTCCGCCGTACTGCATTTTGCCAACACCCCTGACGCGATGGTTGCTTACTGTATTATGGATCTTCGAGCCCGACCGTCTATGCGAACGGGCCTTGGCAGCCATTGGGGACGTACGTCCCCTCGTCTAAAGGAAGGGTATTCTCTGATGTTTGTCTCTGGGGACTCCCTTGTTCCTTGTTCCGCATTTATCTCACCGGTCCTCCGTGCGGCCCTTGGGTCTTACGCTACACGAGGCCGGTGATCTTGATGATGAACATGTACGTCACCTAGGATCCTTTGTTATTTGCTCACCTATCTTCTCACCGGTCCTCCGTGCGGCCTTTAGGTCTTATGCTACACGAGGCCGGTGATCTTGATGAAGAGCATGGATATCATCTAGGATCTACTGTGTTTTGCTCGACCATCTTCTAACCGTTCCTCCGTGCGGCCCATGGGTCTTATGCTACGTGATGCCGATGATCTTGATGGAGAGCATGTATATCATCTAGGATCTGCTGCGTTTTGCTCGACCATCTTCTCAACGGTCCTCCGTGCGGCCCTTGGGTCTTATGCTACGCGAGGCCGATGATCTTGATGAAGAGCTTGGATATCATCTAGGAGCTGCTGCGTTTTTCTTGACCATCTTCTCATCGGTCCTCCATGCGGCTCTTGGGTCTTATGCTACGTGAGGCCGATGCTCTTGATGAAGAGCATGGATATCATCTAGGATCTACTGTGTTTTGCTCGACCATCTTCTCACCGGTCCTCCGTACGGCCCTTGTGTCTTATGTTACGCGAGGCCGATGATCTTGACGAAGAACAGGCACGTCGCCTAGGATCCTTTGTTCTTTTCTCAACAATTTTCCCACCGATCCTCCGTGCGCCCCTCGGGTCTTATGCTACGCGAGGCCGGTGATCTTTAAGAAGAGCATGTATACCATCTAGGATCTGCTGCGTTTTGCTTGACCACCTTCTCATCGGTCCTCCATGTTGCCCTTGGGTCTTCTGCTACGTAAGATCGATGATCTTGACGAAGAGCAGGTACGTCGCCTAGGATCCTTTGTTCTTTGCTCAACCATTTTCTCACTGGTCCTCCGTGCGGCCTTTGGGTCTTATGCTACGCGAAGCCGGTGATCTTGATGAAGAGCAGGTATATCATCAAGGATATGTTGCGTTTTTCTCGACCATCTTCTCATCGGTCCTCCGTGCGGCCCTTGGGTCTTATGCTACACGAGGCCGATGATCTTGACAAAGAGCAGGAACGTCGCCTAGGATCCTTCGCTTTTTTGCTCAACCATCTTCCCACCGCTCCTCCGTGCAGCCCTTGGGTCTTATGCTACGCGAGGCCGGTGGTCTTGATGAACAGCAGGTATATTTTCGGGAGTTATGTCTCCCTCTCCCCCCCCCCCCTTTTTGGGAGGAAGGAAATTTTGTGAAGGAAGAAATCTTTAGGTGCTCCATATTCCACACGTCGGCGGTGCGTCCATCCATTGCGTGGAGGAAGAACGTCCGACGAGCGTCTTCTCGTACAGTCGTCCATCACTAACCTTGAAGCTCAGGGCTTGCCTCCTGATCCGAGCATCCCTCCCTAAGGTGCAGCCACTTCGGTCGTTTAGTTTGGACCTACAAAGAAAATATGACTGATACCTGAAGTCTCTGTCGCTGGACGGAGGAGTAATTACCGCACCTCCGAAGGTCATTTGATTTCCAATTTCTTCATGCGGCCGTTCGGCCCGAGTGACCCCATGGGCCGTTCGTCGACATGGTGGTAGTCGGCATCTTTCACCTCCGGCTCCCGCCATTCGTCCCGATGCCATGTATGTGGTTTCTTATACGGCTGCATCTGGTTCCAGAATCCCGGTCCTCTGTGAACTCTCCGAGGTAGCCTCTCCGGATAAGGTCATCGATGGCCGCTCAGAGGCTGCCACAGTGATCGTGATGTGCCTGGTATTGCAATCGTATTTGCAATAAGCCCTGTGGTTCTTGCCCATCGGCTCATCAGATATTGGAGGTTCTTAGAGCATTCCCTTGTCTCTGATAGCCTCGAGGATTTGGCTCACCGTGAACGCCAGGGGGATATGCTCGGCCTCCGTGTGTCGTCCGTACGTGGCCTGCTCCTGCGTTGCCCATATGGCGTAGGCGCCGCTCGTCTTCTTCTTTTTTGCTTCGAGGGAGTCTGATGGCTTCGGCCCCCAGATGGTCTGACATTTTGCGGGTTGCAGGGACGGACATCCCGTCCCTTTGGGCAATTTCTTCCTTGATTGCCGCATACTTCTACGCCCTGACCAACACCTCGACATAACTGCTCCCGAGGTTCCTCTTCAATTCCAGGTAAAGATCCCCGGTTATAAGCACGTTGGTGAAGAGGGTGATATCCGTGCTCTCCGTGATGTCCTCGACCTTCAGGGTTTCATCCCTCCACCGTATGAGGAAGGTTGACAGGGTTTCCTCCTTCCCTTGAGAAACGTTCGTCAACCAGTTCAAGTGCCTCTTCGGCGTGGAGCTAGAGACGAACTGCGCCATGAACTGTCTGGAGAGCTGTTCAAAGCTATCAATGGATACGGGCTTGAGCTGCCCGAACCATTCCTGCGCCGGCCCTGTGAGGGTGCTGAAAAACAGCCTGTCTATGGCCTCATCGGAGGCTCCCAACATGGAGAGTTCTCTCTGGAATGAAAGTAGGTGGGCCTTCACGTCCCCAGCCCCATTATAAGTTAGAGCGCCGTGGGGAAGAACGTCCCTCGGAATCTCCACCGCCATGATCCTGGGGGAGAATGGGGAGGAGAGTGCAATTCTGGGCTGAGCCGGATCAGTATCCGCTCGTCGCAGTTCATGGATCTGCCTTTGGAGATCCACAGGCATCGCATCTCGTGGGTCAGTAGCTGTGGCCATGGGGGTCACCAGTGCCAAGTCATCTTGGGTACGCACGGGGTCGGTGCCATGTTGCCTGTTGCTGATGCGGGCCTCCTGCTTCAGGCCGCGAACCCTGGGGGTCTTTTCCCTGGCCGCATGATCATTGCGGGGCATCACTGGGGTACGGTCCCGGACCGCATGTTGTTGTCTTCTCCTGAGGGACTTGCGTCCGTTGTTTCCCGCCATGTCCTGGGATCAGGCGTCTCTGACGACCCGTGTACGGACTGAGGAGCGAGAATCAGCATTCTCTCCCGTACGCTTGCCGAGCGTTTGCATCGAACGAAGAGGGGAGAACGGTGTACGCTCTTCGTTTGCGGAATACTCGCGTTCAGCCTCCCGTTCATCCGCCAAACGATGAAAAATGTCTGCCATTTCCCGCAGGACGTCTGGGTCCCGTCGGACCTCATTGGGGATCATATCAGTGAGCACCCCGAAGTCCCTACGAGACCACGAACTGTTGGAGCGGGCCCCTGCCATCCGGTTGCGGATCCCTCTGATGTGGGCCAGCCATTCGGACAGTTCCTGGGAGTTCCCCTCGTTGTTTCTTGCCATCTTACTTGTCCTAACTATTTTCAGAGGTGGTTTTTAGCTGAGAGCTTAGTTTTGGAAGACCTTTTAGCAGTTTTCCACAGATGGCGCGAGTGTTGGGGTTTATTTCGTCAACCCGTAGGGCCAATACACGACCCAAGGGTTTCGAATGGAAGAAATGAAGAGGTAGGTGTAGAAACAAGCAAAAAGAGGCCCAGTAAGAAGACTTAGTATATTAATTTCGGTACAAAGGATTGAGGCCGTTTGTCCCTAGCATACATAGGCATGAGACCGTTCGTCCCTAGCCTATGCTACGAGCTGTTACAATGCTATACTATTAGAATGCTTAGTTTCCCACCCTTTACAAGGGAATAAAAGCTTCTATTTATACTTCCAATGGGTAGTTGGGTGCGTTGACGTGGCAGGCTGTGGATGGCTTGATCCCAACCACCACATCTTCTGCATTGAATGCGCTTCCCGCCAGGATCTTTAGCTTCCCGCCAGGGTCTTTGGCTTCCCGCCAAGGGGTTGGGAGACTCGTCCCCTGGAGCCTGCTGCCCTGCTTCCTGCTGGGTCCAGAGTCCGGTAAGACGAGAGTCCGGCGATGCCTATGCCTGGATCTTGGCTTCTTGCCAAGGGGTTGGGACGTTCGTCTCCTAGAGCATGCTGCCCTGCTTCCTGCTGGGTCCGGAGTCCTATAAGACGAGCGTCGGGCGATGCCTCTGCCAGGATCTTGGCTTCCCGCCAAGGGGTTGGGACGTTCGTCTCCTAGAGCCTGATGCCCTGCTTCTTGCTGGGTCCGGAGTCCTGTAAGACGAGCATCCGGCTTTGTCCCTGTTCCAATGCACTCGCTTAAACTACGCTACGTATGTCCCTTGGGCCAAGGTACCCGCCGATTATTGTACGTACGTCCCCTAGCCTACGCTGAAGCCTGGCCCTGTTGGGGACGAGCCTATCCCAATCAACGGAAAGGTGCTTCGTTGTCTTGGGTCTTCCGGGGACGTTCGTAGGATGCGCCTAAGGGTTTATGGGCCATCCCCGTTGGGCCTATATATATATATATCTGTGTGTGTAGATAGATAGATAGATAGATAGATAGATAGATAGATAGATAGATAGATAGATAGATAGATAGAGAGAGAGAGAGAGAGAGAGAGAGAGAGAGAGAGAGAGAAGATGAGGTGAGAAGTCCCCCTTAAAATAAGAAGTGAGAAGTAATCTCAGCCCTTGGATTTGCATCTAATCTTACAACGCAGTAAACTTATAGACTGAATATTGGAACTTATAACCAAAACATCATAACTTATAAAGCTCTCCATCATAACTACGGAAATGCCACCTATCTTTTCAATCTATAAGTTTGTTGCGTTGTAAGGGGAACTTCTCACCTATCTTCTCTCTCTCTCTCTCTCTCTCTATATATATATATATATATATATATATATATATATATGTTTTCATAAATGTTACACTTCGTTTTTACAAATCAATGAGGTTAAGAGCACGCAATTAATTTCGTAAACAAAAACAATGACTTAGCTTATAAGAGGAACTGGTCTAGCTCAACAGATCGTCGACTCACTCTCACTTATCATAAGTCCGAATTCAATATTCTATGAAGGGAGTTTAAGCTGAGTTTACCTCAGGATCCCACACCCCTCCCCTGACCTCAGGGTTAAAAAAATACAACAACTTATAAATAGTAAATCATAATCATTATATTTTACCATGTCTTTCCATTTCTGGTCTTTTTACCATGTCTTTTCATGTCTAATCTTTTTGACTCATTCTATTATGGAATGATCGTATTAATTCAAGAAATAATGACAACAATAGTACTAGTGGCTTTCTAATTGACAATAATAAGACATGTTTTAAATTTAGACAAAAAAGAGACTTAATATTAATCAATGGGCTAAATTACTCTCACTTCTCTTTCTCTCTTCTGTATCTGATCTCCTGCGCTACTTCTCTCACGCACACGGCTCCTTCGCCCAAGCCACAACCCACAACAGATCTCCATCGCAGCAGAGAGCCTCCACCAACGCGTCTATGCCAACGCACCTCCATCTCCAACCCTGCAGTCCCACTCCATGCTCTCTCTCTGTCGAGCGAACTTCTTCCTCCTCCCATCGTCATTCCCAACCGTCACCGACCACGCCGATCTTCTTTCTCTTTTCTTTCTATTCGGTGTAGGGAGGTTTCAGTCAACCGGAAATGCTAGAGCTCCATTTACGTCGACTAGGGCTTAATTGTGGCGCCTAAATTCCAGATCTAATCTGGGCGAATGGGATTTCAAGCTAGGGTTGGGTGGTGATGGGCTTGTTGGTCGGTGGTGGGCGTTGGGGTGCAGTTATTGCGGCGGCGAGCTAGGCTGGGGTGCGGGTAGTGGCGGCGGAGGGCTAGGCTGGGGTGAGGCAGGGGGTCAGGCAGGGGGCTGGGGTGAGGCAGGGTAGGGGGTTGGGCAGAGGGCTGGGGTGTGGTGGTCATCGGTGGTAGCCGGAGGTTGTGGCCGTCGGCGGTGGCCGGAGGGTGTGGTCCACTTTCAAAATTGGGTAACTATCAATGGCGATTGGCGGGTCGGGAAACGGTAAGTGACTGGTCGAGTAACTATAACTGATGAATCGGGTAACTGTAACGGGTTGGGTAAGTGTAACTGAATGGGAAGAC
Organism: Cuscuta europaea; assembly: GCA_945859875.1. Taxonomy (NCBI): domain Eukaryota; kingdom Viridiplantae; phylum Streptophyta; class Magnoliopsida; order Solanales; family Convolvulaceae; genus Cuscuta; species Cuscuta europaea. Next base: position 9,217,749 of record CAMAPE010000057.1, read on the forward strand.
GGTGGTCACTATACGAGCGGACGTTGATCACTGGACGGGGGGACGTTGGTCACTGAACGGGCGGATGTTGATCACTGAACGGGTTGACGTTGGTCACTGGGCGGGAGTCTCTGTGTCAATTGGTCACTCGATGGAAGTGTGTCAATTGGTCAATGGATGGAAGTCGTTGTGGGGTTGGTCACCATTGTTGGTCAGCAGGTTTAATAAGGGTGAAATTGTCTCTTTATTTTTTTTAGTCACAATTTTGGAAATTAAAGGAAAACGTCACTTTTTTGTCCATTCTCAACTTTTTAGTATTTTTTAATCTACTTTTTAGTAATATTCATGGCAAAACCCCTTAATTCAATCTAGTTTGATTTAAGCTAGTATGTCGACACTTGTTTTTTATTTCAATCTATAGGTTAATCGTAACTCAGCTCATCAATAAATTTAATCCTTCACCAGTTTATATGTGTTTATCCAGTCAATTCAGTTTTTCTCCGCAATCTAGCACCATCAATATATTCACTTAGCATATTTTTTTAACTAAATGCATGAATCCTTGCTTTTTTATTACAAATCATTTATGGGGTAATTTTATTTTTTCCAATAAATAATATTTAAAAAATGCGTTAAACTCCCGTGTGTCATAACTAATAATGCGTAAAATCGCTTCTAAGAATGAACTTAATTGTAAAATAAAAGAAAAATAATTAGTTTTTTTATAATTTAGAGATTTTGATAAATTTAATTGCACATTCAATCATAATAATAAGAAAAGCAATTTCTAAATTGTTAAGTTTGTTCATAACAGGTGCTATGCACATGATTAATTATAACAAGGGGTGGGGGTGATACTTTTTTTAAATTACAAGAGTCTAATTCCCCGAATTTCTATACCACAAGGGGTTTTTGATGCATTATACCCCTAAATAGGAATGACACTGGGAGGCGTGATTTCAAATTAGATGTGGAGGATTTTTTGAAATGAAAAGAAGTTATATTAAAGTACCAATCCAACCAAGAATTGCTATCATTCAATAGTTTAAAACTCATTATTTATCATATAAAAACTCCATCTAGACTCAAGATTCGCCCTATGATCATATTTTGATATGACTACCTCCACATAAGCAACGTGTATTGACTACATCACAGGCAACATAGAGTTCTTACTAACATTCAAGGTCAACATACTTTTCACCACTTTATTAAGCTCATAAAAGCCAAAATGTACCCTCAGTCCCTCATCAGTAACAGAAAAATTCACTCAAAAATGAGTGAAATTTTTCGTTAAACATACGAACGCATCAGCTTTTTTGAAACAATAGACGCCTTATGCATGGTGACAACCCCAAAGCTGTCGCCTAGGAATACCTATGTCATACTCCTCAAATCTATTGATGCCTTCTTGTCTGCTTGTCTCATTCTATTATATGCCTCCTTAGAAGGTCAACTAATAATTGGGTTATTCCATGCAAATTTATTATAATAACAATAGAGTAATGGAGCAAAAAATATTATGAGTAGCAATCTTACTAGTTATTAATCATTCTACTTTTTTCATATGAAACAAGAATATTATTTGTATAATAAAAACATCACCTACATTATGAAATCCAAACAATTTAAAAATAATCAAAAAATATAACCTAGACTGTGAATGTGGTAACTAAAACTATATGATTCCGATTCCACGGGCTCGATTGGGAAGCGGGACATATCCACATACATGGGGCCCAAAGCCCTAGACACTGTAATCAATTAATCATAATACAATAAAGGGAAAAAGGTCAAATAGGTCATCGAACTTACATAAAAATGTCAAATAAGCCCTTATATAGGAGGTTCTGTCCGGTCATTGCCATTTGGGGCAGTTCACGGTAGATTGTTTTGATGAATTTTTTTTATCATCTTATTCATTAAGTCTAGTTTACTCATACCAAATTTCAGCTAACAATTCAATTGGAAAGGCATTTAAATGAATTCTTGAAGATAAATGCACTTTTGACTGCGTAGTTATCTTCAAGAAATCCTTTGAATGCCTTCCTGATTAATTTTTTTAGCTAGAATTTGATATGAGTAAACTAGACTTAATAAATAAGATGTTCAAAATATATCATCAAAGAATTCCACGAGGAACCTCCCCAAATGGCGACGGCTGGACAGAGCCTCTTATATAAGGGCTTATTTGACCTTTTTATGTAAGTTCGAGGGCCTATCTGACCATTATCCCTAAAATAAAAAAATGGATAATTCTATTAATAGTCCTCTAATTACTATTCATAGCCACTTAATTAATTATTAATAAATTAAATTAACTCAATATCTGAATTACCCTTACTATAGCAAGATAATAAAGTCAACACTCTAAAAGCTTTGTGGCGCCCATTCAACAACCCCACGTTACAATCTGAAACTCAAAAACCTTTGCTGCACTTTCAATCATACGAAACGAATCCTCCAAATCTCTAAGTTAGTATGTTATTAATAGCACATGCTCTTTAGGGTTGATGAATGAACCAAACTCTTACCTTGCATCAATTATGAGCTCAATAACAACGTACAATTACAGTATCATTAATATACATATTACAATCAACACACATCGATATGCAAAGCACAGTCTTCAATTTCAGAATGATATGCGCGAAGTTCCTTGATTGACTTTTATAATTTTGACTTGTGCTTTGAGACAATTAATGTCTTGCAACCTAACACAAATAATAATCAAATGGTAACATATATTTAAGCAAGTAAAGTTACTAATGAAACATCATATTTGAGATGCTTAGATGAAGCTAAACTATTCAAATATGAAACATAAAACTTAAAACGTAAAAAAAAGCCCCCTCTGAAGCAGTACAAAAATAAAGCATTTTTTATTGAATCAATTGTGTTTTCAAAGTTTGATTCATAGCCTCTGATAGTGGCCATTCTCGCTGCACTGGTATTTGGAGACTCTAATGGATTAGTAGGAGCTGCAGGACTGTTACTTGGAGTAATAGGTCTTTGCTTCATTGAAGTTTGATGACACTTAACTTTTCCCATTTTCTCAACTTCATGTTGCACAAAGCATGAGAATTGGCAATGTTAGGATCAGATTCCATCTCCGGCTCAGGTCTATTAAACTAGACTCACATACACGTCCAAAAGGTTGAATCCCCAACCCCAAGGCCCCCCCCACCCCGACCCGACAGGATGGTGGGGGAGTAAATCACGGTGACTCAGTCGGCAAAGCGGCAGTAGGCCTTTACCCGTGCGCACCAGAGGGCCAGCCTTATTTCAGGTTCTGAAAACCCCCTTTTGGCCGCTGCGGGATTCGAACCTTGGTCTACGTCCAATTTTTCCCACCACTCGACCAACTGAGCTACCCGTGCGGGTACTAGACTCACATACACCACACTAGGGAAGGGTGCTCCACTCAGCAAGTTTTTGTCTCCCACTAAGGAACCTCTCTCACACTCTCTCACAAAGGAAAGGAGATGAAGAAGAGCACTGTTCTTGGAATGTATCTCGCAGGCTACTCACAAAGGAAGGAGACCTTTGCTTCAAATAATAGGCAGACTGCCTAAAGGACAATCACGGGTGAGACCAAGACAACAGGGTCACAGATGAAGCAAGATAAACAAAGGTAGTGCAACGGACAGCTCAAGGGGCCAAAGCCAGGAAAGGGTGAGTCAACACTAACAGGTATATAATTGATCAGAATATATACCAAGGATAAATAAGGTGTCAAAGTGGTAGTAAAACATAGGGTGCAAGTCTTAGCAAATAAAGTGGAAGGGAGGCTTTGGCAGGACCAATACCTCCAACATTCTCCACCTTATTGGTCCTAGTTGGTGTAGAGTAACAAACAAGGTTGTGAGAAGACTCATCATCGCTGGATCACCCGGAATATCAAAAGATAAAACGGGCAAACAAATTAGTAGGCAACCCACAATTATCAACAGTCAAGGTTTAACACGCGTTTATAGAACAAGTGTTTCTCAGCAGAAAGACACTTGGTACCCATATCCGCAGGATTAAACTCGGACGATATCTTGAACAGCTTGACTCCACCTGCATCCACAATATCACGTATGAAGTGGAACCTAATATCAATATGTTTAGTTCTATCATGAAATACAGGATTTTTATAAAGTTGGATAGCCGATTGACTATCCAAGAAAATAGTAACTCCCTGTTTGAGAAACCCAATCTCGGAGACAAGAAGTTTGAGTCAAATGGTTTCCTTAAACGCTTCTGTGGCTGCAACATATTCAGATTCAGTTGAAGAAAGAGCCACACAAAGTAAAAACATAAGAAGTAGTTGAATTCCCGTTATCTCTGTTGTTTGCATAATAGAATCAACATAACCAACAAGCTGAATACCACTATCACACTTAGAGAAAATTAATCCATGTTTCACGGTAGATATCAAATATCAAATTAACCACTTAAGAGCATTCCAATGGGGCAAACCAGGGTTGGACATATATCTACTCAAGCAACTAACGACATATGCAATATGAGGCCTAGTGCTAACTATAAGATACATAATCGACCCTATTGCGTTGGAATAAGGCACATATTTCATTTTCTCAGTTTCAGGAGCAATCTTGGAGGACTGGTCCTTACTTAACACAAAGTGAGAAGCCATAGGGACATTCACAGGAGAAGCAGATAACATATTAAATTTACTCAAAACCTTTTCCACATAAGAAACTTGGTTTAAAACAAGAGTAGATTTGCTCCTGTCCCTAACAATATTTATGCCAAGGATTCTCTTTGCATCCCCTAGGTCTTTCATGGAAAAACTTTCCCTAAGGAATTTCTGCACAATAGCAAGAGCAAGCATAATTCTAACAGTAGTAAACTTGACCACATGAGCAAATATCTCAGCATAATCTACCCCCTCTTAGTGATTAAACCCTTTAGCAACCAACCTATCCTTAAACCTAACATCATTAGGTTCTTCCTTAACCTTAAGCAACCACTTGCACTCAACTGCCGAACAGTTTTGGGGTCTAGGGACAAGGGTCTAAGTTTAGTTCACTCTCAAAGAGTCCATCTCACTATTCATGACACTAATCCATTTCTGAGACTCTTTGGAACCTAAGGCTTCACGGTAGGTCTTGGCTTCATTCAACTCTGGTTTCAAACATAGAAAATGCAAACATAGAAGTATCATGTACATTTAAAGCATAATCAATCATACTGTCAACAGTTCTACTGATGGTTCTTCTACTTCTATTTCTATCAAGTTGATAAGTATGCAAATCATCATTACTAGTCTCCACATGCAACTCATGCAAATTACTGTTATCATGAAAATCAGATTCCACACCCACATCATGCAATTCATGCTCAACATCACGTAAATGCTCCACCTCACTAGGGGTGGTGGGACTATCAAGCTCTGAGGAATCATTACCATGCAAACCATTTCATCATTAATAATATGATCAACAGATAAAGGACTAGCAACAACATGGACAAACTCCACCTCACTAGGAGTACTATCAGAATTAGACTCAACATTAGAAACAGATTTGGTCAAGCAAGAGAAATCGATCAGATTCATTAAATACCACATTTGTGCTAATGACCGCCGTAAAGATTCATTCTGTTAATAATAGACACTCACAAAGGAAGGAGACCTTTGCTTCAAATAATAGACAGACTGCCTAAAGGACAGTCATGGGTGAGACCAAGACAAGGGGGCCACGGATGAAGCAAGACAAACAAAGGTAATGCAACGGACAGCTCAAGGGGCCAAAAGCGGGTAAGGGTGAGTCAACACTCAACAGATATATAATTGATCAGAATATATACCAAGGATAAATAAGGTCTCAAAGTGGGAGTAAAACATAGGGTACAAGTCTTAGCAAATAAAGTGGAAGGGAGGTCTTGGTAGGACCAATACCTCCAACAGGCAAAATTATATTTCCTTGGAGTTACTTGTTTTTTCTGGGAGTACTATGAGTTCAACTAGAAAACGAGAAAGGGTAATGGGAGCATATCCCAATAGAATTGAAACCCAAAAACTATCAAAATAAAGGTCTTAACAACACATCAACCACTCATGACAACAGGGAACACAATGACTACACTGTCATTTGATTTCATCTCAAAATCATACATTTCTACCAGAAAAATAGTACGGAGTAATAAATAAACAATGATTGAGCTAATACATGAATAAAAATATTCTAATTCCATTTTAGTCTTTGAAAACAAGAATCTAATAACGTCACTTTGAAATTTCAGTGTAATCAACAAAATAAATACATAAAACGCAAGTAAGAAGAAGGGAAACGTAGGTATCAACCAAAAATCTCATCATCTCAAGCAATACATGACTACAAATTTACAAGTGTCTAGAAAAACATCTACAAAGCAATAAAGATAAAGTATCTAAAACACGTGAAGTTGAAGCGAAGTAAACGACAAACACTTACCATTATCATCCATGGCTTGTCGAAGGAACCATAAGAAATCATAGGATGTTAAGATGGGGGGGGGGGGGGGGGGGGGGGAATTCGGGGGCCTTCACAGTTTATCGATCTCATCTAGTACAATAGAAATTAAGCAAAACCGAGTCTGAAATCGAATGACTTTATAGAACCGTGCTTCGTTTACTTGCTGGTTTTCTCGACTTGGTGGCTGAGTATACATCAATGGAATCGTTTGTCTCAACTTGTGCCCCTTTTTGACTTACTGATTCAACAATTGATTGAACGAAGAAATGTGATAGAGATCTCCGAATAGTTCTGATGGATAGTGTACCCGGGGGTAGCTTATCCGAGGGGTTATTACGGGGAATAATAAGAGAGAAGTCAGGGCAAGTAAATATAGAGAGAGAAAGTATATTGTAAAGTGTGGAGCGTTTTCAGCGTGTTATGACTTGGTTACAAATGGGGAAAAGGGGTGCTATTTATAGTAGCAATAAATGCCGGATAGGGACACGTGTCAAGCGTCCATTGGCCGAGAGGTCACCTCATCTGGTTGGCGCTGGCAACCGCATGTGGCCGCATTTAATGCGGCTGTTGGATGGGACGTTGTACAGGGTACGGTGATCTGTACGCATGTGGCGCGGATATCATGTCGGGGAAGGCGCCCTCGGTTGTAGAGGACTAGCTGAGGGCTCTGAGTACCGGGGGCCCCTGGATGCCGAGGGCTCCAGGTGCCGAGGGCTGCTGGTTTCCGCCGTTCTTCCCAGTTTCTTAGTTTGCTTGAAAAACCCGTTCTGTGAGAGTTTTGATGCCTTCGGCCATGGGGCCGAAGGCTCCTCAGTGTGCGCTGTGGGCTGCTAAGTGCTTGGGGCGCCGTAATTTGGGCATGCTGTGCTTCCTGGGCCGGTTGGGCCTTTATCGGTGTAATAGGAGTCTGTGGGCCGGGGGTTCCCGGGCCATATACTCCATCAGGAGTCTCTCACTTCTTTTGCCGAAAGGTACTTGAGGGAAAAGGAGTAATTTGTGCTTGCCCTTTGATGTTGTCCCATTGTAATCTCTGAAGTTGGTGAGGAGTTGTTGCTTGCATGTCCCTGCCGAAGGCAGTCCCTCAGTTACCCACATGTCGGGACTTGAGGGATTGCTTTGCCGTTTGTTGGAATTTTTCACCATTTTGTAATTTAATGATTTTCCCGGAGGGGTCCTCCAGTCCCCCACTCCTTGAGGCACTTGCAAAGTGGTGAAAAGGAGTGAAGCAGTTGCGTTGCTGTTGCGGGCCGAAGGCTGACGCTTTTCGCTTCATTTTGGGGGGATGCCTCGTTAAAAACCTCATCAGGAAAAACCCCGTGGGAAAAATTCCTAATGAGGGAAAAAGAGTGCACCGAATTCCCCCAACGATGAATCGAAAATGTGAAACCTTGTTTCAAAATGGAGAATAATTGTAATGCCGAAGGCTCTCCTTGTACTGAGGACTCCTTTGTTGATTAGCCGATGATGAGGATATCCGAGGGCTCCTATTACCCGTGTGCCGTAGGCTATCTGTCAGTGAGGCATACTCCACGGGGGCTACCCGGCCCTTACAGTGCTGAGGGGGATCCCCGAGGGGTGGCCTGATATGAAGCCTTGGGCTACTGAAGGAGTGATCCCGAAGGCATCTGTTATGTACTGTGTGGGGCACAACCCGGGAGCGTCTCCGGGTAAGTGTACCCGGAGGCTCCCCTTGATGAAGTGGAGTGGAGTAAAAAGCCCGGGGGCTTCCAGAATATAGCCGTTGGAAATATAGCCGTTGGAATACGTAACGTCAGGATATAGCCGTTGGGGGGTTGCCATGTGGTGCGTGCTCGTTGGCTGCCCGTGGGCGGGCGTCACCGATTGGGTGGAACCTCGGTTGGTAATGATGGCAGTCCAACCGGAGGCCCGGTTTCCAGGCCCAAGCTCGGATCCCAGCGCCTATAAATACCCCAAGGCCAGGGTCATTCTCCTTGTGCGAAATCCTTATAGCGAAGCTCTGCCAAATTTTCTAGAGAGAGAAACAGCAGCCCTCGATCAAATTCTTATTCCCAGGTCAGTTCTCCACTCGCACTTGACCTCTTTAGTTAGCTGTCTTGTGCCCTTAGGCTAGGAGATAGAGTTTTTAGAAAACACTAGCGTCTACGAGCCCTCGAACTAGAGCCAAAATGTCGTCCCAGAGTGATTCCCAGGACATCTTGGGGGCGCCCTCGGTGGGGGATGAAGTTTTTTCGGACGTGGAGTCCTCAAGTGCACAGTCTTCGGTGGGACAGGATGCCGTCGTCGCCCTGGAGCTGCAGAAAGCCCTCGTTGCTGAGGTGGAAGCCGAGGGCTTCGAGCAAGAATGTGAGGATGAAGAGCTGGCCCTAGCCTGGCAAGCAGCTGAAGAAGAGGCGCAAAGAGAAAGCGTGAGGGTCGTCGTTGCTGTGCTCCCCCCTCGGGGTGCCGGTGAGGCCAGCACCTCTCGGCCGCTGAACGCGGTTCCCATCCGGGTGGCCCCCGAAAAGAAGAAGGCCAAGGTTGCTGCTCCCAAGAAGAAGGGCATCGTTGTAGATCAAGAGAAGCCCCTCGATATGCCCGAGGGGTACTCCTACCTGAACACCGCCGCCTTGGAAATAAGGTCGAAGGTTGATGCGGCAGACATCTACGTCACTCAGCTACACGTGGGCCCCTCGGCCATCGTGGTGACACCGGGTCCAGATGACATCCTCTCCCGGGCTCTCGAGGGCTGTATTGCGGTGCACGTTCTCTCGGTGTCCATGGGGCTCCGCTTCCCCCTGCACCCTTTCCTCTGGGAGTACCTCCGGTTCGTGGGTTTGGTCCCCTGCCAGCTGACCCCGAATAGTCATTCCTACATCACGGGCTTCCTCCAGCTCTGCAAGTCCCCGGGGGTGACACCTAGCCTGGACCTCTTCTTCCAGAGCTTCAATCTGTGCCGGGGGGGGGGGGGGGCATGCGAATGCCGAGGGCTTCGCAAACTTGCAGCAGGTGGCCCTGTTCAAGCTCTTCACTGAGGCGCCCTCCTCGAACAAAGGGTGGAAGGACCGGTGGTGCTATGTGAAGCTGACCGAGGGCCCCTTCCCGAGGGAGTTGCGTGGCCGGTTCAGGAGGCACGAGAAGAGGAGGAGCGCCGCCCTCGAGAAAGACGGCAGGATCCTGGCCACGATCCCGGAGGGCCGGGACAAAAATATTACCATTAAGGAGTGCACCAAAGAGGAGGATCTCTACACCCTCGGGTTCCGGCGGTATCTCTTCCTGGGGGAAACAGATGAGAAGTTCCCGGTGTTTGAGGGAGCCTCCGGAGGTAGTGGCTGAGGGCACCCTCATTTTCATACCTTAGCACATAGTTTATCTGTTTGTTTGTTTATTTTTTGCGCCATCTGTTAGTAACCCCTCGATTTTAACCCCACACTATTTTTGCAGGTATCCCAGTGAATATGATGAACGTGAAAGGCCTTGCTCGATTCAAGAACAAGCCGACCAAGGACCCGAAGGGACCGGACGCGGGCGGCCAAAAGCCTGTTGGTGCGTTTTTCAAGAAGCCCGAGGGCGACGCTGCGGTCGCGAAGAGGAAAACGACGGCAAAGGAATCTCCCCCGGTTACCAAGAGATCAAAGAAGGGGGACGCCACGAAGAAGGACCCTGCGGTGGTGATTGTGGATGAGCCTTCAGCCTCCGGGCCGGTCGTGGATGTGTCGACGGTCGGAAAGCTGACGGGGACGAAGGAGATGCCCCCAGAGGTCCTGCAGGTTTCCCTCCCGAGGGGAACAGCCGTGACCAGCTGCACAGTCAACCCGAGGGTGCTCCTGAGGGGCATGACCCCAGAAACAGATGGGGCCACCTTCGGAGCTTTGGATGACGTGGCGCTTGAGGACCAGATCCTTCGATCTTCCTTAACTGTGAGTTCCCTCGTGCTTTCTTCCCTCCTTCTTCAGATTATCTTGCGTGGTTGTCCTGACAGTTTGCGTTGTTGATTTGCAGGCTTGCCTTTCCCTCGGCGAACAGGCCCGACGGTTGGAGGAGTGGCGCCTCCACAAAGCTGGGCAAGACGCCAAGATGAAGGAGCTCATTCTTAAGGACTCCAAGGTCACGAAGCTGATGGCCCAGCTCGAAGAGGACCTCCAGCTTGCGAGAGCAGAGGCCGGAAGGCTCAGGGAGGAGAAAGCCAAAGCTGAGGAGGCTGCTGCGGAGGCCGCAAAGAAAGCCGCCGAGGAGGCCGAGGCCGTCAGAGCGAAGGCTGTCGTCAAAGCTCGGGAAGAGGCCATCTCCGGGTTCCTGGTCGAGGGGTGGAAGGCCGAGGGTGTAACACCCCCATTTTCCCCAACCAAAAATACATTTAAATAATGATTTATTCAAAGGAAATATCAACTTTATTTGAAAACATCAGAGATACAGCGGAAGTCTTAATAGGGAAATGGGTGTTACCGCCACACTCGGTTCTCACATAACCGAATGCACAGGCTAAACCACCATCCAAAAATAATCCAAGTATTTAAGTACTGAAAATTTCAAAAATAATTTAAATGTCTACATGTTCTCAAAATGAAATAAACAATAACTAGGTGATTATAAATACTAAACTACGTGATCTAACACAGCTCTCATCATCATGCATAACCTTCATCACCTGCACAATTAAAATGCAGAAAACAAAACAAAGAAAAGGAAACAAAAATTAGCTTTTTAGCTAAGTAAGGCCCACCCAACCCCGTAAAATAGTCACGTTTGACGAAAATAGTTTTATAAATAACTATAACTTTAAAAATTCATTTTCTTCCCACAAAACTAATTTGGTGTTTAAAATAATATTTATAAACTCTTAGTAAGTCACACATTCATATACAAGTATCACTTTTCAAAATATAATTTATAGCTAATCACTCTATTTAAATATACTCAATTGCTCTTTGAAAATAACCTCCATAGTCTTCCTCTTTCCAAAACCAAAATCTCCTACATTCTTTTAAGATGGGCGGTACTTTCGGATACTTATGCCCGAAGCCCAATGAGTCGTTGTTATTTACGAACTCATCCCGAAATCCAGTTCCCATCACTATCTCTTGAATCGAAACGGCCACTAAACTTGTTCTCTTCAAGTAGTAGTAGCCCTAACCATCCTTCACATTTATCCGGATGTGAAAAACCGACACCACGGATTTCTCCCGGGGTGCTCTCCTCTTATGAAAATGTTAATTTTCATCTCGAATCAAGATACACTTCAAAATATTTTCCAAACTCTCTAAATAGTCTAAAAGGTATTTAAAAGTATTTAATACCCCAAAAGTACATAGTTTGTATTTCTCAAATACTATAGATTTAATATCTCTTTAAATAACACATATACATAATTTACAATTCACACTTAATCACATAATGCATAATAAGCATATAATACGAGGAAACAATTTTAGATTGGCAGAGAAACTTACAATTTAGGGTTTATCCAAAACTAGTTCCAAAATAGTATTTAATACCATATTCAGAATAATCCAATAAGGATATTTATAACTCCAGAATATATATGTAAATTTTCATACCAAATTATACATTTAAAAATATATAATTTATCCCAAAAGATTTGATCTCACAACACTTTCCAAAAAGAGGGTTTAACCCAAACAACCACTTCCCAAAAGTTGCATTTACTACTACCACCAAAATAATCAAATTGGAGTATTGTGAACCCATAATATATTTTCAATATAACCAGTTATAATAGTCTCAAATCATTCTTCAACTCATACAAAAACAATCACAAAAATTTTCCAATCCCAAAAGAACAATCATCAAAAATCACAATTTTAGCCATGATAAACTGATTTGATAAATTCACCAAAAATCACACGTTCATAAATTACCAGAAAAGAATACATCATCATACTCATACTATTATAGCCGAATTATCCATAAAATTTCAGAAAGAAACTCAAATCATAGCACAAACCCTAGTTTATACAATATATGGGCAAAATAGTAATTTTGGTTGCAATAGTCCTTACCTCGAGGCTAGCAACGAATCCTAAACGTCAAATCTAGTTTGATGGATCATTCTCACGTACCTAGGAAGTGATAGGTTCGAAGGATCTCAATTTAGGAGAAAGAAATTTAGGAAACGGATGAACGACGGGAATTAGGCAACAAACACACTTACCGGAATATTGGATTGTTTGATCTCATCATTGGCATACAATTTCGTACTGGATACGTTAATATTGAAGAGCTTGAAGCGATAGAGCTTGAAGAGGCGGTCCTAGGGTTTTTGGAATGAGGAAAATCGGATTAGGGATGTATTTATAGTGAATTTCCGAAGTTTGAGTTGCATTAGGATACAACAGGAACGCACGCGTGCGTACCTTCCACGCACGCCGTGCGTGACCCCCAGACGCCCCAAACCTTAGGTTTTGCCCCGTTTCTTCCCCATTTGGACCTCCACTTTGTCCCAAACACTAAACCAAACATAATAAGCGACCTAAAGACCGTGTAAACATAATGAAACACAATTTTAATTATTTTCCAAATTCTCTCAAATTTTCGGGGTATTACATTCTCCCCCCCTTAAAGGACGCTTCGTCCCCGAAGCTCAAGTCAAAACACAGTCGAGATGAAACACTGAAGGAAATACCTTATCAAAAGGTCTCTAGATATAGAATACTAAGAGTTTACTTACCTCAACCACGTTCCTATGGGTTGCCATAGTTCTTACAAAAGAGAGATGCAAAGTTCAGAATACTAGGAACTCTTACAGATCCCTACCAAGTTCTACCTAAGATCACAAGATATAGGATACTAGGAATATACTCATAACTATTCTCAAGTTTACTAACTCACAATATACTCTAGGATAAGGAACACCTACAAGCAACCATTGGAAAAATTCCATTCAATTCACAAATCTCAAATCAATCCAAGACATCACAAATACAACAACAAAAAATCAATCACACAATCTCACACGTGCCTAAGCCATAAAATTCATCCCTAATAAGATTCGTTAATCCTAATTAATGAAAATAATATTTCAATTCAAAAAGTTTTTTGAAAATCTTTAAAAGATTTTGAAAAACAAAGGCTCTGATACCAATTTGTAACACCCCCATTTTCCCCAACCAAAAATACATTTAAATAATGATTTATTCAAAGAAAATATCAACTTTATTTGAAAACATCAGAGATACAGCGGAAGTCTTAATAGGGAAATGGGTGTTACCGCCACACTCGGTTCTCACATAACCGAATGCACAGGCTAAACCACCATCCAAAAATAATCCAAGTATTTAAGTACTGAAAATTTCAAAAATAATTTAAATGTCTACATGTTCTCAAAATGAAATAAACAATAACTAGGTGATTATAAATACTAAACTACGTGATCTAACACAGCTCTCATCATCATGCATAACCTTCATCACCTGCACAATTAAAGTGCAGAAAACAAAACAAAGAAAAGGAAACAAAAATTAGCTTTTTAGCTAAGTAAGGCCCACCCAACCCCGTAAAATAGTCACGTTTGACGAAAATAGTTTTATAAATAACTATAACTTTAAAAATTCATTTTCTTCCCACAAAACTAATTTGGTGTTTAAAATAATATTTGTAAACTCTTAGTAAGTCACACATTCATATACAAGTATCACTTTTCAAAATATAATTTATAGCTAATCACTCTATTTAAATATACTCAATTGCTCTTTGAAAATAACCTCCATAGTCTTCCTCTTTCCAAAACCAAAATCTCCTACATTCTTTTAAGATGGGCGGTACTTTCGGATACTTATGCCCGAAGCCCAATGAGTCGTTGTTATTTACGAACTCATCCCGGAATCCAGTTCCCATCACTATCTCTTGAATCGAAACGGCCACTAAACTTGTTCTCTTCAAGTAGTAGTAGCCCTAACCATCCTTCACATTTATCCGGATGTGAAAAACCGACACCACGGATTTCTCCCGGGGTGCTCTCCTCTTATGAAAATGTTAATTTTCATCTTGAATCAAGATACACTTCAAAATATTTTCCAAACTCTCTAAATAGTCTAAAAGGTATTTAAAAGTATTTAATACCCCAAAAGTACATAGTTTGTATTTCTCAAATACTATAGATTTAATATCTCTTTAAATAACACATATACATAATTTACAATTCACACTTAATCACATAATGCATAATAAGCATATAATACGAGGAAACAATTTTAGATTGGCAGAGAAACTTACAATTTAGGGTTTATCCAAAACTAGTTCCAAAATAGTATTTAATACCATATTCAGAATAATCCAATAAGGATATTTATAACTCCAGAATATATATGTAAATTTTCATACCAAATTATACATTTAAAAATATATAATTTATCCCAAAAGATTTGATCTCACAACACTTTCCAAAAAGAGGGTTTAACCCAAACAACCACTTCCCAAAAGTAGCATTTACTACTACCACCAAAATAATCAAATTGGAGTATTGTGAACCCATAATATATTTTCAATATAACCAGTTATAATAGTCTCAAATCATTCTTCAACTCATACAAAAACAATCACAAAAATTTTCTAATCCCAAAAGAACAATCATCAAAAATCACAATTTTAGCCATGATAAACTGATTTGATAAATTCACCAAAAATCACACGTTCATAAATTACCAGAAAAGAATACATCATCATACTCATATTATTATAGCCAAATTATCCATAAAATTTCAGAAAGAAACTCAAATCATAGCACAAACCCTAGTTTATACAATATAGGGGCAAAATAGTAATTTTGGTTGCAATAGTCCTTACCTCGAGGCTAGCAACGAATCCTAAACGTCAAACCTAGTTTGATGGATCATTCGCACGTACCTAGGAAGTGATACGTTCGAAGGATCTCAATTTAGGAGAAAGAAATTTAGGAAACGGATGAACGACGCGAATTAGGCAACAAACGCACTTACCGGAATATTGGATTGTTTGATCTCATCATTGGCATAAAATTTCGTACTGGATACGTTAATATTGAAGAGGCGGTCCTAGGGTTTTTGAAATGAGGAAAATCGGATTAGGGATGTATTTATAGTGAATTTCCGAAGTTTGAGTTGCATTAGGATACAACAGGAACGCACGCGCGCATGCGTACCTTCCACGCACGCCGTGCGTGACCCCCAGACGCCCCAAACCTTAGTTTTTGCCCCGTTTCTTCCCCATTTGGACCTCCACTTTGTCCCAAACACTAAACCAAACATAATAAGCGACCTAAAGACCGTGTAAACAATATGAAACACAATTTTAATTATTTTCCAAATTCTCTCAAATTTTCGGGATATTACATTCTGTAACACCCCGGGGCCCCACACGGACCCGAGGTAGTTACTCTAGACCTCTAGTACTGTCCCCACAAACCACCACGAGCCTTTACCGCGCACTTTGTCCTCACTCATGCGCGCCCTGAGAAACTTCCCAGGGGGTCACCCATCCCAAGACTACTCCCGTGCAAGCACGCTTAACTTTGGAGTTCTTGGGTGATGAGCTCCCTTAAAAGGAGATGCACCTCTGTTGGTATGAGTAGTACTATTAATCCGTTTAAATTAAATCTCAAGTGTTACAATCACCCCCACTTAGGATCGCAACGTCCTCGTTGCGCCCTTAAACCAATCTCAATAAAACCCCAGAATCTTGCCCCGCTAAGTGCCCGCCCGATATCTAACGGGTCAGCACACTGTCGCAGGGTTGCTTTGATACCACCTGTAACACCCCGGGGCCCCACACGGACCCGAGGTAGTTACTCTAGACCTCTAGTACTGTCCCCACAAATCACCACGAGCTTTTACCGCGCACTTTGTCCTCACTCATGCGCGCCCTGAGAAACTTCCGAGGGGGTCACCCATCCCAAGACTACTCCCGTGCAAGCACGCTTAACTTTGGAGTTCTTGGGTGATGAGCTCCCTTAAAAGGAGATGCACCTCTGTTGATATGAGTAGTACTATTAATCCGTTTAAATTAAATCTCAAGTGTTACAGAGGGACACAAGGAGTGGCTGTCCTCGGTTGTGGAGGCCTCCGTTGATGAGTGGTGCGAGGGCCCGGGCGAGGAATGGATGGCCCGAAAGGGCAAACAATATTATGATGGGGGCGAGTTTTTCACCCAAGCCCTCATCTACCGGAGGATGGCTCGCCACTTGAAAATTGAGCCAAAGGACTTCGACCCGGCGGCATACGGGCTTTCCCCCTGCAGCCAGACGTCCGTGTTGCTCTTCCCTCCGATGTCGAGAGGCCAGACCTGGAGGACACCGAGCTCCTGAAGGAAGCCGAGGGTGACGAACCTGAGGCCGATGCAGAGGTCACTTCGAAGCCATCGGAGGAGACGGCCCCCGGGAATGATGTTGTTTGATTTGTAATCTGTACTTAGCAAATATTTGGAACACACTTTGTAATGGTCACATTCTTATGCTTTCGGCCCTGGCCACCATTGTAACAATTACATTTACTCTTCTTTTTGATGATTGATGGATGAATGTTAGCCCTCGGGGCTTGTGTATTTGACTTGTTTTCCTTAATTTATTTCTTCTCGAATGTATGCCGTCGTTTTCTCTTGAATGTATGCCTTCGCCCTTCTTTGAATGTGTGCCTTCGCCCTTCCTGAATGTATGTTTAGGACTTAGAATATTTTCTTCCAAGTGCGGTGCCCCTTGTAGCCCTCGGCTATTAGAAATCTTTAGTCAGTGGAACCTTTCACCGAGGGGACAATGTTCAGGACTTAGAAATATCTCTAAGTGTTTGTTCATCTGTTGGCCCCCGGCTAATCCTTCCTTCTGGTTCTGTGTAGCCTTCGTACGATGGCCGGAGGTGAGGTGCTTAGGACTTAGAGAATTCTTCTAAGTGTTTGAATACAGTCATAGCCTTCGGTAGTTGGGCACCCTTTGCTAGATGTATGACCGAGGGCCCAGCAATAGTCAGGATTTAGAAAATTTTTCTAAGTGTAGTCTCACCAAGCCTTCAATCGTGTGACCCCTCGGGTTGCAGGGAGATTCGGGACTTAGAACTTGTCACCGAGGGTAAGATCTTTTGGGACTTAGAAATTTTTCTAAGTGTAGCATGTATGTAGTAGGAGCCCTCGGTCAGCATGGAGATTTGACCGAGGGTCAAAGTATGTAGGACTTAGAAAAATTTTCTAAGTATAGCTTCACCAAGTCTTCAACCGCATGGCCCCTCGGGTAGTATGGAGAGTTGACCGAGGGCCAAAATATGTAGGACTTAGGAAATTTTCCTAAGTGTAGTATGTGTGAAGTTGGATCCCTCGGGTGACTGTGAGGTGTTTGCGGTATGCCCTCGGCTGGTTGGTGGCTCCACAAGGGGCAAAGCATTTAGGACTTGGCTTGTTATTCTAAGTGTAGCACACCATAGGGCCTTCGGGTGTTTGTAGTTCAATTGCTGTGAGATGATTAGGTTGAGAACTCAGTCCTTAAGACTTAGAAAAATTTCTAAGTGTAGTTCCCCATTGGAAGCCCTCGGCTGGTAGCCTCCTTTCTGATGTGTGAATATTTGACCGAGGGCCAAATATGTAGGACTTAGAAAATTTTCTAAGTGCTGTTGCATCACGTAGCCTTCGGTTATCATGGTTCCTCTAGTTGAAATATTGATCAGGTTGGGGGCTCAATCTTCAGGACTTAGAAAATTTTCTAAGTGTTGCTTCTTTGTGTAGCCTTCGGTTAGTAGTGTTTTCCAATTAAGATTTCCCTTGGTTGGCCTTTGATGATTTGTAACAGATGCCTTCGGTTGTTGGGTGATATGTGAGCCTCCGGCTGTATTCATTTCCCAAAAGTGTGGACTTAGGAAAATTTGTAGGACACTGATGTTGTAGTGAATGCTGGTGGGATATAGGTGCCCTCGGCATTCACTTGAAGGGTTGTTGAGCTGCCTTAGTCAGTTGCATCCCCTTTTACAGGATAGGACCCCTCGGTAGCAATGGATGACCGATGGTAGGTGCCCTCGGCACTTATTTGAAGTGATCTTAGCCGTTTAGTGTACTTGAGACAGTCCAATCCCTTTGTATTGTTGAGTAGTAACCTTCGGGAAATAGGAGCCTTCAGTTACCGGAGGTGTTCCCGTAGGGAGCCCTCGGTATGTTGTGATTTGTTGGAGTGTTGTACTCATTGATTTCTCGATGAGTCTACTCCCCTTCACCCCCCTGTTTTTTTTTGGTTGGTGGTGAAAGGAAGGCATCAAGAAACTTGGTTTCTTGGTAAGGCTGGGCCTATCAGGAGACCATCAGAATACACCAATGGCTCTCCTCCCTCGGGTTAACCTTCCGAATTACGAGGGGATCGAGGGACGTTTCCTGGGCATAAGACGTAGTCTGTAGCCTGCTTCCCCTTGGGAGATAGCACAGAAATCGCCTCATTTTTGAAAGTCGTCCCCTCGGCGTCAGACAAAGTCCGCGGCCTGCCACACCCTGGGGGTAATGGCGCGGGGAGCGTTTCGGTTTGGAAGTCGAATCCTCGGCGTCAAGCAAAGCTTGCAGCCTGCCACACCCTGAGGGTAATGGCGCGGAAAGCGTTCTGTTTTTGAAAGTCGAATCCTGGGCATATAACTTGCCTGTCCTACCCTGGGGGTAGTGACGCGGAAAGCGTTTTAAGGAAGGGTTTTCATTTGCACACTAGTTGCAAATGGCCGGGGGCACTACGTGCCGCCGGCACCGATGGTGGCGCCTTCAGTATATGCGTCCTCGTGGGGTACGGCTTTAGAAACAACACTTGGTGTTAGTTTCGACGTATAGCCCCCGGTACTTGGTACCGAGGGGTCTTCTGTAGGAACACTCGGTGTTCTTCTTCTTTTTGATGTTGATGGTGGAGATGTGTACCCCCGGCACTAGGTGCCGAAGGGTCTTAAAATGAAACACTTGGTGTTTCTTGTTGCCGGTGATGGGAGTTCCCACCTTCGGTACTTGGTACCGAGGGGTCTTGTTCGAAAACACTTGGTGTTTTCACTGTTGTTGGAGGTGTTGGTGGTGTCCGCCCTCGACACTTGGTGTCGGAGGGGGTTCTTCTAGTGGTGAGGCCTTGGGCCTGTAGTTGGTATGAGGGCTTGGCCGCTCATAAGTGTCTTGTGGTTGCTCTTGGTGTCTTGAATGTGTCTTCATTCTTCAAAATTGGAGGCCTTGGGCCATAGGATAGTACATTCACTAGTTATGAGGGCTTGGCCGCTCATACATTATTGATAAAATTTAACTAAGTGGTGTACATTCTAGTGCCTAGGGACCTCTTTCCTGTTGGGGCGTTTGAGCTTGTAAGTCCCAGGTTTGATGATGGTTGCTATGATGTAGGGGCCTTCGAACTTTGGTGCCATTTTGCCTCCCTCGGTCGGTTGGCTGGCTTCCCTCCTCCGGAGGACATAGTCCCCGACTTGGAATTCTCGGGTGCGAACCTTGGCGTCGATGTAGCCTTTGACTTGCCTTCGGTAATTTTCTGTCCGGATGAAGGCTTGCTCCCGGCGTTCTGAAAGGAGGTGGAGGTCGAGGGCCATGTTGTTGTCGTTGACCTCGGGGTCATATTGGATCACCCTCCGGGTGGGAAGGGTGACTTCCGTAGGAGCTTTGGCTTCAAACCCGTAGCAGAGGGAGAAGGGTGTTTCACCTGTTGCTCGCCGAGGGGTGGTGCGGTAGGCCCAAAGGATGTTGTGGAGTTCTTCTACCCATCCACCGCCCTCGGCCTCCAGCTTCTTTTTGAGGCCCTCGAGCAAGATCCGGTTGGCGTTCTCTACTTGCCCGTTGCCTTGAGGGTAGGCAACGGAGGAGAAGGTGTGTTTGATGCCCCATGCCTCCAGGAGGGCATAGAAGGGGGCTGCCTCAAATTGTGTTCCGTTGTCGGAGATGATCTGCTGGGGGACGCCAAACCTTGTGAGGATGTTCTTGAGGACGAAGTGACGACACTTCGCCTCTGTGATGCTGGCGAGGGGCTCCGCCTCCACCCACTCGGTAAAGTAGTCGATGGCCACAATGATGTACCTGTTGTTGGAGGTACCCCTCGGCAGAGGGTCCACAAGGTCTATCCCCCATCGAGAAAAGGGGACGGATGTGCTGATGGGGGCATAGTTGACCGCTGGCCTGCCGGGGGCTTTCTGGAAATGTTGGCATGCGGTGCACCTTCGGGCAAGGTCAGCACAATCCCTGGCCATGGTTGGCCAGAAGTAGCCCTGGAGAATGAGCCTTCGGGACATGGAGAAGGGTCCCTGGTGAGCTGAGCAAGTGCCACTGTGCACTTCCTCCATTGCGACCTCGGCTTCATCTTGATGAAGGCACCGAAGTAGCGTGCCGTTGTAAGACCGTTTGTAGAGCCTTCCGTCTTCGATGGTGTAGCTAGGAGCCCTCAGCTTTGCTAGTCAGCGCGGGTCTCATTTTCGGGTAGCTGCCCTGTGGAGATGAAGGTGATGATATCTGAGATCTAGTCCTCTTGGCGTTGTTGTATGTTCATGACGGGGCTCGCATGGATACTCGAGAGACTGAGTTCCTCAATTTTAGCAATCTTAGAGATGTGCTCGGGGGATTCGGCCGAGAGCTTAGATAGTATGTCGGCCTCGGAGTTCTGAGCCCTCGGTATTTGAGTGAGAGAGTGTGCCTCAAATACCTTAAGCAACTCCTTGGCCGCCTCCTTGTACTGTTTCATTCATCCCTCCTTGGCCTCATACTCCTAAGAGATTTGGCCAACGACCAACTTGGAGTCGCATTTGATATGGATCTGCCGAGCCTTCATGTTGGCAGCCAGCCGAAGGCCACATAGGAGGGCCTCATACTCGGCCTCGTTGTTGGAGACTTTGAAGGAGAAGCGGATTGCATGTAGGCCTTGAAGCCCTCGGGAGTAACGAGGACTACCCCTCCCCCGCATGCTTTGGTTGCGGAGGAGCCGTCGGTGTAGAGGGTCCACCAGTCGTCCGAGGTAGCCGAGGGCTCCCCGTCCGTGGCTGCCCTTGCGGTACACTCCGTCACAAAGTCCGCCAGGGCTTGGCCCTTGATGGCAGGCCTCGGACGGATGTCAATGTTGTATTGGCTTAAGAAGATAGCCCATTTCACCATGCGGGAGGAGCTGGTGGGGCTCCTCATGAGGGCGCCGAGGGGTTGATGAGTGAGGACCTGAACCGGGTGAGCCTGAAAGTAGTGGCCCAACTTCTTGACGGTCCAAACGATGGCTAACACCGTTTTTTCCACAGGGGAGTACCTGAGCTCGGCCTCCCTTAGGGTCTTGCTTACATAGAAGATGGCATGTTGGATGCCGTCTTCCTCCCGGATGAGCACAGAGCTGATGGCTGCCGGGCTGACCCCAAGGTAGAGGTAGAGGGTCTCCCCTACCTTTGGTTTGGAGAGCACAGTGGGTGAAGATAGGTATCGTTTGAGCTCGTCGAAAGCCTCCTGGCATTCTGAAGTCCATTGAAAGTCAGCTGTCTTCCTCATGACCTGGAAGAAGGGTAAAGACTTCTCCGCTGATTTAGATAGAAAGCGGTTGAGGGCTGCCAGGCGGCCCGTCAACCGTTGAACTTCCTTCACATTGCGTGGGGGCTCCATGTTGATGATGGCCTTGATCTTCTCGGGATTGGCCTCAATACCCCTTCGGCTCACCATGTAGCCTAAGAATTTGCCCCCTTGGACGCCGAAGGTGCACTTCTTCGGGTTTAGCCGAAGGTTGAACTTTTGCATGATGGCGAAGATTTCCCGGAGGTCGTCGGCATGGCTGGAAGATAGTTTGCTTTTGACGATCATGTCGTCAACATAGGCCTCCATGGTGCGCCCTAGGACGGCCTGAAAGACTCGGACCACCATCCAGGTGTAAGTGGCCCCTGAGTTCTTTAGGCCGAAGGCCATCACTAGGTAGCAGAAGATGCCCTCGGGAGTCATGAAGGCTGTTTTTTCGGCGTCTTCCTCGTGCATGTATATTTGATGGTATCCGCGGAATGCGTCAAGAAATGACATGATTTCACACCTTGCGGTTTCATCCATCAGCTGATCAATATTGGGCAGAGGAAAGGGGTCCATGGGACATGCCTTGTTGAGATCCGTGTAGTCCACGCACATGCGGAATGAGGGCGGTTTCTGTGCGAGGACTACGTTCGCCAACCATGAGGGGTACTTCACCTCCTTGATGTGCTTGATAGAAAGAAGCATGGCGACCTCTTTCTTCCGAAATTCCCTTCTCTCGGCCGAGAGGGGTCTCCTTCGCTGTTGTACTGGTTTGGCCGAGGGGTCCACCGAGAGGCGGTGGGTGATGACCCTTCGGCTTATTCCCGGCATGTCCTCCGGCCCCCATGCAAAGACAATGGAGTAGGCGCGGAGGGCGCTGATGATGCCGGTCTTCAAGTCTTCGGGGAGCTTGGCTCCAATCTTCACGACTCTCTCTGGCTTGGCCGGATCGAGCGCGAAGTCTTCTACCTCCTCGGCTGGTTAAGCCCTCGGCCTTCTTTCCTCCGCTTCCACAGTTCCGGTGATGGTGTCAACGCGGAACTCCGTCTTGCTAACCTTCTTTGTAACTTGAAGGTAGCAAGCGCGGACAAGCTTTTGGTTCCCCCTCGAGTAACCGATTCCCCCCTCGGCTGGGAACTTGAGGCAGAGGTGCCTCATGGAGATGACGGCCTCAAGATCCTCGAGGGCTGGCCGGCCGAGGATGATGTTATGGGCGCAGTCAATGTTGACGACGACGAACTCCACTTCGAGCTGGGCTCTATGGAGCCCGTCGCCGAAGATCACCGGGAGGGTTATTACCCCCTCGGAATCAATAGTATCGCCGGTGAAACCGGCAAGAGGGGTCTTAATGGGCCGAAGGGACCCCTTCTCCAGATGCAGCTCTCTAAAGGTGCTGAGGTACATTACGTTGACGGAGCTGCCCGTGTCAACGTAAGTTCGGTGAATGATGGTGTTGTTTATTTCAGTCCGAATCACCAGGGCATCCCTGTGAGGAGAAGAAGTAGGAGGGAGATCTGCGTTGGTGAAGGTGATAGGTTCCTCCCTCAGCCGCTTTACCGGGGGCATATGAGTGACTTCCCCCGCGTAAAGCGATTGAGCCCACTTTTTCCGCTGGCTGGTGGAATCGCCCCCTGTATTGCCACCGGTAATCATGAGGATGTGGTGTTTTTTCTCCTGGTAGTGGGGGTACTCCTCCTCTTCCTCCTCCAAGTTTCCGATCTCCCTCTTCTTGCCGAGGGGGATGGTGTTCGGGTTCACCCAAGCGTTTACCTTCGTGTGGTGCCCTCGGGGAGGTCCCTGATGAGAAGGTCCCTCCTGCCGAGGGCTCTGGATAAATTGGGACAGATGGCCCGCTTGTATCAATCTCTCGATGGCCGTCTTTAGCTGATGGCAGTCATCGGTTCTGTGCCCCTGATGCCGATGGAAACGACAGTAGGGGAATTGAGGGTTGATAGCATGTACCTCCGGGGGTGCGCGAGAATTGCGCTCAACGAGGCCCCTCTCCTCGGCAAAATCAAGGATGATGCTGACGGGGTGCGTTAATGGTGTCCGGTGGCGGTCCAGGAGAATGGGCTATGCCTAAGTCTTGGGGTTATTCTTATAACCTCCCCCGGGCTTGGCTTGGCCTTGTCGAGGGCGGTCATCAACGGGTCCTGAAGCCTTGGGGTGATTTGGAGGAGCCCCCGGCCCCCGGTTGTTCTTGTTGTCAGCCTTCGGGGGTTGCTGATCTGGATGCTGGTGGTATTTTTCCACCTCTTCGGCCTCGGCATATCGGTCCCCCCGCTGTAGGGCCCTTATGTAGTCGCGGGAGGGGGGGGGGGGGGGGGTTCAATGATGAGGCTCCTTGAAAAGTTGCCGGTGCGGAGGACGGTTTGTAGGAGGGCCAGGAGGGTCCCGTCGTCAGCACCGTCGACTTTGTCGGCTTCCGTTCCCCAGCGCTCCAAGAAGTCCCGAAGGGTCTCATCCCTCTTCTGGTGTATGGTTAGGAGGTGGGAGAAGTGCTTCCTCGTGCGACGCCTCCCGGCAAATTGCGTCAAGAATCACTGGGCGAGTTCTTGCCACGAATCAATGCAGCCTTCGGGCAACCGGTTGAACCATTCGTATGCCGGCCCCTCTAAGGTGGAGAGGAACCAACGACACAAATATTCGTCCGACGCCCCTACCATCATCATGATGTTCTGATATTTGCTGTAGTGTTCTTGGGGGTCCGTCTTCCCGTTGTAGGGCTGTATGTGTTGCCCTCGGTATTTTTCCGGGATCCGGGCCGCCAATACCCTTGGGGTAAATGGCGTCCGGGTCCGGAGCTCGATGATGGGTTCCCCGGAGCCCTCGGCTACCTTCTTCTGCAATTCCTCCATTTTGGCCATCATGGCCTCGTACTTGAGGTCTGAATGAGGGGTGGAGGTGGTGGCGTGAGCTTTGTTGGCCTCCATTTCATCAAGTCGGCGTGAGCTTTGTTGGCCTCCATTTCATCAAGTCGGCGTTGGAGGGCCGCAATAATTTCGTCCCGGGGGTCCTTCGGGAGGGTCTCCGCCCCCTGCGAACGAACCCGGGCTGAGTGGGCCTGGTTGATTTGGTGGCGAGCAT
Organism: Cuscuta europaea; assembly: GCA_945859875.1. Lineage (NCBI taxonomy): Eukaryota > Viridiplantae > Streptophyta > Magnoliopsida > Solanales > Convolvulaceae > Cuscuta > Cuscuta europaea. The sequence continues at coordinate 9,242,678 of CAMAPE010000057.1, forward strand.
CGTCGGCATGAAGGGGTGCCTTGCCTTTGTCCCGAGGAGGACGCTTCTCGTCTGCCCTCGAGACAGACCCTCCGCTTTCCTGGGGCCTTTGGAGTGCCTTTCCTCCGAGGCGGTCTTGCCCCCCTCCGAGCCGGTTGAGGGCGGAAGTGCGGGGCCTTTCTCTATTGTCATTGTGGCGGTCCCGGGACTGAACTTCCTGGGAGGCCGTATCTTGGGCCACTACCCCTTCGTCATTCCCAATCCGAGGGATGGGGTTTCCGAAGGGGTGTGGCAGAGGGGGAAGCATGATGTTCTCCCCAACCTGGGGTTGAGCCGGAGCCAGGGTGCCGAAGGCACCCGGGTTCTGAGTGAGCGTCTGGATGAAGGCGGAGAGCGCCGAATGAACGTCGATGGTGAGAACCGGAGGGCTTACTTGGTCATCGCTCCGGTTCTTCTTCTTGGCCTCGATGCCGAGGCGGGCATCGGGGGCATTCTGCTGGATCTGAAGGCGTAGGTCGACAGCCGCCTGTTCCAGCCCGACGATGACACCGCCCTTGGGAGCCCTATGAGAGGCTTCGGGGGCGTTGACGTCGCCGAGGGCCAGGTTCTTGTCTTCTACGTTTTTGGAGTTGGCACGTGTTGTTCTCACCATTTTGGTAGAGGGCTAGTGTTTGGCGAAGGGGGAGGGTTTCTTACTTGATTGTTCGGCTCTCAACGAGAGCACCAAATGATGGATAGTGTACCCGGGGGTAGCTTATCCGAGGGGTTATTACGGGGAATAATAAGAGAGAAGTCAGGGCAAGTAAATATAGAGAGAGAAAGTATATTGTAAAGTGTGGAGCGTTTTCAGCGTGTTATGACTTGGTTACAAATGGGGAAAAGGGGTGCTATTTATAGTAGCAATAAATGCCGGATAAAGACACGTGTCAGGCGTCCATTGGCCGAGAGTTCACCTCATCTGGTTGGCGCTGGCAACCGCATGTGGCCGCATTTAATGCGGCTGTTGGATGGGACGTTGTACATGGTACGATGATCTGTACGCATGTGGCGTGGATATCATGTCGGGGAAGGCGCCCTCGGTTGTAGAAGACTAGCCGAGGGCTCTGAGTACCGGGGGCCCCTGGATGCCGAGGGCTCCAGGTGCCGAGTGCTGCTGGTTTACGCCGTTCTTCTCAGTTTCTTAGTTTGCTTGAAAAACCCGTTCTGTGAGAGTTTTGATGCCTTCAGCCAAGGGGCCGAAGGCTCCTCAGTGTGCGTTGTGGGCTGCTAAGTGCTTGGGGCGCCGTAATTTGGGCCTGCTGTGCTTCCTGAGCCGGTTGGGCCTTTATTGGTGTAGTAGGAGTCTGTGGGCCGGAGGTTCCCGGGCCATATACTCCATCAAGTTCATTCTGGAAAGTTTAGACAACATCTTCTACTCTGAATATGTAGGGAGTGGGAGCAGCGTTTAGTGAGAAGGGTAAAGTAGGAATTATAAAAAATGATTTATTTTATCCGAGTATAAACCAGCGATGTAATTAGAATTTCTCTAAAAAAATTATTTTTTCAAATTTTGAGTAATTTCCTAGACCAATCACTATTTCCACATCCGATAAACACGAAATTATTCCGAGTTTTTTTCCTTTGAAAAATGGGTGAAGAATGTGGAAATGTCCCTCAGGAACTTCACTTTTTTTTTGCCTTAGCTACCCCCCCCCCACCACCCCCCCACCAGCCAACCCCCCCGGATCCCCCCTTTACCCCACCCCCAACGGCTAGTAGCCCAAACCAATTTTTTTTTTTTAAATTAGACCCGGGCCCGACCCGGCCGGGCCGGGTCACAATAATCCAGCACCGAGTCCGCCCCGCCCCTTCCCACCGGTTCGGGTCCATACCCGGTCCCGGACCGCCCGACCGGGCTGGTCCCGGGCCCGCACAGTACCGGGCCGGGCCGGGTCACGGGATGGGTGGCCCGAACCGAATCCAACCCTAACCACAAGGTTGAGGCAAATTTTTTCCCGTCAAATCATGACAAGAGGCCCATGAGTCCATGACCTCTCCATCAAACAACAATACCTTAATCAGTGCACCAAAACTCCCATTCAAGACCATACACATTAACATACATGAACAAAAAATAACGTAACATTTACGGAATGTTTTAATGATTGTAAATGGACTAGACAGTTTCCCTATTGTACCAAAAACATCAGAAACCATATACGGAGTATATATATATAGTGATTTTGAAGACAGAAGTTGAGTGTTGTCCTGCACGAATATGTTGTGCTGTCATCACTTTCCACATTTGAAGCCATGGCAAATAGAAAGAACTATGATGAGGATCATCGTGATTATGATTCCCAAAACTATCAGTTTAACCTTCATGTTTTGCAGCCACATTTTTCTCCGGATCTTTGTGCCTGTGCTTCTAAAGTCCTGTGCCTGTTCCAACAAATGCAATCATACCCCAATACTTCTAGTTTTTTTCGTACTTTCATCGTACAATTCAGTTTAAACTAGCTTGGCACCACAAAGCTGAAATAAATTTCACAAGTGATCGAGCAACAATCTCTTCGAAGAATACAGGAAAAGGGTATAATCATATTAGGGCTGGATTTGGTTCGGGTCCCGAACCGATCCAATGAATCTTGGGACCGAACCGAAATTTCGGTTATTCAAATTATCAAACCCGAAACCGAACCGTTCATAGAACGGGTCCCAATTTATCGGGCACTGATTTTTCGGGTCGGTTTATCCAAAACCGAAACAACCGATTATATTTCAATAATTTCAATAAAAAATAAACTTGAACTAGTATGTGATGCATTAAGCCCAATATGTGAGCACATCCCTTATTATATACTTCCTCCGTCCCTTAAAACTGTCATCTTTCCTTTTTGGGACGTCCCAAAAAACTTTGTCGCTTTCCATTTTAATCAATTATTTGTGGTTTCTGTGATTTCTCTCTCCTCTGCACAAACCTCAACCACACAGTTTTTACTTTATTATTCTCCGTGCCGGTCAACTTTGACAAAGTTTTAAGGGACGGAGGTAGTATGACATACTAAAGTACTCAAGTACTCCATGACCGCAATACATGACATACTAAGTCACAAGACTAATTGTGAGCACATCCCTTATTATATAGAAGTCTTGGAGGAGTAAACCCATTCGTTTTCCGGTGTGGGATGAAGTGCTGCATGAGAGAAAAGACCAAAAACAGAAATTTTAAACAAAGTCACCACCGTGATTCGAACCATTGATGCCTTGGAATAGTATTGCAATGGGCGATCAACGAACTAACGCGTTCAATATGTTCAATATGCTCTCGAAACGGTATTATATCTTTTGTAAGCGTCATTAACTATGATTAGTACTAATAATAACAATTACTATTGTTAATAAAAAAATTGGTTCGGTTGGATCCAAACCGATATTTTGAGTATATAAACCGATTTTGAACCTTTTTTTCGGGTCCCGATTTTCGGGTCCCGAAATTTATCGGTTCGGTAGGGTTCGGGTTTTTTCAGTGCTATTCGGTTATTTTGGTTCGGTTTTCAGTTTTTCGGTTCAAAATGCCGGCCCTAATTGATATACATTGAATATAGCTGTCCTCCAAAATTAAAACTTATGTACACAATGGGAAGCAAGAAAAAGAAAAAGCAGAAGTGATCCAAAATAGTGATACTGAGAGTTGTAAAATGATGCGGAGTAACTAGTAAGACAGACCTGATTATGAAGATTCTCTGTCTTATCCACAAGAAGCTCAATCTTTTCCCCACGATCAAGAACCTAAACATATAACAAACAAAAAAATGTGCCTCATTTTCTTAAATTTATGAAATAGCGCCTTCAGAGAGCATATTCGTACTGCAATAGCAGTTGTCTTTCCATTATCATCATCACCAGTAGCGCCTTAATTCAAACTATGTTGCATATGTCCTATGTGGTAGGAAATTTAAATGGCTAGTTAAATGTCAAGACTTTACTAGCAATTTAAGCTTTTGCAGAAAAGCATAATGCCAAACGTTCTACAGTTTTCAATCCAAATGGCTTGCAGATTCGTACAAATAAAAATAAAGTTGAATTCTGCAAATATAATCTGGAAATGAAAGTTTATAGCTCTTAATTTTGTGGGGGAAAGGGCCGAAAAGAATGTTCTACTATTTCAAATCCATTCCCTAAACCCTGGTGCTGAAAAAGTATCACGCAAGCACACTTTGAAAAACAATCAATCACACAATCAAGCATCCATTTTACCGGGATTTGACCTTCCATTCCAAGTAACCATTTGAATAAAATTGAGATAATTGATATAATTTTGAAAGAAGCAATGTAATTTTATTCGACTATAGAATTAAAAATGTATAAAAATATAAAAATGTCAATAGCTAGTAATAATCACAAATTTGTAAAAAGCTAAAAGCCTTGAAGATCAATATTATTCCATTTATTAGGATGAATTTTCTCGGATATCTTTATATGGAATTTAAGCTATGAGAACTGAGAATTGAGTAAAATTTTTTAAAGATAAGGTCAGGACTTGGTCACAAACAACCAAGAAAAACATATATCCTCACCTTCTCAATGTTTTCCATCATTACACCTTTGACTTCTGATACCTGAGCTTTCACCTTTGCAAGTTTGCTTACCTCCTCCGGATGATCAATGCAGTATTGCATATGTTCCTTTAGTTTGGGCCTGCAATACACAATCTCCTGTGGTAAGATGGTGGTAACGAAAATCTGCTGTTTTTTTGTAAGTTAAAGTTAGCTACCCAAATTCCTTATTAAGGCTATTAGCAGGAGCAGCTAAAGCCTTATCACCTCCATGTTTTGTTACAAAGTCATCCTTGATGCGCTCTAAGCAGGCTATGGGAACTTGTCTTCCTGCTGATTCTTCGGCAACCACACAATAAGCTACACAGCCACAGAGCAACACTCTAATAAGACGTGTAATCAAAACTCAAAGGAAAACTGAAATAAATATTAATGAATGAATAATTCCCTTTTACTAAAAACCATTAATCTAATATTGGTTATAAGTAACAGGATCCAAACATGAAACATGTATGAATCAAGCTTAATACATCACCGGTTTCATATGAATCAAGCATATGCGTTCATAAGTCATAAGTATTTGCACCAAACGTAGCAGAACAAGATAGACCTCAATTCATCTCATTTCGTATGAAACAGCTGGTTTCAATCAAACACAACAGCTAAAAATCTAAGTAAGAGGACGGATCTGAAACCTAACGACTACGATCACATCAACCCAAGAGGTTCACCACCTTGGTTCCTTACTCGGTGTACTACACTTGATATTAACACATGACTAGATAGCAAATCACGCCACGTCGCCACCTATAAAGATCTACCTATACAGATCCCATAGATGGATAAAGCTGCTAATCAAATACATCGGAACTATTTTTACACAAAAACCGATCGCGATCGTGAGTAACGCCTCACCACGCCTTCTATTTCATTTCCTTTGACAAAACTACAATGAACATAAAAGTAAAACAACACCTAAAAATGGATATACTTAAAAGGAAAGGGGCTTACTGAAGCCGTTATCAACAAGGTAGTTAAAAGTGTGGCCATCGCAATTGTAGGTGAACTTGCTGTTGGATAGTGGAAGCTTCTGCAAGCATTGGAAGGCTATGGAGTTGAAGTTTCCGCTGAAGCTAGTGTACTCCGCCAGTATGACGGTGCCGCGCGCCACGAACGCGTAGATCAGCGGCTTCTGTTGAACCATTTTCGGATTGGTTTCTCGAAGTCAATGAAATGTTCAAAGGCGGTCTACTCTTCGATTTGCTTCGTGATGAAGCAAATTTAAAACAGAAATCAGAAGAAACGCTTTTCACCCCTCCTCTCTCTTTAAGCCTGTCTCCGGTTTGCGGTTTGATTTAGAACCAGATTTTTTTTTGACCAAATTTAGAACCAGATTTTTACACCATTGAGTTTCCCAAATGTTGAAATCTAAACCGCCCGATTCCCATTCATCACCATCTTTTTGAAATCGCCTATCACAATAATCATAAATAATACATTCAACTCAAATTTAATAATAATACTTTCAAATTTAATTGAACTGAATTTGTATGCTTTATCCTCACCGGATTAGGAAGTGTTTGTTAAAACTTAAAAAAAAATGATTTTCAGATTTTGGTTTTAAAAAAAAACTGAATGTTTTCAAATCACAGTTACTGCTTAAATTTAACACTTAAAAGCTAAAAACTGAAAGCAGGTGGAAAAGTGTTTTAAACTGCTTTACATTTTTTTTATTACACAAAAATCACTTATTTTACCAAACACTATCAACTTTTACTTGTTAGGAAGCACTTTTTTCCTCAAACATTACAAATTTTTACTATTAAGCACTTTCTCCAAAACTAATTTAAAAAAATCACTTTTTTGAAGTAGAAGCAATCGCAAACACTCTCTAAGTCCGGTATGATACTTAAGTGAGTTCTGGTAAAACAATATTAAATTCGTAATAATCTGAAAGTCCTCTCGTTCTCTAATGAGACTTAGCAAAAGATCATCTGAAATTGAGCAGATCGTTTCACTAATCAAGTGAGAATTTTGAAGATTGATCCGATTCTAAAAGCCTCAATTACTAAACTTAACATCAAAGCCTGACACAAATATGCAAATCAAATAATGAGGATAATTGTGTAACGGAGTAAATATAAAATTTAAGTAAAAAAAAGCATGTACTTAAAATCCGTGTTGGAACAACATTTTCCAATCTCGTGCAATATGTTTGCTCCATGACGGTAATTCACAAGGAGGACGTGCCATATACTCATTTTTAAAAAAGAACATCTATGACATAGTTCGAGAATTCAAAATCATCACTTCTTCTCCGGCCATTGCCTCCATAGACATGCTTCATATTTTCTATCTCCATACTCGCATACTATTTAAATGATTTGAAAAGGAGAAGATCATAGAAACCCATCATTTAGAAACACATGAAATAATAATGATAGTACTAATAATGACCATTACTCCCTCTACATAGGAGAGAATCAACAAATCCCACACATTCTTTATTTTAAAGAGAAAATGGCAATATTAATAGGGCAATAAAACACTAGAAGTTGACAAAATTATTAGGGATAGAGAAAGTATTATTATAATTATAAATTATCATTATTGTTATTAATGCATTAGCTTATAATTTATAAAATGAAAGAATCCATCCAACAAACCGAATCCATCCAGGAACCTCCGTCCTAAAGTTCCCAAAGAAGATATGGAAAGTGCAGCATCGGCTTCGGTGAATCACCAAATCGTCGATGTCCGGTCTGTGGTGGAGGCAGTGGCCGCCGCAGGAGATGATACATATACCAATACGCCCCTGCACGTGGTTGAGAGTCTATGTATGCGCTGCGGAGAGAATGTATGCATCTTTCTTCCCTGCGGACAGGAACACTAGTTAGATGTTATAATCATTTGTGTTCCTTGCTTGTATTGACTGTATTTTTTTTTGTTCTTAGGGCGTAACTAGGTTCTTGTTAACTTTAATACCTCACTTTAGGAAGGTACCGTTTTTCTTCTCTCAATTTCCACTTAAATTCATCACTCAAATATATTTTAACAATGTTTTCTTATGCGCTTGCAGATACTATTGTCAGCATTTGAGTGCCCCCATTGTTGTGAAAGGTAATCAGATTTAGTTTGGAAAAGATATGAAGAATTGTTTTAAAAAGGTTTCTTATGCCACCTGGTTTGCGTTTTAAAGAAACAATGAAGTGCAATTTGCTGGTGAAATTCAGCCACGTGGGTGTTGCTATAGTTTGCATTTTCATGCTGGCGATCAAAAGGTTGTATTATAAACTTATACTCTGTAGTTGATTTCTTTGAGTAAGATTTTAAGAGTTCATGGATTGGTATGTTTGCTTCATAGTAATATGTTGCTACTTCTCAAGTTTGTATTAGAGATTAATCTATATCTAGTTATCTACTTATACAACTACACTAATAATAAATAAGTAAGGGGCTGCTAAAGGCTTAGGAAAAACAAAAGCTCCAGAGATTGATATGAATTTGCATCGTTCTTTATTATTTTGAGGCATTATTTTGGGATTCCTTGAGCCCTTTTTTATGCCTTTCCCTACACATATCCTTACTATAATACTAAAATGTGGTAACTCTTTTTTATGAGTACACAGTTAATGACAAAGTGTTGTTTTGATGTGACCCCTGCAAAGAAACATACCAGGTAGTCCCACACTGTGTTAAAGGGTGGCAAATTATCACCCCTCCCTCTTCCTGGTACCTCTTCTTTCATTTTATAAATTATAAGCTAATGCAGGTAAAAACTAAAAAGTACTACCTCTGTCCGAAATGTTTCTTCCCACTTCAAATCGGGATGCTTATTAATAAAGTGGAAATGTATGGTTGTAGTTGATGTAGAAAAAGAAAAAGAGTGTTAGACCCACAATGCACCCCTTATAAGGAAAAAAGAGTGTTAACTTTCTAATTAAGCATTTGTAGAGTGTTTGTTAGTAAATGTCTTGACTGTGTTGGTATCTAGTTGCAGGTGCTTGATCGAACAGTGGTAAAATCTGAAAGTGCTACTATCAAGGTACTTTGGTTTTTTTTGTGGAAAGACTTGTGACTTTTGATTAGTTGTCACTTTTTACTATCAGATATAATCAGGGATTTAACATGTTTTTTAATGAATGTTATTTTTCCAAGTGTGCCTGTATGCTGAGCAGTTACTTCATGTTATTTTTATCATTTATCTTTCTTATGTTTTTTTTTTATCTCTTTTATCTTTTATCTATCTTATGGTCTTGTGTATTTTTATCTTATCCATTTTATCTTACCTTATCTTTTTATTTTTCTTATCTTTCTTCTCTTTTTGGCTTTGATCATGAACTGGTTCATGTTAGCCGACCCAAAAATCTTTTGGGAATATGGCTTGAATGTTGTTGTTGTTGTTGTTGTTGTTGTGTTGCTTATATAGCTCGCATGTTTTGCCGCAGATTCCTGAACTGGATTTTGAGATCCCTACAGAGGCACAACGCGGTTCTCTGTCCACGGTACTTACACAGAAGACATCATACTCGCTAGTGGTCTTCTGAACATTCAGCTTATATTGGTTTTAACTTTTAACTATTGTCCACCATATTTGTATAGGTGGAAGGGATTTTGGTTAGAGCTGCTGATGGGCTGGAGGCCCTTCAGGATGAAAGAAAGGTGATGTTTCTGGTTGTGTAGTCATGTTTGTTCCTCAAAGTTATCCTTCTATTGTGTACTTAAAAAAACCAACCTCTGATATGTGCAGAAAGTTGACCCCAAGATGGCTGAAGCTATAGATGAGTTTTTGGTAAAATTAAGAGCTTGTGCTACTGGAGATTCATCCTTCACCTTTATTCTTGATGATCCCTCTGGCAACAGCTTCATTGAAAATCCGTAAAAACTTGTCTTACTCCTTGTGATCTTGTTGAAGTCTAATGGCATGTCTGGTATATTGCAATATTTTTTCCTTATTTCTTTCTCAGAGCTGAAATATTCCTATGTTCAGTGCACATGAGAGAACTCTTTTTCAGGAAAAAGATCCCTTTTAGATGAGAAAATTTACCTCACCCAAAGCTTAGAAATAATTGTTCCATGCTAATTGGGAGCACAAGTAAGAATAGGGGAAAAAGTACCCCAATCTTGTTATTATTGTGCTTTTCTCCAAAGTTTTTTTTGTCTTTATTTCTTCTTTTCCCCGATTATCTCAATCTATTTCATTCCTTACTTCCTAAGTCCTAACAAACAAACTATGCAATTTTGAATCCTTATTTACTCTTCTCCCACGGAGTTTATAATCAATCACAACTTTTCCCTCTCCACGTACCTAACGACCCAAAAGTGTCTAAGATACACACATGATCACTGAAAACAATGAAATTTCATTTACAGTGGGTAGATGGGGGGTTAAATTAATTTATTTATATTAGTTTTGTGTGTAGAGGGAGGGCATGGGGAGAGGGGAAGAATTAAATTGTAATCATATTTGCAGGATCTAGAAGAAAAGGTGACAACAATGAATCCCAAAAAAACAACAAAGAAGTTTTAACAAGAAACTGAATGTAGAATTATGCAAGGGGCATAAGTACTCCAAATCGTAAAATTCTAACAAACAAATATTACTCAATGTAAAAAAAATGTTACTTGATGTAAAAAATGCCGAGGCATAACTCCAAAAAAATGTTCCTGTAAACTTATATTGTTTTGACGTGTAAGGGGCATAACTCCAAATTAAAAAAATGTGTTTCAAAATGAGTTTACTAGTAAACCAAACAAATATATCGAACTATGAATGTTGGAAACGTGTGGATTTTCTATTTACACCTTTTATATCTTTGTTACTTTTATTTAATATATTTGAAAAAATTGGAAAATTTGTAGTTGTATGATATTAGTATATTACTTATTATCCTGTTGGTTCCTAATCATTTCTGTCATCTGTAAGGATGAAAATCTTTATTAAACCCACCCCGTTTGTATTCTGATGGACAATAATTTGAGACAGGTTTGCTCCATCTCCTGACCCGTTGCTGACCATTAAGTTCTATGAGAGAACTCCTGAACAACAGAAAACCTTAGGATATCTCGCTGATCCCTCACATGTAGACCACACCGGTGAGACATTGATAGTGGGGGCAAATAATCAAATGGGAAATGCGCCACATGGAGCAGTTGGTGCAAAAGCTGGACAACGTGCCATTGCTCAGAGTAATAGTGCTGAAATCTCAGAAGCTTTATTTAGATATTCTTCGCCAGAGGAGGTATACTTTGGGTCTCTGGTTGTTTATTAGTTATTAGATGCTTATACATACTTCCTCCTTTCTTTTTTAGTCACAACATTCCAATTTTTGCATTTGCCAATGCACAAGTTTGACCATCAATCTATTTCATTCTTTATTAGTAAAAATGAAAAAATTCAGATTTGGAAAATTTAAAATGAGAGGAATCTAACAACTTTTTTTTTCAAAAATTTAATTTATAATACACTAATAAATAAAATGTGGTCAAACATTAGTGAATAGTGTAAAATTCACTAATGTTTCAACTTAAAAAGAACTGAGGTAGTATAAATTTAGAATTTTTATATGCCTTCTTTGGATGACAGGTGATGGTATTTCCAACGACTTGTGGAGCTTGTGCTGCAAGTTGTGAATGCCGAATGTTTGTTACTAGTATCCACTTTATAACTACAGACATAGTCTACATTTTCTCTCCTCAAAGCTAAGTGAAATTGAATTACTTTAGCCCAATGTAAGATGTACACCTTGTGGATCTTGACGTGCACGAAGTGCAATTTTTTGTAATCTAAGAGCATCTTCAATGCAAAAGTCTCAATGGTGCACATGTGGTAGGAGAGATATAGACACAAAAAAATTAATTAATAGAAAGTCGTTCACATTCTTTCCACAGTGTAATAATATTCAGTTGTTTTTTGTTCACAATGTCAAACACAACATCTAGATCTAGACATTGTGAATAAAAAGTGACTAAAATTTATTACACCGTGGAAAAAGAAAGAGAAAGACTTTATATGAATTCTTTTGTGTCTATCTCTCCTGCCACGTGTGCACCGTTCACTCATTTCCATTGGAGATGCTCTAACAATTTAGTAATTGTTGTGATGTATATGACACTGAAATACTATGAAAAGTCATAGTTATTACCAACATTATTACAGACTATTATTCTTATTAGTATTAATATTAGTATTATCAACTTTTATTATTATTGTTTCTGATGTTATTTCTATCATCATCATTTATTGTTGTTGTTATTAACTTATTATTACTATTTTTAAATTTATTATTATGATTTTTTTCATTACTGTTGTTACTACTACTATTATTATACTTGAACTTAACCACAAACAGACATTCCTTATTTTCGAGAAGTTATTGTAATGGCATCTTCTTGTGATGCTTGTGGGTATCGCAATTCCGAGGTTTGTAAATTATAAATGTTCAAAGTGCTTAAGATTCATGTTGAATGTTTGCATCTGTTCATTTCATCCTATGCTTGATTATGTGATCAACTGTTCAGTTGAAACCTGGTGGTAGCATTTCTGACAAAGGGAAGAAGATCACAGTTCAGGTGGAGAATGTGAAAGATTTAAGTAGAGATGTGATAAAGGTAAAGGCTTCTGTTCTTATCTTTAATCTTTGTTGGCAGGATGTGGCAATGTGTGTTTGTTTTTTCATTTGCTTTCGTACTTGTGCTTTAGCTGATCTCATGTAGTGTTTGGTAAAACTGAGCCGTTTACTTCCAAAATATAAAATGACGTAAAAGAATGTGTTTTGAATTATTGAAAAATAAAATCAGTTTGTAACGGGTACCAAATAATAGATGAAGATTGTAAATAAGCTTGGACTTATCAATTAAGTTTACCAACCAAATAAGACTTGTTTAAAAGTTTACTTTAGAAAGCTAATTAATACTATCTCTGTCCCATTTTGTAAGATACATTTTGCTTTACATTTTGCTTTTTGGGTTGTCCCAAAATATGAACACTTTCTCAAATCTATCATTTCACTCTTTACATTTTGGGGACCCATCATACTTTACTTTTTGAAGGTTAAAATTGTAAAACACCACTTTATCCTTTATTTTCTTAAAGCCGCACCCAGCCCACATGTATCTTACATTATGGGACGGAGGGAGTAACTTATAACTAGCATATAGCATGCCAAGCATACCTTTTTTGTTTTTGTCTGATTGAAAATGTGGCGGCATTTATCAGTCAGATAGTGCTGGGGTGAGCATACCGGAGCTTGATTTGGAGCTTACCAGTGGCACTCTGGGTGGTGTTGTGACAACTGTTGAAGGTTTACTCACAAAAATTAGTGAAAGTGAGTAACCTCTCATGCACTTTCTTTTACTTATCTTCCTGTTTCTCACTTTTGAAATGCTTCTCTTAGTAAAATATTAAAAATGAGAATAAATTCATTGCATGAAAATCCAGATCTTGAAAGGGTGCAGGGGTTCACATTTGGAGATAGTCTAGATGGTGACAGGAAATCGAAGTGGCTGGATTTCACAGAAAGACTTCGCAAGGTGATTGTTATTGTAGTGTACCCCTATATACTACCTGTATGTATTCAAGCAACTGTTTACACCATTTAATTAGACATGGAGTAGTTTGTTTTTGTTTCTTCAATGCATGTGAGTTTTTTGTAAACCTTTTGGATTGTTTGCTATAAATTAAAATCTACATGGATGATTCATGTTCTATTTCAGCTTTTGAACTTGGAAACACCCTGGACTTTGATTATCGACGATGCATTGGCAAATTCTTTTGTGGCTCCGGTTACTGATGATATGCGAGACGACAAGCAGTTAACATGTAAGTTTTCCATGAATAATGAAAAGGTAAAAAGTAGTGCATGCGGTACTACTAAATATCTGTCCCTTATTTTACTTCATTGTTTTTTACTTTGTGAATTATATCTTTTAAGAGAGTGCCTCGGTGGCTGAGGCTGATATTGTTTCTCTCCTCAAAAAATTCAACCACATTTTTTACTTTACTAAAAAACCGCCAAAAGTCAAAGTAGGAACTAGTTCTGGGTGGGAAGAGGTATTATTTCTTTATCTTTGTTTTAAAATGTTCCGATTTTATTTTTTTGATAATTCAGAAGAATTTCACCCACAATTTCAACTACTTAAGCAATTCCGGTTAATTCACACTCACTAAAGGGGTTTAAAAGCTTGCATCATGTTTTGGATAAGACTGGAAAAAGAGATCAGAAAACCAACATTTTTGTGATGATGATATCTCACTACAAACCAAGTATAAGCTGTATATAGGTAGAACTGAGTGTACTTTTTTTGCAGTTGAGGAATATGACTATATGAGAGATCAGAAAACCAACAGTTTTATGATGATGATCTCACTGCAAACCAAGTATAAGCTGTATATAGGTAGAACTGAGTGTATGTTTTTTGCAGTTGAGGAATATGAGAGATCATGGGAACAGAATGAGGAGTTAGGCCTTAACGACATGGACACTTCTATGGCCGATGCCTCCTATTCTTGTGAGGACACTGCAGCTGCCAAAGAAAACTGATGGGTGGCGAGGGGCCCCACACTCTGCATCACACCCCTTCTGTTGTAATTTCTCTTTGTAACTTAGAAGCCTAAATTTCACAATTTGTTGAGGACAAAAGGCGGTTTTTGTGGATTGTTAATGACAAAAGTTACCGTTCTAACTTTAATTTTTTATGTACTTGTAGTCGTAGAATAGCAGTAACTTTCCATTGTTAATTTTGATAATTTTTCTTCGGAAAACTTTATTAGATTAGTAAAATTAAATAATATTTTAAAAATTAAATTAAAAAAACAAGAAAGTTCATACCAACTTAGGTCCTATATTGACAGATTTCATTTGTTTTGGTCCTAGATTGATAGCTCACATGTCTTTTAGGTTCTAGATTAATAAACTTTCTCCTTTGTTCCATTTTTCCTGTATTAGTTTTCTTTTTGAGTTATTTTAAAATAAGTTTCATACTTGTTTTAGAAAAAAATATGTAGTCTATAATAATTATTTTGTTATATTTAGATTTCAATCGCAACTTTTACTTTTTAAGCACAAAATGGGAGGAATGTAGTACAATTGAGCGATGCTTATGAGTTACAACACCTTTGCTTAACTTAGTAATGGTATTTGAAAATGATGGTGGTCTTATTTGTGCAATTTGATTATATTTTAATCTTATTCAAGGAAATTTCTCATAAACAAACTCAAACCTGATGAAAAAAATCAACTGTAGAATAGTGGGATACTAGTTGTAAGATAAACGTTGTTCTAAACAGAAGAGATGGTCCATAAATGTTTAATGGCCTGACATGGAGTAGGATTTAATAGAACTCTAGGCCCTCTAGCGGTTTACGATGAAGAGGAAGATGTGGCGGGCTTTGATGCATGAATGATCAAAATAGATGTGATATGTAAAGGAATGGTTGAGGTTTATTTCTTCCATCCGTTGGTCCAACACACGACCCAAGAATTTCGAATGTAAAAAGTATCGAAGTAGATGTAGAAACATGCAAGAAGAGCCCAATAAGGAGTCTTAATACACCGAAAACGTTACAAAGCCGAGAGACCGTTTATACAAATGCTATGCTACGAGTTGCTATGAATGCTAGAATGCTAGAGTGCTAAGTTGTAATCCCTTTACAATGAAATAAATGCCATTATTTATACTGCCAATGATTAGTTAGATACTTAGATGCGTTGATGTGGCGGGCTGTGGATGGCTTGATCCCAACCACCAAATCTTCTGCATTAAATGTGCTTCCCGCCAGGATCTTGGATTCCCGCCAAAGGGTGGGGACGTTCGTCCCCATGAGCTTGCCTCATGTTTTCCTGCTGGGTCCAAAGTCCTTCAAGACGAGCGTTGGTGCTGCCCTTGGGCCAAGGCGCCCGCCTATGCTATGGTACATACGTGATACGTCTCCTGGCCCTGTTGGGGACGAACCTCGCCAGGATAAGCGGAAAGGTAACCCGTCATCTCGTGCTTCCTGGGGACGTCCGTAGGGTGGGCCTTAAGAGTTTTATGGGTCAACCCTTGTTGGGCCATTAACCCAACAGGAATAAAAAATTGTTATTCTTCTCGAAACTTTTCAGTTATTTCTTTTTATCGTTCTAGTAACAGGTGCAGCATTGTTATTGGTGAAGTCTACCAAATTGTGGGGTTAGCGAGTTGGTTCGCCAATAAGCGATCATTCAAATCTCTGTATCATCCCGGTGTAGCCTTTAGTTTGGCGGCTTTGTATCTGGAGATTTTCTTTAATATGATTTAAGTTATGTTTTGCCAAAAAATGTTATTCTGATGAAGAGGCCACACCTTTCATTAGGAGAACGCTTAAGTTGACACTTTAATAATAAATGGGACCGGCTTGTTTCATAAGCACCACTTTATGAAACATGTATTTAACTGTGTGCTGTATTAATAATCTGACTGTGAGTTTATTAATGAAGTAAACATGTCATTTGTATTCAGGTTTTTATCATTTCTATTGGTGGATGGTGTCACAAAGTAGAGAGTAGCAGACCTAAACCAAATATATAGATACAAATAATACACCTTTTTAATTACAATGATACTAATAAAGATACATATAGTATAACATTAGTTGTACCAAATGCATTCTATGCTGCATTTTCGCCTCCTTTGTGCGCACGGTCATTGTAGATCGACGTTATTTTTCTTATGCACAACACGATTATCATAGGTAGCGTTAATGTCATGATGTTGAAGTTGAAGCATAAGAAACACCATCCCTATAATGACTAACACAAAGCTGTTGTGAAATTAAGAAGATGAAGATCAAATTTAAGAGATAGATATATATAGATAAAAAAAACTCTAAATTACTTCTTCTTAATATCTGAATATTTTCTGAATTTCTAAGTGTCTTTACAAGGCATCACCAAACCCCTATTTATACTGGTGGAGCTTGGTGATGAATCATCAAAGAATCATTCTACATAATATGCTGGCAACATTAAACCTAGCCATCTGTCTATTACAAGGATGGAAATTGGATTAGTGTCCTGATGACAAGGATGAACAATTCACACTTGTCATTCTCAGGAATTTACAACACTCCCCCTTGAATGGTCATCCTTGAATAGTTATTTGTTATTTTAAAAACCTATTGTGAAATTAAGGGGTAAAAATTACGACTTATAATGTCGTTGTATTTGGATGTACTGTCTCGTTAAAAACCTTATCAGGAAAAACCCAGTGGGATAAAAACCTGATGAAGGAAAATAGAGTGCAGTGCATTCAAATACTCCCCCAGAAATTAACATAAATTTTGAAGGCGGTGCATGCCGATTTTCTGCACAAGTTCTATGAACTTATTTGGGGGTAAAGATTTGGTGAAGAGATCGGCCGGATTTTCACTAGATCTGATTTGTTGAATGTTGATCGTCCCTTCTTTCTCCAGATCATGAGTAGAGAAGAACTTTGGTGATATGTGTTTCGTTCTGTCTCCTTTGATGTAGCCTTCTTTAATCTGAGCTATGCACGCAGTGTTGTCTTCGTAGATCACAGTCGGGTGACAAGTAATAGGCTTCATACCGCATTCATTTTGGATGTGTTGAATCATAGACCGCAACCACACACATTCTCTTCCGGTTTCATATAATGCAATTAACTCCGAATGATTTGATGATGTAGCTGTCAATGTCTGCTTCATAGATCTCCATGAGATTGCGGTATTACCATAAGTAAATACGTACCCGGTTTGTGATTTGGCCTTTTGAGGATCTGATAAATATCCAGCGTCTGCATATCCGATTAAAGTGACTTTTGAATCTTTGTGGTAGAATAGACCGAGATCAGGTGTACCACGTAGATAATGGAATATGTGTTTGATCCCGTTCCAATGACGCCTCGTTGGACATGAGCTGTACCTAGCTAATAAATTTACAGAAAATGCAATATCTGGTCTAGTATTATTAGCTAAATACATCAACGCTCCAATAGCACTCAGATATGGTACTTCCGGACCGAGTATTTCTTCATTGACTTCTCGGGGACGGAATGGATATCATGCATGTTGAGAGATCGAATGACCATTGGTGAAGTCAAAGGATGAGCTTTGTCCATATAGAATCTCTTCAACACTTTCTCGGTGTAATTGGATTGGTGGATGAAAATTTCATTCTTCAAATGCTCAATTTGAAGTCCGAGACAAAATTTGGTTCTCCCGAGATCTTTCATTTCAAATTCTTTCATAAGATATTTTGCAGTATTTTCAATTTCATCGGGAGTTCCAATAATGTTTAAGTCATCAACATAGACTGCAATTATGACTAATCCCGAATTTGATCGCCGGATAAAAACACATGGACTAATCTGATCATTCTTATATCCTTCTTTGAGAAGGTATTTACTGAGACGATTATACCACATTCGTTCAGATTGTTTTAGTCCATACAATGACTTTTGTAGTATTATGGAAAACATTTCTCGAGGTTTCGAGCTATAAGCTTCAGACATTTTGAATCCATCGGGAACTTTCATATAAATGTCTGTATCGAGTGAACCGTATAAATATGCAGTCACTACATCCATTAGGCGCATTTGCAGCCTTTCAAAAACAGACATGCCAGTGAGAAACCTTAATGTAGTTGCATCAACTACTGGAGAATAGGTTTCTTCATAATCAATTCCCGGCATTTGAGAAAAACCTTGGGCAACAACTCAGGCTTTATATCTTACGATTTCATTTTTCTCATTGCGTTTACGCACAAATACCCATTTAAAACCCACTGGTTTTATGCCTTTTGGCGTAGGGACTATCGGTCCAAAAACATCACGTTTTTCAAGTGATTTTAATTCAGCCTGAATAGCTTCATTCCATTTTGGCCAATCATGTCGTTTCCGACATTCTTCAATCAATGTTGGCTCATTGTCATTGTTTTCATTCATTACATTAGTGGCAACGACATAGGCAAATATCTCAATAATATCAATATCTTTTCGATTCCATTGTATTCCAGTAGAAACGTAATTTATTGAAATTTCGTAATTATCAACGTTTCTATCATTATCTGGAATATCTTCCTCGTTTAAGGAAATTGGATCATCATTTGAGATGTTTGTTTTGTCAATATTATTTTCTATGCCAGTATTTTCAAATTGTTCATGTTCTTGTTTAGAAGGATGAACATCTTTGACATCACAGACCAATTCCTGCCTTTTAGTTTTTATTGGTTTTATATCTTTTGATCCAAGTGGCCTGCCACGCTTTTTGCGTATAGAAGAATCATTTGCAAGAGATTTTTCAAAATTCTCTGTTGGAATTTCGATTCTGGCAGGAGCATTCATAGCAGGAATATGTGACTTTGTCACTTTCTTTGTATCTGTGAATGCATCATGCAACTGATTCACAACATTTTGTAAATGGATTATCTTTTGCACCTCTTTCTCACATATATTTGATCTGAAATCAAGGTGTGATAATCCTGTTGCATTCCATGTTATTTCTTTCGTACTTGGGTCCGATTTATTAGTTTCTCCCCCTAAGGTTGGGAATTCTGTCTCATTGAAATGACAGTCAGCGAATCGTGCGGTGAATAAGTCACCAGTCATCGGTTCAAGATATTTGATTATTGAGGGAGATTCAAATCCAACATAAATTCTCAACCTTCTTTGAGGACCCATTTTTGTACGATGAGGTGGAGCAATTGAAACATAAACAACACAACCAAATTTTTTCATGTGTGCTAAGTTTGGCTCTTGTCCAGTAACTAATTGCATTGGGGAATATTCATGATATGCAGTCGGTCTAAGCCGAACTAAATTTGCTGCATGTAAAATAGCATGTCCCCAAGCTGATGAAGGTAAATTACACTTCATTAATAATGGTCTGGCGATTAATTGTAATCGTTTAATCAAAGATTCAGCAAGACCATTTTGTGTATGGACATGAGCAACAGGATGTTCCACATCAATCCCAAACGACATACAATAGTCGTTAAATGATTGAGATGTAAATTCTCCTGCATTGTCAAGTCGGATTCTCTTTATAGAATGATCCGGAAAATGAGCTCTTAATCGTATGATTTGAGTAAGAAGTTTAACAAATTCTAGATTTCTAGTCGATAACAGGCTGACATGTGACCAACGTATTGAAGCATCAATCAACACCATAAAATATCGAAATGGTCCACATGGTGGGGCTATCGGCCCACAAATATCTCCTTGAATCCTTTCCCAAAATGCAGGTAATTCAGTTGCAATTTTGTTCATAGAGGGCCTGATGATCATTTTGCCAAGAGAACAGGCCTTACAAGGAAAATCCCTTGATATTGGAACCCTTATATTCTTTAATGGGTGTCCAAGTGAAGTCTTAATGATTTTATGTATCATTACATAACCTGGGGGACCTAAACGGTCATGCCACAACATGAATGTTTTCTGATCATCTAACTTTGTGTTAGAAACTAAATTTATTTCAAATGGACTAATATATGTGAAATATAGTCCTGAGGAATATGCTGACATTTTTAACAAATATATTTAGTGCCAGATTTAGTTGTTGTAAGACAAATATATTCCTTTTGGTTTTCATTCATGGTTTCTATGTGATAACCATTTTGACGCATATCTTTAAAGCTTAATAAATTCCTCCGCGATTTGCTAGAGTATAAAGCGTCATTTATAATTATTTTGGTCCCGTTAGAGAGCATCACATATGCTTTCCCAGAGCCTTCAATGAGCTTCACAACACCTGATATGGTATTGACTTTAGCCTCAACTAAAGTCATTTGAGAGAAATATATTTTATTTCTCAAAATGATGTGCGTTGTGGCGTTGTCTATCAGACATAGCTCTTTATCATTTGAGTGATCCATATCTGCAGGAGATAGAGATTGCTGAGGATTTTGAGCAGATTCGTGCTGATAACGTGTTGTGAAATGAAGAAAATGAAGATCAAATTTAAGAGATAGATATATATAGATAAAAAAAACTCTAAATTACTTCTTCTTAATATCTGAATATTTTCTGAATTTCTAAGTGTCTTTACAAGGCATCACCAAACCCCTATTTATACTGGTGGAGCTTGGTGATGAATCATCAAATAATCATTCTACATAATATGCTGGCAACATTAAACCTAGCCATCTGTCTATTACAAGGATGGAGATTGGATTAGTGTCCTGATGACAAGGATGAACAATTCACACTTGTCATTCTCAGGAATTTACACAAATGTTTTGAGTAATATGAGTGAAGTTTTAGCTATCAGATATCAATACATGATTTTTACCAAAGGTCTAAAAGAAGTCACCCATTTATACTTTTAAATGTGAAAATTAATTAGCTATGATATCATTTACTTCATCCGTCCTGCTAAGATGAGTCCTCTTCGTCTCATCCCATTAAAATTATCTCATACTATGTATTAAATTCGATAAAATTTGTATGATTCTAAAGCATTCTTACTTTATCAATTCAATATAAATCACACAAACTCAATTTTCTTAATAACCACACCATTTTATCATGTCACAATGTTAGTAGGATGGATGTGGTACTATATTTTCTTTTAAATGTAGGATATTGATTTCTTGTCATGGCAACAACTATGAGCCCGCTTGTTAACACCGAAATAAGTTGAGTTGGCTAAATTTTTTGAAGTTATGGTTGATGTGGTTGTATTGACTGATTTTGTTGATTTATGAAAATATTATATTTAAAATATTTTTTATTAATAAGATCAAGAAAAATTAAATGAAAGAATATATAAAATGACCCTCTACAGTAACTTCATTCAATACAGTCAGAAAAGTAACTTTAGTCTTACTTTTTCTTATTATTAGACAACTCAACGTGCGAATTAAAAATTACGTGTTTTGTGAAAACATTAATTAATAAGCATGATAAGGGAGTGTTTGCGATTGGTTGTGCTTTTCAAAAGTGATTTTTTAAGAGATTATTGGAAAAATGTTTAAAGTCAAAGTAGATAGTGTTGGAAAATAGAAGTGATTTGTAAAGGGAAAGTTCCCGAAATAGGACTAAAACAGTTTGAAATTTCCAAAATAGGACTGTCATGTTTTTTATTCCCAAAATAGGACTAATTACTGCTATGTTTAGAAAATACTGTCATGTTTGAAGTCTGGTACTGCCAAAACATGATAGTAATTAGTCCTATTTTGGGAACAAAAACATGGCAGTCCTATCTTAGATTTTTCAAGCGGTTTTAATCCTATTTTGGGTAATATTATCTTTTTTAAAAGTCAAAGTATAGATATGTTTGAAAATAGAAGTGATTTTTTAAAGGGAATGATGGATAGTGTACTCGGGGGTAGCTTATCCGAGGGGTTATTGCGGGGAATAAGTAGAGAGAAGTCAGAGCAAACAAATAAGAGAGAGAGTATGTATTTGATATGAATTCAGCGTGGTCTACAATGGAAAAATGGGTGCTATTTATAGCAGCAATGAATGCTAGATAGGGACACATGTCAATAATCTGGTGGTCGAGGGGTCACCTCAACCGGGGTGGCACTGGCACTCGCATGTGGCCGCATTAAATGCGGTCGTTGGATGTGACGTTTGTACTTGGCACGGTGATCCAGCGCATGTGGGGAGGAGATTCTGTCGAGGAAGACGCCTTCGGCTGTACCTATTGTGCCGAAGGCTCCATGGGCCAGGGGCCTCTATGTGCCGAGGGCTGCAGGTGCCGAAGGCTTGATTTTCAAGCCTTATTCTCCTGTGATGTTTCTGAGCTCGAATCTGTTAATGGTAGCCTTCGGTCATGGGGCCGAAGGCACCCCCTTGCGTATTGTGGGCTGCTTAGAGCTTCATCTTGCTGGGCTTGGCCCGTTTTGGGCCTGTTGGGCCTGATTGCAGTAGTGGGAGTACGTGGGCCAGGTGTCCCCGAGCCATATACTCCATCAGGAGTCCCTCACTCCTTTTGCCGAAAGGTACTTGAGGGAAAAAGAGTAAATGTGTTTGTCCTCTGATGCTGGTGTTTACCTCGTTGTTCGTCGAGTTGTGAGAGGTTTGCGTTACCTGTTTTACCGAGGGCAGTCCCTCAGTCCTCCACAGTTTGGGACTGAAGGGTTTTTAGGGAACTTTTTAACATTTTTATGATTTTCCCGAGGGCATTCTCCAGTCCCGCACTCCTTGAGGCACATGTAATGTGGTGAAGAGGAGTAGAGCAGTGCATGTCTTCAGTATGGGGCGGAGGGCTGACTATTTTCGTTTCATTTTAGGGGGATGCCTCGTTAAAAACCTCATTAGGAAAAAACCCTGTGGGAAAAAATCCTAATGGGGGAAAAAGAGTGCACCGAGTTCCTCCAACGATGAATCGAAAAAGATGGACCCTTGGTCTGAGTATAACGTTGATGCCGAAGGCTACCCTTGATATGAGGGCTTTGGTTGTTGATTTGACGAAGGTACTTTGTTGATATCCCGAGGATGCCGAGGGGGTCCCCTTGTCATTGAGGATTGAGGGCGTGATGAATGCAGATGACAGTTCCTGTATTGCCGAGGGGTTTCCTTCTCAATATTTTTTGGGGGCTAAGGGCAACCGAGGGGGTTCCCTGACCTTTAAACCGGGGGCGTCTCTTGATGAAGGATTTGAGTGTGATAGCCCGAGGGCTAGCTTCATTGTTGCATGAAGGGTGTCAACCGGGGGCCCCTCTGGTTTTCCGAAAAATAGCCGTTGTAATATGACCGTTGGAGAGGGTTTCCACGTAGCGCTTGTTCGTTGGCTACCCGCGGGTGGGTGTCACCGGTGGGCTGAAGTGACGGTGTGTAATGATGATTTTCCCATCGGGGGCCCGGTTTTGGCCCAAGCCCGGATTGGGGGGGGGCTATAAATACCCAAGGCCTGACCTCATTCCTCCTTACGCATCCTTGTTGTAGCGAAGCTCTGGCAAAAATTTCCTAGAGAGAGAAACCATTTCCTCCGATCAAATTCAGCTTTCAAGGTCAGTTCTTCGCTCTGTTCTTCCCTCCTTTAGTAGGTTTTGCTTCGCGGCCTTAGATCTAATGTTTAGAGATCCTTAGGAAAATTTCTTCCCTCAAACTAGAGAACTAGGAAAATGTCGTCCGGGAGTGATTCTCAAGATATGTCGAGGGAGCCGTCGGCTGAACTAGAGAGCATATCTAATGTGGAGCCTTCGAGTGAGGAGGCCTCGTCGAACGGTGATTCCGCTGTCGCCATGGAGGTGGAGAAGGACCTCAGAGCTGGGGCTGAGGCTGAAGAATTCGAGCAAGTGATCGAGGACGAGGAGCTGGCCGTCGCCGTTCAGACTGCGGAGGAGGAGGAAGAGAAAGAGAGGCAGAGAGTTACCGTCGCTATCCTTCCCCCACGCAACACTGGTAAAGCCGGCAGTTCCCGGTCTCAAGAACCGACGCCTCTCCGGGTGGCCCCGGGGAAGAAGGCCAAGAAGAAGATGGGGGCCCTCAAGAAGAAGGGGAGCGCTGCGGATCAAGGAAAACCCATCGGCATACCAGAGGGCCATTCGTTCTTGAACACTGAGGCCCTTGCGCTGAGGACGAGGGCTGACCGGGTGGAGTGCTACGTCACCCAGATTCATGTTGGGCCTTCAGCGACTGTGGTGGAACTAGGCCCCAACAATCTACTATCCCAAGCGCCCGAGGGGTGCTTCGCAGTCCATATTCTCTCGGTGACAATGGACCTTCTCTTCCCATTGCATCCTTTCCTCCTTGAATACCTTCGTCCTTCGGTACGTTGGTCTAGCTCCCTGCCAACTTACCCCTAACAGCCATTCGTACATCGCCGGTTTTTTGAACATCTGCCGGTCCCGGGGGTGACTCCTAGACTTGATCTGTTTTTCCAAAGCCTCAACCTCTGCCGGGGGGGGGGGGGGGGGGGGTCACGCTAATGCCGATGGCTTCGCTAACCTACAGCAGATCGCCAAGTGGAAGCTGTTCTCCGACGCGCCGTCGTCCCATAAGGGCTGGAAGGACCGGTTCTGTTATATCAAGATGGCAGTGAACCCGTTTCTGGGGGAGTTACGGAACCACTTTAGGCGTCATCCGAAGGTGGAGGGTGCCGCTTGATGGATAGTGTACCCGGGGGGTAGCTTATCCGAGGGGTTATTACGGGGAATAACAAGAGAGAAGTCAGAGCAAGTAAGTATAGAGAGAGAAAGTATATTGGAGAGTGTTCAGCATTTTTAGCGTGGTTACAAATGGGGAAATGGGGTGCTATTTATAGTAGCAATAAATTCCGGACAGGGACACGTGTCAAGCGTTCATTGGCCGAGGGGTCACCTCAACTGGTTGGCGCTGGCAACCGCATGTGGCCGCATTTAATGCGGCTGTTGGATGGGACGTTGTACAGGGTACGGTGATCTGTACGCATGTGGAGCGGATATTGTGTCGGAAGAGGCGCCCTCGACAGTAGATGACTAGCCGAGGGCTCTGAGTACCGGGGACCCCCTTAGTGCTGAGGGCTCCCACTGCCGAGGGCTACTGATTTTCGCCGTTTTTCCCAGTAACTTTGTTTTCATGTCTTGGCCCTCCTGTGAGAGTTAGAGCCTTCGGCCAGGGGACCGAGAGCACCCTAGTGTGCATTGTGGGCTGCTTGGTACTCTGGGCACTGTGATTTGGGCCTGTTGTGCTTTCTGGGCCTGTTGGGCCTTTATTGGAGTAGTAAGAGTCTGTGGGCCGGGGGTTCCCGGGCCATATACTCCATCAGGAGTCCCTCACTCCTTTTACCGAAAGGTATTTGAGGGAAAAGGAGTAATTGTGTTTGTCCTCTGCCGTTGTTCCGTTTGTAGTTTGTAGAGTTGTGGGTAGTTTGCTGTTTGTTTATTCTGCCGAGGGCAGTCCCTCAGTTACCCACACGTCGGGACGGGGTCATGTTTGTGATTTTTGTGATTTTTCCCGAGGGGGTCCTCCAGTCCCCCACTCCTTGAGGCACTTGCGAAGTGGTGAAAAGGAGTAGAGTAGTTGTGTTGCTGTTGTGGGCCGAAGGCTGACGCTTTTCGTTTCATTTTGGGGGGATGCCTCATTAAAAACGTCATTAGGAAAAACCCTGTGGGAAAAAATCCTAATGATGGAAAAAGAGTGCACCGAATTCCCCCACTGATGAATCGAAAATGTGAAACCTTGGTTCGAAATGGAGAATAATGATGATGCCGAAGGCTTTCCCCGTTCTGGGGGCGCATTTGCTGATTAGCCGGAGGCTTGCTTTTGATACCCTGGGAGGCGCCGAAGAAGAGTCCCTCAATCTGGGGATCGAGGGCGTAATGAATGCGGGTAGTAGTTGAATTGTTACCGGGGGGTCCCCTGTTTGTTGATTAGTTGGTGATGAGGATATCCGAGGGGTCCTGTTACCTGTGTGCCGTAGGCTATCCGTCAATGAGGCATACTCCCCGGGGCTATCCGGCCCTCAAAGTGCTGAGGGGGGATCCCCGAGGGGTGGCCTGATATGAAGCCTTGGGCTTCTGAAGGAGTGATCCCGAAGGAATTCGTTATGTACTGTGTGGGGCACAACCCGAGAGCGTCTCTGGGTAAGTGTACCCGGAGGCTCTCCTTGATGAAGTGGAGTGAAGTAAAAAGCCCGAGGGCTCCCAGAATATAGCCGTTGGAAATATAGTCGTTGGAATATGTAACGTCAGGATATAGCCGTTGGGGGGGTTGCCACGTGGTGCGTGCTCGTTGGCTGCCCGTGGGCGGGCGTCACCGATTGGGTGAAACCACGGTTGGTAATGATGGCAGTCCAACCGGAGGCCCGGTTTCCAGGCCCAAGCCCGTATCCCAGCGCCTATAAATACCCCATGGCCGGCTTCACTTTCCTTTGTGCGAAATCATTGTAGCGAAGCTCTGCCAAAATTTCTAGAGAGAGAAACTGCAGCCTTCGATCAATCCCTGCCCTAAGGTTAGTTCCCCATCTGTTCTTCTCCCTCCTTAGCTAGTTGTAGCGGCCTTAGATCTAGGACTGTGACCTAGAACACTTAGTGTTTTCGAGCCCTCGAACCAGTGGAAAGATGTCCTCTCAAAGCGATTCCCAGGACATATCGAGGGATCCCTCGATGTAAGAGGAGAGCTTCTCGGACGCGGGGTCCTCAAGTGAGCAGCCCTCGTCCCAAGAGGATGTCGCGATGGCGATGGAGGTGCAGAAGGAATTGGTGGCTGAAGTTGAAGCCGAGGGCTTCGAGCAGGAGGCGGAGGATGAAGAGCTTGCCCTCGCCGTACAAGTTGCAGAGGAGGAAGAAGAAAAGGAGAGGATGAAGGTGACAGTGGCCGTCCTTCCCCCTCGGGTGCTGGTGAAGCAGGGAGCTCTCGGCCCCTCAACCCGACGCCGATAAGAGTGGCCCCCGTGAAAAAACCGGAGAAGAAGAAAACTGCTCCTAAGAAGAAAAGTGTTGCTGCTGATCAGGGGAAGCCCATAGATGTGCCCGAGGGGTACTCCTGGCTGAATAGTGCTGCCCTGGAGATAGGGTCGAAGGCTGATAGGGAAGACATGTACGTTACCCAGCTGCATGTGGGGCCTTCGACTGTGGTGGTGGCGCCGGGCCCTGATGATGTGCTTTCCCGGGCCCCCGAGGGTTGCATTGTCGTGCACATCCTGTCGGTGTCAATGGGGCTCCGGTTCCCCCTGCACCCATTCCTTCGGGAGTATCTCCGGTATGTGGGCTTGGTCCCCTGCCAGTTGACGCCCAACAGCCACTCCTACGTGGCGGGCTTTCTGAACCTCTGTCTGGCCCGAGGGGTGACCCCCAACCTGGACTTGTTTTTCCATAGCTTCAATCTCTGCCGCGGGAGTCACGCGAACGCCGAGGGCTTCGTCAATCTGCAACAGGTGGCTCGGTGGAAACTATTTACAGAAGCGCCCTCGTCCAACAAAGGCTGGAAGGAGCGGTGGTGCTACGTTAGGATTGCCGAGAGCCCCTTTCCGGTGGAACTTAGGGATCTCTTCCGTCGGCATCCGAAGGTCGGAAGTGCTGCTTTGGAGAAGGACGGCTTGATAATAGCCAAGATCCCGGAGGGTCGCACGAAGCAAGTGTCCATTAAGGACTTCACAGCTGACAAGGAGCTATTCGCCCTCGGCTTCCGCAGATACCGCTTCCTCGGCGAAACAGACGAGCGGTATCCTGTGCTGGCAGGAGGTAGTCTCCGAGGGCTTCCTTTTTTGCACTTAGGATTTTTCCCCCTTTTCTTTTTTCTGCTCTTTTCTCCTTCGGTCTAACCCCTTTGTTTTTGTTGGCAGGTGTTAACATCGATGCTGGCAAACTCTTCGCTCTGAAGAAGAACAAGGGCAAGACCCAAGCCCAGAAGAAGGACCCTTCGGTCCAACCGCCTGTGGGAGCCTTCTTCCAAAAAGAGGCTCCGGAGCCCTCTGCTGCGGAGGGAGTCGTCGGTGTGGCGGAGGGGGCCACAAAAAAGAAAAAGGGGAGCAAGGCGGTTGAGCCCCCGGCTAAGAAGCAGAGGGGCACAGGGGGCACTGTCGGCCAGGATGCCCCCTTGGTGATCATTGAGGATCGCCCCTCTCCGGACCCCCCTGTCGATGCTGCGGCGACAGCCCAAACCAATCCTCCCCTGAGAAGCCCCCCTCGGGAGATCCTGTAGCTCTCTTTGGCCCCGGGGGCGTCTGTCCTACACGGCTCAGCGTAGCCGAAAGCTTTTCTGAGGGGGATGACCTCGGTGATGGACAAGGCTGCCCTCTCCACATATGATGACGAGGCCCTCGAGAACAGGATCCTTCGGTCTTCATTAACTGTAAGTTTGCTCCCTTAGGTTTTGCGTTTAACTTTCAATGCTCTTTTCATGTTAATCTGACCCCTCCTCCCGTTGTTTATCAGGCTTGCGTAGCCCTCGGGGAGCATGCACAGAGGCTTGAGCAATGGCGCCTCCGGAAGGCGGAGCAGGACCGGGAGATGAAGGAGCTCATCCTGAAGAACTCTGAGGCCGTAAAGCAGATGGCCATGCTGGAGGAAGATCTCCGGAAGGCTGCCGAGGGCAAAGCTGCAGCGGAGGAAGCCAGGCTTGAGGCCGAGAGGGCAGCCAAGAAAGCAGCCGAGGAGGCGGAGATTGCTAAGGCCGAGGCCGTCGCCAAAGCCCGGGAAGAAGTTGTTGCCGCCTTCGTGGCCGAGGGCTGGAAAACCGAAGACAGGCGGCAGTGGGTGGCCTCGATCGTGGAGTCTTCGGTTGATGACTGGGTGAAGGGCCCCGTAGCCGACTGGATGGCAGAAAGGGGAGACAGCTATTACCAGGGGGCGAGTTCTTCACCCAGCATCTAGTGTACCGGAGGCTCGCCAGGCACTTCAAAGTCCCTTTCGAGGAATTCGACCCCTCGGCTTACGGCCTTCCTGCTTTGCAGCCGGATGTGAGAAACCCCCTCCCCCCGGGCGAAGAGAGGCATGTGATCCATGACTCCATGATGATGGGGGGATCCGGGGATGGTGATACCGAGGACGCCATCGGGGAGGAGGTCACCTCGAAGCCCGCCGAGGAGGCAGCAGCTTGAAGAAAAACACTTGTAGTTGAATAGCTTTTTAAACACTTTTCCTTCTTGTTTGTAATATTCGTGTACTCTCGGCCTCGGCCACATTGTAATACATACATTTGAATTTCCTCTTTTTGACGAATGAATGATTGCCTTCGGACTTTGTGTATATGACTTGTCCTCTTTATTTCATTTCTTCTCGAATGTATGCCGTCGTTTTCTTTTGAATGTATGACTTCGCCCTTCTGAATGTATGCCTTCACCCTTCTGAATGTATGTTTAGGACTTAGAATATATTCTTCCAAGTGTAGTGCTTCTTGTAGCCCTCGGCTACCAGTAATCTTTAGTCAGTTGAACCTTTCACCGAGGGCACAATGTTCAGGACTTAGAAATATTTCTAAGTGTTTGTTCATCCGTTGGCCCCCGGCCGGTTCCTCCCCTCTGGTTCCATGTAGCCTTCGTGAGATAGCCGGAGGTGAGGTGCTTAGGACTTAGAAAATTTTTCTAAGTGTTTGAATACAGTTTTAGCCTTCGGTAGTTGGGCACCCTTCGCTGGATGTATGACCGAGGGCCCAATAGTAGTTAGGACTTAGAAAATATTTCTAAGTGTAGTCTCACCAAGCCTTCAATCGTGTGACCCCTCGGGCTGCAGGGAGATTCGAGATTTAGAAACTTGTCACCGAGGGTAAGAACTTTTGGGACTTAGAAATTTTTCTAAGTGTAGCATGTATGAAGTAGGAGTCCTCGGTCAGCATGGAGATTTAACCGAGGGTCAAAATATGTAGGACTTAGGAAATTTTCCTAAGTGTAGTATGTGTGAAGTAGGAGCCCTCGGGCAGCATGGAGATTTAACCGAGGGTCAAAATATGTAGGACTTAGGAAATTTTCCTAAGTGTAGTATGTGTGAAGTAGGAGCCCTCGGGTGACTGTGAGGGCATTGTCTCAGATATGCCTTCGGTTGACTGGCGGCTCCACAAGGGGCAAAGCATTTAGGACTTAGATTTTTCTTTAAGTATTTCCTGCTGCTGTCCTTCGGGGGGACCATTCGGTTGTAGGCGTTGTAGGTTTAGGATAGTTTCCTTTGCTTTGCAATGTTGGGCTATGGTAACAAAAGCCTTCGAATGTTTGTCATATAGTGCCCTTTGGGGACGTTTTGAGTTGTTTGAGCCTTCGGTTTTAGGTATAGCCGGAGGCAATCCTTGAGTGGACTTAGCCATTCGTTGATGATGTCTGTTGTGAATGGTATCCTTTGTACTTGTGAACTTCCAAGGTACCGAAGGTGTTCCCGTGGGGAGCCCTCGGTATGTTTTTGTAAATTGTTGGAGTGATGTACTCATTGATTTCTCGCCGAGTCTACTCCCCTTCACCACCCCCTTTTTTTTGAGTAGTGAAGGGAAGGCTTCAAGAAACTTGGTTTCTTGGTAAGGCTTGGCCTATCGGGAGGTAACAGAATACACCATTAGCTCCCCCCTCGGGTTAACCTTCCGAGTTCCGAGGGGATCGAGGGTCGTTTTCTGGGCACAAGATATGGTGGTCTGGAGCCTGCCTCCCCTTGGGGGATAGCGCGGAAAGCGCCTCAGTTTTGAAAGTCGTCCCCTCGGCGCTAGACATAGTCTGTGGCCTGCCACACCCTTGGGGTGGTGGCGCGGGGAGCGTTTCGGTTTGGAAGTCGAATCCTGGGCATTTCTCGTGCCTGTCATACCCTTGGGGTGATGACACGGAAAGCGTTCCGTTTTTGAAAGTCGAATCATGGGCATTTCTCGTGCCTGTCATACCCTTGGGGTGATGACGCGGAAAGCGTTTCAGGGAAGAGTTTTCATTTGCACACTGGTTGCAAATGGTCGGGTGCACTACGTGCTGCCGGCACCGAGAGGTGGCGCCTTCGGTATAGGCGTCCTCGAGGGGTATGGCTTAAGAAACAACACTTGGTGTTTGTTCCGATGTACGGCCCCCGGCACTTGGTACCGAGGGGTCTTCTGTAAAAATAGTTGGTGTTTTTTCTTCACTTGTCGTAGGGGACTGTGGTGTCTACCCTCGGTACTTGGTACCGAGGGGTCTTCTGTGGGAACACTTGGTGTTTCTTCCTACTTGTTGGAGGAGGTGATTGTGTCGTCTACCCTCGGTACTTGGTACCGAGGGGTCTTCTGTGGAAACACTTGGTGTTTCTCCCCGATTATTGAAGGGGATTATGTTATCTACCCTCGATACTTGGTACCGAAGGGTCTTCTGCGGAAATGTAACGCCCCTCTCAGGGTTAAAGGAAACGTTACATAAACTTACTACTATATAAAAAAACTGCAATATAACGGCCGTTTGTTTAAGAAATAACCCTGATAAAAATCTCAAATACAACAAAATTATAGCTCCAAATAAATACTCAAAAATCTAGTTATCACCGGCAAATGTGATAACCACCTGGATCCAGGAATTGATTCAAACTTCAATCCTTAAATAAAATAAAGTAATAATTATCTTTTTATTTTAACAACTGAAATACTGGAGTAAAATAAAAAGCTAGCTAGAAGCCGCCAAGGTCTTTCCCGTTAACTCATCTTGGCACACATTCCACTCCCTCATCATCTTCCTAGGCCTTGGCCTTACCCTTAGTATCTGTACATGCGAAGAAAGAAAACTGATAAGCTTTACGCTTAGTAAGTCACTATGAATCCACAAAAATATCTGAGAAGTCTATGCTAATTTATCAATAGATAAATTTAGGCTATAAGCATGCACTAAACAGACAACTAACAAATAGCTTCTCAAATAAATTCTGGGAGAGATCCCCAAAAGAAAATATTTTCAAAAAAATAATTTCTCAAAACTACTGGAGAGATCTCAAAATTTCTTTCACAAAACATCTCTTAAAACTTTTTGAAAGAGATCTCAAAATTTTACTGTAAAACTCTTTGTGGCTAATATTAACTGTGAGCCCATGATATGTACTCAAAGGCGCCAATCCGACAGCTCAGGGGAGCGACCCACTAAACATATCGGACTCTCTGAAACTGATAAACTGATCATCTGAGGGAACTTGTTCCCGAGTACATATCACCTGATCTTTCACTTTAAATATTAGTTCTTTTTATGGTGATGTTTGAATAAAAACAACATTAAAATCTTGAAATAAAGTACTGATAAAATCTTAACTATGCTAGATAATAAACATATCTTAATACAACAATTACAATAACTCATCAAATAATTCACCAAGCTCACATAATAGCAAATAGTCTAAAATCATCTACTAAAAATCAACCAGACTTCTTTCTTTCATTTGGTTGAACAAACATGTACAGGTGGTAGTGAACTTACCTGTTAACGGCTGAACTCAAATTACTCAAATAAGTGTGGCACCTCGGTAACGTCTTCCGCTAAGCTCTTCTCTTAAATCTTTAGTTAAATTTAACGATATAATTAGAGTTGGTTACATCTTAAATTAAAGAGGACAACCAAAACTTATAACTTGAATTGTCTCGTTGACACAGAAAACTAAGGAAAACACCATCTTTAAACTTGAAGATTTTTTTTTATGCCGCAGCTCACCAAAAAAAATTAATGACTTAAACAATTAGACAAACTCATGCTGGAACACCCAAATTTATCACTTACAAAACAATTCCATAACTTAAATTGACACGGTTCAATTATTTTTGTAGAAGAAGACTGCTCAAATAGAAGTTTCATATCAGGAATTTTACACTAAATCTGTAATCCAAAAGGTTTATATACAGAAATACGACTGGAGAAAAAAAAACTAACAAACTTTACCTGATGTGAGGAGAGAACAAACGGTAAGACCAGGTATCTAGATATCAATTTGGAGCAGTGGGATAAACTTTCAGAGAACGGAAGCAAAACAGTAGACCGTTGCGGAAGAAAGAATGCACATGTGCTCTGAAAATTTTTCTTAGGGTTGCTATACAATACGTATCCCTCTAATGGACTTTGGGGCTTGTAATTAAAATGCTTATTTGGCCAAAATAACTCATTTGGTTCATTTTAATAATATGTTTCCGGCCCAACCACAAAAAAAAACGAAATTAACCTTTCTAAAAAAACTGATTAAGCTTTAAAACATCACTTATTTCTTCACTTAAAATTATTAGAGTTTACCGGTCAACGTTACCTGCCAGAACAACACGTGATCAAACAATAAATCACATTAGTCATTGAAGAAACTTATTTAACGACTAAAATAAATATTAATATTGATTAATATAACTAGCTCAAAAAAAATCGGGGTGTCACAGGAAACACTTGGTGTTTCTTCTTATTTGTTGAAAACTGCTAGTGGCGTGCCCCCCCGGCACCAGGTGCCGAGGGGTTTCTTTTTTGGGGACAGGTGGTGCTTTGTCGTAGGTGATAATATTGTCTACCCTCGGCACTTGCTGCCGAGAGTTCTTCTATGGTGGTGAGGCCTTGGGCCGGGGGTGATATGAGGGCTTGGCCCCTGTGATAATCTTGTTCCGTGTTCTCGGTGTCTTCAAAATGCCTTCATTCTTCAGAATTCTTAGGCCTTGGGCCGTAAAATAATACATTCACTAGTTATGAGGGCTTGGCCGCTCTGATGTTATTGATAAAATTTAACTAGGTGATGTACATTCCAGTGCCTAGGGACTTCAGTCCCGTTAGGGCGTTTTAGCTTATAAGTTCCGGGTTTGATGATGGCTGCCACGATGTAGGGGCCCTCGAACTTTGGTGCCATTTTTCCACCCTCGGTTGGTTGGCTAGCTTCCCTTCTTCGGAGAACATAGTCCCCCACTTGGAATTTCCGGGAGCGAACCTTGGCGTCAATATAACTTTTTACTTGCCTTCGGTAGTTTTCCACGTGTATGAAGGCCTGCTCTCGGCGTTCTGAAATCAGGTGGAGGTCGAGGGCCATATTGGCGTCGTTGGCCTCTGGATCATACTGTGTGACCCTTTGGGTTGGAAGAGTTACCTCGGTGGGGGCCTTGGCTTCAAATCCGTAGCAAAGGGAGAAGGGTGTCCCGCCAGTTGCCCGCCGAGGGGTGGTACGATAGGCCCATAAGATGTTGTGGAGTTCTTCTACCCAACCACCCCCTTCAGCCTCCAACTTCTTTTTTAGGCCTTCGAGCAAGGTCCTGTTGGCGTTCTCCACTTGACCATTGCCCTGAGGGTAAGCAACGGATGAGAAGGTGTGTTTGATGCCCCATGCCTCTAGGAGGGCACAGAAGGGGGATGCCTCAAACTGAGTCCCATTGTCGGAGATGATTTGCTAAGGGACGTCAAACCTGGTGAGGATGTTTTTGAGAACAAAATGACGGCACCTGGCCTCAGTGATGCTGGGGAGGGGCTCAGCTTCCACCCATTTGGTGAAGTAATCGATGGCGACGATGATGTATCTATAGTTAGAGGTACCCCTCGGCAGAGGGCCCACAAGGTCTATGCCCCATCAAGCGAAGAGTATGGATGTGCTGATGGGGGCATAGTTGACCGCTGGCCTGCCGGGGGCTTTCTGGAAGTGTTGGCATGCGGGACACCTCCGGGCAAGATCTGCACAATCCCGGGCCATCGTAGGCCAGAAGTAGCCCTGGATCACTAGCCTTCGGGACATGGAGAAGGGTCCCTGGTGAGATGAGCAAGTGCCACTGTGTACTTCCTCCATTGCTACTTCGGCTTCATCTTGATGAAGGCACCGAAGCAACGTCCCGTTGTAGGACCTTTTGTAAAGCCTCCCGTCCTCGATAGTGTAGCTGGGAGCCCTCATCTTTGCCAGCTTGGCGCGGGCCTCATCCTCGTGAAGTTGCCTTGTGGTGATGAAGGCAACAATATCCGAGATCCAGTCCTCCTGTCTTTGTTGTATATCCATGACGGGGCTAGCATGTATGCTAGAGAGGCTGAGTTCTTCTACTTTGGCAATCTTGGAGATATGCTCAGGGGATTCTGCCGAGAGCTTTGATAAAATGTCGGCCTCGGAGTTTTGAGCCCTCGGTATTTGAGTAAGAGAGTGTGCCTCAAATACCTTAAGCAACTCCTTGGCCGCCTCCTTGTATTGCTTCATTCTCCCTTCCTTGGCTTCGTACTCCCCGGAGATTTGGCCGACGACTAACTTGGAGTCGCACTTGACGTGGATTTGTCGGGCCTTCATGTTAGCTGCCAGCCGGAGGCCATAGAGGAGGGCCTCGTATTCGGCTTCATTGTTGGAGACTTTGAAGGAGAAACGGACTGCATAATAGGCCCGGAAGCCCTCGGGTGAGATGAGAACCACCCCTCCTCCGCATGCCTTGATGGCGGAGGAGCCGTCGGTGTAGAGGGTCCACCAGTCATCTGAAGGGGCCGAGGGCTCCCCATCCGTGGCTGCCCTTGCCGTGCACTCCGTCACGAAGTCCGCTAGGGCTTGGCCCTTGATGGCGGGCCTAGGACGGATGTCGATGTTGTATTGGCTCAAGAAGACAGCCCATTTTACCATTCGGGAGGAGCTAGTGGGGCTCCACATCAAGGCGCTGAGGGGTTGGTGAGTGAGGACCTGGACCGGGTGAGCCTGGAAGTAATGGCCCAACTTCTTGACGGTCCACACGATAGCCAACACCGTTTTTTCCACGGGGGAGTACCGGAGCTCCGCTTCCCTGAGGGTCTTGCTAACATAGAAGATGGCATGTTGGATGCCATCCTCTTCCCGGATGAGTACAGAGCTGATGGCAGTCGGGCTAACACCCAAGTAGAGGTACAGGATTTCCCCTACCTTGGGTTTAGAGAGCACAGGGGGTGAAGATAAGTATCGTTTCAGCTCCTCGAATGCCCCCTGACATTCTGAAGTCCATTGGAAACCGGCGGTTTTCCTCATGATCTGGAAGAAGGGTAAGGACCTCTCCGCCGATTTTGATAAGAAGCGGTTGAGGGCTGCCAGGCGGCCCGTCAACCGTTGGACCTCCTTCACGTTGCGTGGGGGCTCCATGTTGATGATGGCCTGGATTTTCTCGGGGATGGCCTCAATACCCCTTCGGCTCACCATGTAGCACAAGAATTTGCCCCCTGGACGCCGAAGGTGCACTTCTTTGGGTTCAGCCGAAGGCTAAACTTCTGCATGATGGCGAAGATCTCCCTCAGGTCGTCAGCATGGCTTGCTGACTGCTTGCTTTTGACGATCATATCGTCAACATATGCCTCCATGGTGCGCCCTAGGACAGCTTGGAATACCCTAGCCACCATCCGAGTGTAGGTGGCACCTGAGTTCTTCAGGCCGAAGGCCATGACAAGATAGCAGAAGATGCCCTCGGGAGTCATGAAGGCTGTTTTTTCAGCGTCCTCCTCATGCATGTATATTTGATGATATCCGTGGAATGCGTCGAGGAATGACATGATTTCACACCCCGCGGTTTCATCCACCAGTTGATCAATATTGGGCAGAGGAAAGGGGTCCATGGGACACGCCTTATTGAGATCCGTGTAGTCCACGCACATTCGGAATGAGGGCGGTTTTTGTGCGAGGACTACGTTTGCCAGCCATGAGGGGTACTTGACCTCCTTGATGTGTTTGATAGAAAGGAGCATGGCCGAGAGGGGTCTCCTCCGCTGTTGTACTGGCTTCGCCGAAGGGTCCACCGAGAGGTGGTGGGTGATGACCCTTCGGCTGATCCCCGGCATGTCTTTCGGCCCCCATGCAAAAACAATGGAGTAGGCGCGGAGGGTGCTAATGATGCCGGTCTTCAAATCTTCGGGGAGCTTGGCTCCAATCTTCACGACTCTCTCCGGCTTAGCCGGATCGAGCGCGAAGTCTTCTACCTCCTCGGCTGGTTCAGCCCTCGGCCTCTTTTCTTCCGCTTCCACAGTTCCGGTGATGGTGTCAACGCGGAAATCCGTCTTGCTAACCTTCTTCGTAACTTGAAGGTAGCAAGCGCAGGCAAGCTTTTGGTTCCCCCTTGAGTAACCGATTCCCCCCTCGGCTGGGAACTTGAGGCAGAGGTGCCTCATGGAGATGACGGCTTCGAGGTCCTCGAGGGCTGGCCGGCCGAGGATGATGTTGTGGGCGCAATCGATGTTGATGACGACGAACTCCACATTGAGCTTGGCTCTATGGAGGCCGTCGTCGAAGATTACCGGGAGGGTTATGACCCCCTCGGAATCAATGGTGTCGCCGGTGAAGCCGGCAAGAGGGGTCTTGATGGGCCGAAGGGACCCCCTCTCCAGATGCAGCTCTCTGAAGGTGCTGAGGTACATTACATTGACGGAGCTGCCCGTGTCAATGTAAGTTCTGTGAATAATGGTGTCGTTGATCTCTGTGCGAATGACGAGGGCATCCCTATGGGGGGAGGATACTGGGGGGAGATCAGCGTTGGTGAAGATAATGGGTTCCTCCCTCAACCGCTTTACGGGGGGCATATGAGTGACTTCCCCCACGTAAAGTGATTGAGCCCACTTCTTCCGTTGACGTGTGGAGTCACCCCCGGTATTTCCCCCCGTAATCATGAGGATGTGGCGTTTCTTTTCTTGGTACCGGGGGTACTCCTCCTCCTCTTCCTCCAGATTTCCAATCTCCCTCTTCTTGCCGAGGGGGGTGGTGTTGGGGTTGACCCATGCATTTCTTCCATCTTGGCCATCATTGCCGCATACTTGATGTCTGTATGAGGGGCAGAAGTGGTGGCGTGGGCTTTGATGGCCTCCATCTCATCAAGCCGGCGCTGGAGGTCCGCGATGATTTCGTCCCGGGGGTCCTTCGGGAGGGCCTCCGCCCCCTGCGAATGGACCCGGGCCGAGTGGGCTTGATTGATTTGATGGCGTGCGTCGTCGGCATGGAGAGGTGCCATGCCTTTGTCCAGAGGGGGACGCCTTTCATTGGCCCTGGAGACGGACCCGCCACTTTCCTGAGGCCTTTGGAACGCCTTCCCCCCGAGGCGGTCTTGGACCCCTCGGCGGTCTTGCGCCCCTCCGAGTCTCTCGAGGGCGGAGGTCCGGAGTTGTTCCTTATTCACGTTGTGGCGGTCCCGGGACTGGACCTCCTGGGAGGCCGTATCTTGGGCCACGACCCCCTCGGAGTTCCCCATCCGGAGGACCGCGTTACCGAGGGGTCGTGGATGAGGGGGAGGCATAACATTCTCCCCCACCTGAGGTTGGAGGGGAACCAAAGTGCCGAAGGCACCCGGGTTCTGGGTGAGCGTCTGGATGAAGGCGGAGAGCGCCGAATGAACGTCGATGGTGATGACCGGAGGGCTAATTTGATTTTCGCTCTGGTCCTTCTTCTTGGCCTCGATGCCGAGGCGGGCATCGGGGGCATTTTGCTGAATCTGTTGGCGTAGGTCGACAGCCGTCTGGTCCAACCCGACGATGACGCCGCCCCCGGGAGCCCTGTTGGAGGCTTCGGGGACGTCGACCTCGCCGAGGGCCAGGTTCCTGTCCTCTACATTCTTGGAGTTGGCACGAGTTGTTCTCACCATTTTAGATGGGTGTTTTTGTGTTTGGTCGAGGGGGAGGGT
Organism: Cuscuta europaea; assembly: GCA_945859875.1. Classification (NCBI taxonomy): domain Eukaryota; kingdom Viridiplantae; phylum Streptophyta; class Magnoliopsida; order Solanales; family Convolvulaceae; genus Cuscuta; species Cuscuta europaea. The sequence continues at coordinate 9,281,050 of CAMAPE010000057.1, forward strand.
TTCTTACTTGATTGTTCGACCTCTCAACGAGAGCACCAAATGATGGATAGTGTACCCCGGGGGTAGCTTATCCGAGGGGTTATTACGGGGAATAACAAGAGAGAAGTTAGAGCAAGTAAGTATAGAGAGAGAAAGTATATTGGAGAGTGTTCAACGTTTTTAGCGTGGTTACAAATGGGGAAATGGGGTGCTATTTATAGTAGCAATAAATGCCGGACAGGGACACGTGTCAAGCGTTCATTGGCCGAGGGATCACCTCAACTGGTTGGCGCTGGCAACCGCATGTGGCCGCATTTAATGCGGCTGTTGGATGGGACGTTGTACAGGGTACGGTGATCTGTACGTATGTGGAGCGGATATTGTGTCGGAAGAGGCGCCCTCGGCAGTAGATGACTAGCCGAGGGCTCTGAGTACCGGGGACCCCCTTAGTGCCGAGGGCTCCCACTGCCGAGGGCTACTGATTTTCGCCGTTTTTCCCAGTAACTTTGTTTTCCTGACTTGGCCCTCCTATGAGAGTTAGAGCCTTCGGCCAGGGGGCCGAGGGCACCCTGGTGCGCATTGTGGGCTGCTTGGTACTCTGGGCACTGTGATTTGGGCCTGTTGTGCTTTCTGGGTCTGTTGGGCCTTTATTGGAGTAGTAGGAGTCTGTGGGCCGGGGGTTCCCGGGCCATATACTCCATTACCGCTTTTGAGAAAGATGGAAAGAAGCTTTCGGCCATTCCAGAGGGGCGTGAGAAGCATGTGACCATCAAGGAGATGACCCTCGAAGATGGTTTGTATAAACTCGGCTTCCGGTGGTACCGCTTCTTGGGGGAGATGGATGAAAAGTACCCCGTTCTCGGCGTAGCCTTAGGTATTTTTGTAGTTTGTACACACATATATTTTTTTTATCTTGACCCCTCGGCCTCATTTATTCGTGTTATCTTGTAGGCGCTAACATGGATATCAACTCCTTTGCTGCTTTAAAGAAGCAGGAGGCGAAGGGCCATGGCAAAAAGGAGTCGGGCAAGCAGAAGCCCGTCGGCGACTTTTTCAAGAAGGGTGGTGAGCCCTCGGCGGTACCTACTGATGATGCCGTAGCTGCCACCAAGAGGAAGGAGGCCGGCAAAGGAGTCACCTCCATCGGCAAGAAGCTGAAGAAGGGGGATGCTGAGAAGAAATCTCCTTCTATGGTGATTGTCGAGGGGCATTCATCCTCTGAGCCCCCGGTCATGTCGGTGACCCCTTCCCAGGTCCTCGTGGATGAGGGGGTCCTGCCCAGGGAGAGTATCCAGTTTTCTCTCCTCAAGGGAACGGCCATCGTTCATGGAACGATGGACCCGAAGGAGTTCCTGAGAGGTGCCACCCCCTTGCTGGACAAGGCTGCCCTCAGCCGAATGAACAATGAGGCCCTCGACAATAAGATCCTCCGTTCCTCCCTTACTGTAAGTTTTTCTTTCCTCGTTTCTTTTCTTCTCGCCTTAGAGTATTTTTGCATGGTGTCCTAATCGTTTTCGTTTGTTGTTTTGCAGACTTGCATTGCCCTTGGTGAGCAGGCCCGGAGGCTTGAAGAGTGGCGCCTTCGGAAGGCACATGAGGATGAGAAGCTGAAGAAGCTTATCCATGACAATGTCGATGCCGTGAGGCAGATGGCTAAATTGGAGAAGGAGCTGCGACATGTGATGGCCGAGGCGGAGAGAGCTACAATGGAGAAAGTTGAAGCTGAGAGGGACACCGCTGAGGCCGCAAAGGCGGAAGCCGTCGCCAATGCCCGGGGAGATGCTATTGCTGCCTTCATCGCCGAGGGGTGGAGGGTCGAGGACCAGAGTCAATGGGTGGCCTCGGTGGTGGAGGCCTCGGTGGATGCTTGGGTGAAAGGCCTCGGGGCTATGTGGCTAGCCCGCAAGGGCGAAGACTATTATGCTGGGGGGAGTTTTTCACCCAAGCCCTAATTTACAGAAGGCTGGCTCAACACTTTCAAGTGGATCCGAAGGACTTCGATCCTGCAACATATGGCCTCCCCCCTTCAGCCAGATGTCAGAACCCCCCTCCCCCCGGATGCTGAGAGGCTGGATCTCGAAGACTCTGTGCTGATGCAAGAGGCTCTGGGTGATGGTGAGGAGGCGGAAGGGGATGCCACTTCCAAGCCAGCCGAAGAGGTTGCTGCTGAAGCCGTCAATCCCTGATTTGTACATAGACAGTTTTTGTAATATCTTGTAGCAAACATTTCTTATCGTCCGGCTTCGGCCTTGATGTATAACAATTTACTTTTCTTTTGTTAATGAATGCCTTCGCCTGCTGTTGAATGAATGCCCTCATTTTTGTTCTTATGAATGAATGCCTTCGTTTTTTTCTTGTGAATGAATGCCTTCATTTTTGTTCTTGTGAATGAATGCCTTCGTCTTTTGATGTTTAAATTGGCAACTTAAAGAATGTATGTCTGCATTGTGGGTTGGCCGGGGGCCAATCACTTAGGACTTAGAAAATTTTTCTAAGTGTTGTTCAGTGCTAGGCCTTCGGTCGATACTTCCTTCTTCGTCTTGTGTAGCTTGTCATGTGTTGATCGAGGGCCAAAAATTTAGGACTTAGAAAATTGTCCTAAGTGTTGCTTACAACTTTGCCCTCGGTTGACATCCTCTTTCGTGTGCCTTGTGTTATGTGAGTTGTAAGCCGTCCTTCATTGGTGGCCGGGGGCCTATAGTTTAGGACTTAGAAAATTTTCTAAGTAATATTCACTGATGGCCCCTCGACTGATGTCTCCCTTTAGTCCGCATGAATGCCATGAGCTGACCGAGGGCCTAAGATTTAGGACTTAGACGCTTTTCAAGTGGTGCTTTGCCACTAGGTCCTCGACTGACACATCCCACCAGCTGTATGAAGTAGCCGGCCTTTGCCATATGTCCCCAGGGGAACCGATGTGTGGACTTAGCCAAATTTTGAGTGATGTCATGAGTGTGCCCTCAGCTTGTAGTAGTCTTAGGCAAAGTTTTCCTTAGCAAAGGATGGTGATGCCGGGGGCCCTAAGTCATGGACTTAGAGAATTTTGTATTGGGTCTGCAACCAGTAGCCTCCGGTGCTGAATGTGGTGATAGTCAAACTTGGCCCATTCCTAGCATAGGAGCCTCCGGTGATGTTGGATTCCAAAGTGTGGACTTAGGAAATCTTGAGTCCAATGTATTATAGCCTTCGACTTTGTCTTTCAAATTGTAGGCTTAGATGATCTCAGCCTGAAACATGAGCCTCCGGCGTTAATTTTCAAAATGTAGGCTTTGGGAATTAAGTCCCATATACAGCGTTTGATGCCTCCGGTATGTGTTGAAATTTCGGGGGCTGACGGAACGTGGACTTGGCCACATTATGGTAACACTTTGGTGGATAGTATCCTTCAGAATAAATGCCAAAGGTGACTTCCTGAATAAGATCCCTCAGGTACCAGAGGTGTCCCCCAGGGGAGCCTTTGGTATAATCTGTAATGCCTTGTGAGGAGCATTCTTGGTAGCTGCCGTCGGGTGTTTTGTTGTGAATGTTGAAACTTGTACTCAATGATTGCTCGTTGAGTCTACTCCCCTTCACCCCATTTTTTTATAGCGAAGGGAAGGCTTCAAGAAATTTGGTTTCTTGGTAAGGCTTGGCCTATCAGGAGGCAACAGTATACACCACTGGCTCCCCCCTCGGGGTTAACCTTCCGGGTTCCGAGGGGATCGAGGGTCGTTTCCTTGGCCCGAGACATAGTTTGTTGTCTGCCTCCCCTTGGGGGATGGCGCGGAAAGCGCCTCAGTTTTGAAAGTCGTTCCCTCGGCTCGAGACATAGTCTGTTGCCTACCATTCCCTTGGGGTAATGGCGCGGGAAGCGTCTCGTTTTTGAAAGTCGAATCCTGAGGCATATTAGGTGTCTGCCATTCCCTTGGGGTAATGGTGCGGAAAGCGTTTCATGGAAGGGTTTTATTTGCATATTAGTTGCAAATGGCCGGGGGCACTTGGTGCCGCCGGGACCGATAGGTGGCACCTTCGACATAGTGCGTCCTCGAGGGGTACGACTTTATTTTTAACATTTGGTGTTATTTTTCATACATTGTCCCCGGTACTTGGTGCCGAGGGGTTTTCCTTAAAAACACTTGATGTTTTCTTCTATCATTCGGAGTTGATAGGAGTGTCAACCCCTGGTACTTGGTGCCGAGGGCTCTTGTATGTGACAAGGCCTTGGGTCTGGGGGCTTGCGTGAGGGCTTGGCCGCTCACAAGCGTTTTGTTCTAGTACTTGATGTCTTCAACATATCTTTATTCTTTATTCTTGATGTACTTGATGAGGCTCCTTGAGAAGTTCCCGGTACGGAGGACCGTCTGTAGGAGGGCCATGAGGGTCCTATCGTCGGTGACATCGACTTTGTCCGTCTCCAGCCTCCAGCGCTTAAGAAAGTCCCAAAGGGTCTCCTCCTTCTGTTGCCTTATTGTGAGTAGGTGGGAGAAGTGTTTCTTGGACCGGTGCCTTCCCGCAAATTGTGTCAAGAAACGTTGGGCGAGTTCTTGCCACGAATCAATGCTGCCCTCGGGCAACCGGTTGAACCATTTATACGCCGGTCCCTCCAAGGTGGAAAGGAACCAACGACATAAATATTCATCCGATGCCCCCATCATCATCATGTTGTTTTGATACCTACTGTAGTGCTCCTGGGGGTTAGTTTTTCCTCCATAGGACTTGATGAGTTGCCGTCGGTACTTCCCTAGAATTTGGGCTGCCAATACCCTTGGGGTAAATGGCGTCCGAGTTCGGAGTTGGATGACGGGTTCCCCGGAGCCTTCGACAAATTTTCTTTACATCTCCTCCATCTTTGGTAGCATGGAGGCGTATTTGGGGTCCGCCTGTGAGGCGGAAGCGGTTGTGTTGGTCTGGCGGGCCTCCATTTCATCAAGGCGGCGTTGGAGGGCCGCGATGATCTCGTCTCTGGGGTCCTTCGGGAGGGCCTCCGCCCCCTGCGAACGGACACGGGCCGAGTGAGCCTGGTTTATTTGGTGCCTGGCGTCGTCGGCATGGAGTAGTCCCTTGCCTTTGTCCTGCGGGAGACGTCTTTCATCTGCCCTTGAAACGGATCCCCCGCTCTCTTGGGGTCTTTGGAACGCCTTTCCACCGAAGCGGTCTTGGACCCCTCGGTGGTCTTGCGCCCCTATGAGCCGTTCGAGGGTGGAGGTCCTGGGCCTTTCCTTGTTTGTGCCATGGCGGTCCCGGGATTGGACCTCCTGGGAGGCGGTGTCTTGAGCCACGACCCCTTTGTCGTTCCCAATCCGAGGGGTAGGATTCACGAAGGGGGGTGGACGCGGGAGAGCTATAGCGTTCTCCCCGACCTGTGGTTGAAGACTTGAAGGGGCACCAGAGTGCCGAAGGCACCCGGATTTTGGGTGAGTGTTTGGATAAAGGCGGAGAATGCCGACTGCACGTCGATAGTGAGGGCCGGAGGGCTCACTTGGTTTTCGCTCCGGTCCTTCCTTTTGGCCTCGATGCCGAGGCGGGCATCAGGGGCATTCTGTTGGAACTGAAGGCACGTCGACAGCCGTCTGTTCCAACCCAGCGAGGGCATCGCCCTCGGGAGCCCTGTTGGAGGCTTCGGGGGCGTCGACGTCGTTGAGGGCCAGATTCCTGTCCTCATGAGTCTTGGATTGGGCACGAGTTGCTCTCACCATTTTGATAGGTTTTTGTGTTTGATGAAGGGGAGAGTTTCTTACTTGATTGTTCGACCTCTCAACGAGAGCACCAAATGATTGATAGTGTATCCGGGGTAGCTTATCCGAGGGGTTATTGCGGGGAATAAGTAGAGAGAAGTAAGAGCAAACAAATACGAGAGAGAGTATGTATTTGATATGAATTCAGTGTGGTCTACAATGGAAAAATGGGTGCTATTTATAGCAGCAATGAATGCTAGATAGGGACATGTGTTAATAATCTGGTGGTCGAGGGGTCACCTTAACCGGGGTGGCACTCACACTCGCATGTGGCCGTATTAAATGCGGCGGTTGGATGTGACGTTTGTACTTGACACGGTGATCCAGCGCATGTTTGGAGGAGATTCTGTCGAGGAAGACGCCTTCTACTCCATGGGCCGGGGGCCTCTTTGCCTCGTGGGGTAGCACCGTAGACGTATCCTGACTCCTGAGTAGGCGCAGGCGTCACCGTTGAGAGCTCCACCAGTTTTCTTCTAATTTCTGTTGTGATACAGAGTATTATTTTTGTATTTTACATTTCATATAGCCATTTTTAGTCTTGAACTCTAATTTCCCTTGCGATATTTATTTTTATATTTTACTTCTTGTGCAATTATGTATCTAAAAATTACGGCCTCCTGAATTGAAATCCCGAATCAACCCTTACTCATTATCATTTTAATCCCATTATTTTTTAGATGTTTGATTTTAGTAATACTTTATGAAAAAACTCGATTTCAGATATTCATAAGTTCAACAAATTATTTAAGTGCCTTTCAAAAAAGATTATTTATGTATTTGACTATTTTCATGTTAAGCAATTTTTCCCAATGAAAATCATTTTATATTACTACGTAAGAACCAACTGCTTGAGACCAACTCTAACAAGCACCATTTATCACACCAAAATGGTGTATTTCCCAAAAAATTGCTCCAACAGCCACTCCATTTTCAACACCATTACACCAAAATGGGGGAGAGGGGGAGAGTTCACACCAAATATGGCGCACACCAAATGTTCCACCATTTTTTGTTTTAATTTTTTTTTATTTCAAAAGTGACCCAAAGTTTTGATTGTTATAGTTTTGACCCATTTTTAAAACAACAAATTAGGATGTTTTTACTTGGACTGAAATTGCTGGTCTGCTCTAGTCTGATATGATTTGGTCTGATCTGAACTGATGTGGTCAGGTCTGATTTCTTTATATTTTTATAACTACTCAAGTTTGGTCAATCCGGCCTGATCTGATCTGGAACAAATCGCAATCCAACTAAAAACCTCCGTATAGAACAAGTAATTAAAACTATTAATTTGATAGAAAATAAAAAATATAATTAAATTTAAATCACACAATATTATAAATAGAGTTTCAAATCCAAACAACATAATAACAGAATACAAATGATACTTAAGAAAATTACATAATTAAAATTGCAATTAATAACACCATTATAATTAAAATTAAAACATAATTTAAAACATACATAGTACATACTAATTTAAAAATTAGTAGTCATTCAACCCGCTTCCTGACCCTCCAAGACCATCAAATTGATTCCCAAATGCATCTGATTCCCAATTATTATTTTTTGTAAAATTTAGAAATGACGTACAAATTATTATAATATTATTGTAATATTAATTTTATGTGGTTTTAGCTCGTATTTGTGAAATATTGATTATTGTATTTTAATTAGTTAAATGCGTGAAAATGCATATTAAAATTGTGTATTTTAGTTTGTATGTGTGAAATAATGTGTGAAATGTCAAAATATTAAATGAGGGGCTAATGTATAAATATATGATAATTACATACCTAAACAGAAGAATGGTAAAAAGTTAGTAAAAAGATTAAAAAGGGAATATTCCTTTTTGGTGTTTAAAATGGTGTAAACTGTTGGAGGTAAAATATTGCATGATGTGATGTTTACACCATTTTAGTGTAAAAAATGGTGTAGACCGTTCGAGATGGCCTGAACATCACCAACACAACCAAAAAATCAAACGGCCGACAAGGCACTTACTGATGAGACACAAGCCCGCACAGTTCAATCCTATTATACAACCAAGAGTCTCACTGCGAACCATTGTAGGTGATCCGCTTTCTATTTTTGCCGCGATCTTGAGGATCTGCCGTTCACACACTCAATCCAATCTTGCTGTTCTCACGGTTTCTTGACTCAGGTTTGTATGTTCTTTTCGATCTCTCCCCGATCATGGATAGAATTTCAGTTAATTTGGCTTTACAAATGAGAGATTCAAGCGGCGGAAGGGAGTGCTATTTTTTCTTTGGTTTGGTCGACTAATCATGAGCTCGATTTCTGAAACAATATAGTCATTTCTGTATCACTGTTTACATAAATGAGTTATAATTTGGTCTTTCATAAAGTTTCGCATAATAGATTGTAGGATTGAATAACATTTACAGTCCTGGGACGTATAATTCTAGACAGAGTAAATTGATGTTTTGAAACAGTCTTTAATCATGTTTTTGTTTGCAACATGCTTTGAGCATTTGCAGAATCCTTAAATCCTTTTATTATCATATGCATACAGTCATAACTCATAAACCATATAGAATTTCGAATGCCGTTTCTGAAATTTGACCATTGTATACATTGATAATCATGAAAGTTCTATTTGTTCCATTGCTTCTGCATGTTGAATTAATCCTTTTGATGGAAACCAGAACCAGATAGATATGTTTTCATTGTTGTACGGACTCTGGGAGTATGCCTTCAGCAAGACAGAGTTTCATGTCCTTATCCTGGGGATTGACAAAGCTGGAAAAACGGTATCATTCAGATGTAGTTTTCTTTTCAAATCCCCCACCATCTCAATCCCCTAACCTTTTATTTGCATATCGTAAAAGGAGCTCATTATTTCACATTTCATACTTTACAGTTTTACATTGGCTGCTATTCTGCTGCTACGGTTTGTTATAAAAAAAGTCCATTTTTGACAACCTTAGATGCAAAAAGTTGCCATTTTTATTTTGTCTCTGTCTGAATGTTTGTTCAAATTTGTAAAAGAATAATGATAGAAATAGTATTTCAGTAAAAGCTTGCAGGAACATTCACCTATATTCGTCCATTCATAATTATAATTGGATAAATCGCCACGCCCTTGATAAATTTTACTTTTAGAATTTAGCCATGCCCCAAGAAGCTAATACTCTCTCAGGCCCCAATGTAGCATTGTAGTTTCCCATTTTCTTTGCCACTCTTATTAATAATATGAGATTGTGCATTTCAGATTTATTTAGAAATGAAAGAGAAATTATCAACCTCCCCTTTTTTTCCTTGAAAGGAAATGAAAAGAAAATTTATGATGGATGAAAAGGAAAGTAGAAAGCTAATCTGGAAGAGAGGGATTAACCCCCCCCCCCCCCCCCCCCCGCTCCCTCTCAAAAAAACTGTGCTCAATCCGTCCTATTGTTTTGATTTCTGTTTTGAGTTATAAACACCAAGTATGGTCCAACTTCTTTTTCTTGTTGGTTTCATAAATGATGTGTGATTTTGTGAGGTAAAATATTTGATTACAGCTAACTTATGTTTTTCATTTAGACATTATTAGAAAAGTTGAAGTCACAATTCTTGAACATAGAAGCCCTTCCACCTGATCGCATTGTTCCAACTGTTGGACTGAATATCGGGCGTGTTGAAGTTTCAAATTCAAAACTTGTATTTTGGGATCTCGGAGGGCAGGTACATGAAAAAACTTTAATGATAAACTGTGATTGGGATCTTGATCATATACTTTTGAATTATGAACTTTCATGAACCAGTCTCTTGTAGTTGGGATGAATATTGTAAATGGTCTGTATTCCACTAAAGGTGGTCCTAAACAGACATCCATAGTTTATATGGATTTTTATGATTTATTTGTTGCTTCAGCCTGGTCTTCGCTCAATCTGGGAGAAGTATTACGAGGAGGCACATGCTGTTCTGTTTGTGATTGATGCTGCTTGCCCGTCACGTTTTGAAGATGCTAAATCTGCACTTGGTAAATCTTCATACATTAATAATGCATTTCTAGTCACTGTATATAGCCTGATTAATGAATACATGTTGTTGAAGGCACTCATGGTTTGTAAATAATTGGCAGAAAAGGTTCTCCGGCATGAAGAGCTCCAAGGAGCCCCACTTTTGATTTTGGCAAACAAGCAGGTAATTTCTTTGATTTCCTTGGGCCATGTTTGGAACCTAGAATATGGCAGGGAAAGGCAAAAGAAACATTAAATAAAATGGATTGGAGTGTTGGTTTTGACTTGAAAAATACAATGACAAAGCTGTTTTTCTTTGTTTTCACATTTTCTAGATTTCTTGGTTCGAAACGTATAAATAAGTTGAGCGTGAACAAGCTCTTATTTTTCCTAAAATTTATTTCCTTCCAAACTCCCCCCTCTGTTTTAATTCGTATTTTGTTTACGGGTTCCAAAAGGACCATTAGAGAAAATGGAACAACTTTGTGTTGCTGAAGATTGTTTTTTCATGAACGGTATTAGGGGAATGAACAAACTTTGATGGATCTCCTAAGCTTTCTTAACAACAATTGTAATGTTTCTTGAACTTGTTGATACCAGGATCTGTCCGAAGCTGTTTCAGTGGAAGAACTTGACCGGTATCTCGATCTCAAGAAATTAGATGAGAGGGTCTACACTTATCAAGCCGTTTCAGCATATGAAGGGTGAGTGGAAGAACTATTTCTTAGACTTCCAACTGTGATTATTGGCCATAATTTCAATCAAGCACTAACTTCATTAGTTTTGCTTTCAGTTGATAGTCAATAAAAGTGCAAACATTGATTTTTTTGCATTTAGTTGATAAAAGTGCAAGAAATGGTTTGTTTGTTTGTCTGTTTTCTGAAATGAATGAAATGCAAGTAAATGACACCTTAACTGTCATTTATGGCATCAATCTATTGATAAATAATTTGTAAAATATAATTTAGATAATTGAAAATATTAGTCAGTGAGACGCAATTGCAACATAAGTCATCATGCAACATAACCCAAAAATTACCCTAATCAAATATGTGTTCCAAAGTGGTTGTGACTAAAATTAACTTGACTTTTGGTTACAGGACTGGAATCAAGGAGAGTGTGAACTGGCTTGTGAATGCTATGGAGAGAAGTAAGCGAACAGAAAGGCTGAAGCAGCGTGCTGAGTCCACCAGTTTTTGATATATGCTCAAGGCCATAATAATAATAATAGTTAGTATTAGGCTATTAGCATTTCATACTCTGTAATCTGTATGATCCTTGTGTAAGTAATCCATTGCTTACTTTATTGGTAGCTTGTAAAATTCAAACCAATACACACTTGAATGACAGAAACAATATTTTTTGGTCACTACAAGGTGAGATTCTAGTTTGCTGTCATCTACAATCCTATTCACATAGCAGCAAACGACAAGTTTCTTTTGGTCCTATTCAAAGATCGGTTTCATAAGCTTCTGGCTTGAACCAAGGCGAAGTCAACTCCTTTGATTTTCAGTTTTTGCGTTTCAGGACCAATTTTTTCGATAAGCTGCAAAAGAAGACAAATGCAGAAAGACTTAGCTGTTGAATGAGGTGATCAAAGCCTTGTTACATTACAGGGATGTAGAAGGTTTAATGTGATATCTTAATGTGAAAAAAATAAGATATATTTTCCCATTATCATGAAACAAATTTTGAAAGCTTGAAATGTGAGAACCAAAATCAAACGGGAGAAAGCTGACCTTGTCATAATGTCATGAAGGGCACCATCTGAATATACAAAAAATTCACCAGGCCATGCGGGAAACAAAAGCACCATATATGAACTTGCAAGAGCATGCGGATAATTTTCATGATTTTAATGTCAATGAAAATTGAGTATGGATTAAGTGCTCAAATAGGACTTATTTAGTTCTATTAAAAGAATAAACTGATTAAAACTTTTCAAATAGGGAATGTGTCCTATTTTGGGAATAAATCGTATGTAAAAGCTCAATTCCTTCCTGAGGTATATAATTACCCAATAAATCGTATATTTTGAGGTAATAAACTAATTAATTACCTGAGTTGACCTCCATCTCAATCACCATAAAGCTTTTGTAATCATTTTCCAAAAATGATTGAATGCGATTGTGGATATTGTTGGTGAGTGACTGAAGCTGCTAGATGATCTGATGGAACAAAATCTTAAAAAAGGCCTACTTTTGTTATCTGTTATTCTCTCCCCACATTTAACTTTGTTCAACTTTTAGGTTTAAAGAAAATTTTATGAAAAAATTACGTTTGTACCTGTAAGTTCTTAACTTCTTATGTTTAGCCAGTATCACTGTATCAAACATGATTCGTCTTATACAAAAACAAAAAAAGGTTGGTGATACAAATAAAATATATAGGTGTGTATATCAAGAATTACAATCATTCACAAATTTTAAAAAATTATATTGTATATATAAATAATACCGAACTCATTAACTTCCTTTTTAAGTTTCCCAATTTTAGCAGCCTTTTCTCTAAATGATGAAATTTGAAAGAGATTTTTTTTTAAAAAAATATTACTGAAATAAAACTTATTCACAAAATATGAACTCCATATAAGTTATTGTGACTAAAATTACTACTACAATCACCTAGCTAACTTAAGAGGTCATAATTTTATAAATAACATTTACTTTAACCATAAATATGTAATTATTTCAATTTTAAATAAATGGATCGAGTTATCTAAAAACAAGCAATTATTTTCAGTATGAATTTGCTAAAAGTGACAATTTTATTAACTTTCTTCATATGATTAAGTTATTCTATATTTTGTTAATAGGGTATATTTAAATATGATTTTTCGTAATTATTATGTAGATTAATTAAATTCAGCCATTACTTATGCTTTCTAAAATCAGACTTTCCCTTTTTAGTTACTTTATCTGCTCTAATAATATTTAAAAACGTTCTACTAACTAAACTTTATATACCCAAAATTGAAATTACATTAAAAAAAATTATTGAACAACGAATTAAGTTTTATTATACTCCCTCCGTCCCGGTCATTTCTTCCAAGTTTGACTTGTCTCGCAAATTTAGAAAATGAGAATAAAGTGAAAATGGATGGTTGTAGTTGTGTAAGAAAAATGTGAATGAATGTGGACCATAATTTTTTTCCAAAAGTGAAAGTTGGAAGAATTAATTGGGACGACCCAAAAAGGAAAGTTGGAAGAAATGACTGGGACGGAAGGAGTAACACGTTTGATATACAAAATTAGTGAACTGATATTCAATTTTTGTCTGGTCAATTACCTGATGCATGAGACTGTCTCAGTCTCAATTCACAAACCATCTTAAAGACATCTTAAATTTGTAATGAAAAGAAAACCAGCTAATAGAATATTATAGGGACTCTTATGTAAATACTCATTTATTTATTAGTATATATATGATGATAGGACTCCCAAAGAGGACCAGCCATTCTATTCCCACAATTATTCTTTCATACCAGCTGTACCCCCATAAATAGAAAAGAAAAAGAAAAGGGATTAAAAGACTTTAATATTATTACCAGATCATGCTGGCAGCTTCAACCTCTCAAAACCAACAATATATATAATATATTTATACATCCATCAACAAAGATCAGAGAAGAGATAGGTATGATATGGGAGTGTGTGTGTATATATATATATATATATATATATATATATATATATATAGACACACACATACATATAGATCAGATGCCATGGCACACGCATGCACACATCTGACATATGATCTGATATCTTATGTATGATGAGAGTCAATTTATAGAGAAAATTGTGTATTGGAATGTTGTAATTTAATAGATGTATTATATTATTTCTGTTTACAGCTATTGACACTGACTTTGTCCCTCAAAATCTTTCTTCATATATATATGTGTGGTCATGGGGATGGATATATATTTTTTGAGATAAAAAAAAACAAATTTTATGAAGACAACTGTAACACCTCATACTATACAACAAATATAGAATTGATCTCACCTCCTACCCTCCTCCTAGCAAGTAGCAAAAGCAACATGAAAAATAGACCTTTTGATGCATGTTACTCAGTATTAATTAATTGTAGCAAAGGCATGACAAAAGTTTAGAGTTCATTATGGATACAAACTAAATAACAAATAGTGACTTGTGTATAATTAAAAAAAAAGAATAATTGGAAAATTTTAATTCTTACACGCGGTAATTATATTAATAACATTTAGTGACTAAGATTATGTATAATTTCACACTACAATGACCATGATATTATACTCGTGGTAACGTCAGTCACTTTTTTACAAGTTTTATTTAAGTAATATTTTATAGAGAAAAACCCGTACAAATAATCCCAATATAAGGGAAAATGTTAATCAACATTATCCATGTAGCCATACGTAGCTTTACTCGCATATTCTTGCCATAGAAAATTTTGAACTGTCTAATAAATTTGATGTAGAATTATCTAGTAAGTTTGATATTTAATACTCCCTCCATCCCACTAAACTTTGTTAGCTTTCTTTTTGTGATTTTTCCAAAAAAAAATTGTCACTTTCTAATTAAAATACCAGTAACTAATTTGTGAATTTGCTCATTTCTCTCTTCTCTGTACAAATCTAAATCACACATTTTTTTCTTTTCTTATTTTTCACCAGATTTGAACTTGGCAAAGTCCACCACGATGGAGGCAATATTTAGTACGGAGTATAAGATAATATCAAGTTTGAGATTAATTTTGATAGTATGAAGTGTATGTAATATATTTATATTTTAATTATTTAGATGTTATCATATCCTCTAACTTTATTATAAGTAGAGATCTTCATTAATGAAAAGAGGAGAGTCATAAAAATGCAGCACAAGAGCGTAAACTGTCGATAGAGTTTTTAAAAGAATTATATGTTTTAATTCCCCTATATTTTTCTATTGATTTTTTTTTCTTCATTTTTTTCGCTCTTTACACATATCAAGTCCTATAATTTTTAAATTTGTTGATATTGAGCACTATGTACTTTCCAATGGAGTATAATGTACTGATTTTCATTACAAGAACAGATAATTCATTATCTACAAGAAGAGATGATTTGTTATTAATGAAAGTTAGGAATTAGTTACAAGCACATGAATTAGTTATAAGCCTAAATTAACAAATCATTGACAGGCACGTTATTTTTATAAATTTAGTTCTAAGCTTGTTAAATTACTTTCATCTTTTTATTGACCTACTTATTGTTATTAATATTTATATTAACTAAAATCACTTTCATCTTATTATTGACTTATTGTTATTAATATTTATATTAATCATCGTTATTATAATCATCATCACCAGTATAAATATTACTCCGTATTGTTTTTTTAATGAAATATTATTGTTATGATTAGTAGACTACTGTAATTACATGCTGCCAGGTTGGTGTAATGGTTGCGACTTGCGATCAGATATGGGCATCTTTTCTATTGGAGCAGATAGGATCCCAAAATATATTCTTCTCCCTCCCTAAATTACATTTCCGTTTTATCCTTAAAAAAATTACACTCCATCAGCACCCCTAACACTGACCGGACACTTAGATAGGAGGATGTAAATTGGACTTTAATCCATATGCATTTTAGGATAGTAAGCTCTCATCGCAGTTGCCAATTCAAGATTCGAACCCGAGACTTACTCTTTGTGTCACCCCCTATCTACCAGTTGAGCTACGTCCACCGGTAATTTTCGTTCTATCCTAAAAATTATGTTTACATTCCTTTTTAAAAATACTAATATGAAAACAGACTTTGTTACTCTTTAATAAGAGCACATAAATTAGTACTCATTTTCCCAACATTATACAACTATATTCGTCAACACAAAAAGTTTAAAAATGGTAGACTTTCGTTAGTCAAGAATGTTCAAATTTCCTGTCTATGAAATATGAATGCTGGATTAGTTGATACGATTGTCACATGGTTTTGTCTTCGTGACTTAAATTAGTTCAATTGGATCCAATAATCCTTGGATGATCAAGGTTGTCATTTGGCTTTTAGGTGGTATAGTAGTTGTGATTAATTAAGTTGTTAACACTTCCTATTTTGCATTGAAGAATGGAGCAATTTAATTTTTTTAGTGTATTTTTTTTAACATTTAGCTCTCTCCATTACTCCCTGTGGTCCTAAATAAAGTTCACATTTTCCTTTTTTGGCTGGTCCAAAATAAAGTTCACACTTTTTCTCCCTTCCTTATTTGGCAAATTATCTACATCAAAACAGTGCAAAACAGTGCAAAACAATGTCAAACAGTGTCACAACAGTGTACTCTACGGTAAAGTCAAATTTATTTCCTTAATTTTTGTGAAGTCAAACAATGAACTTTATTTAGGACGGGAGGGAGTATTATTTAAATACAAATTGCCCTAAATAGGAGCAAAAACGTTTTGAAATTCCAAAATATGAGTATCATGTTTTTTATTCCCTAAACAGGAGTAATATGCCAAGTTTGGAAGAAAATGTCATGTTTAAAGCCTAGTAATGCCAAAGTTGGCAGAAATTTACTCCTATTTAGGGAATAAAAAACATGATAGTCCTATTTTGAAATTTCAAAACCTTTTTACTCCTATTTAAAAAGAAAGGTTTATAACACGAGTGAAACTCGTTTATATTGAGGTCATCACTACTATTGGCTGAAGGATCACATTCTATTTGACGAATATAATCTTAGCTGGTTGTCTACCAGACTGGCTTTATATCTCACGATCAGAGGTGCTCGGACAGAACTGCTCGAACTCTGGTGGTTTCGTACCAGAGGTGCTCCAACTCTGGTGGGGGTCCTCTGCTGGCTTCGCATCAGAGTTGCTCCAACTCTGATGGAGGTATTCTGGTAGCATCAGAGTTGCTCCAACTCTGATGGGGTATTCTGGTCGCGCACCAGAACTACTCCAAACCGTTACAACCATTAAATGCCTAACGTTCTTATCTTTTAACGCTGCGTTAAATGGACAGTTTATGGACGATTCAATGCCCAACGGACTGGTCATTGATGTCCAACATTCAGGTCCATTAACACCCCATTTAACACACAATAAATCCTCCTATAAATAGTTGGCAGGTGCTTTGCAACAAACATGCAATCATATACTATCTGCACGTATTTTGAGCTCTAAAACACTTCCAGCTACTCCGGAAAAAATCCTGAGTGTTCTACATTGTTCCTGTTCGCCGGAACTCTCGTTTGTGTGCTCAAACGTTAGTTCGTTAGCCACTGTATCCTGGGAAACGGTCGTTGCAACGCTCCTAGCACTGTGAGAGGCGACGAATACGTTTTAAGGACATCGTGCGTAGCACGAGCTCTGGCTAAACTCTGTTCCATCTATTTTCTGTTTTTTTTCTTTGGCTATTTTATTTATTAATTAATTTTTATTAATTAATATTTCTTAGTTTTTCGAAACACGCCCAACATTATACTACGTAGTAAATATTGTCATGTCACTCATGTTTCGGGAAGAAAAATATGCAAGTACTATTTTAGAATCTCAAAACTTGTTTACTCTTATTTAAGGATCTTTCTCTAAATAGTTTGTAAATTAAATCACACTACTTTAATGTAGATAATGGATCAATTTCCTAATTTACAAACTACAAACTCATTTTGGTTCGATGAGTTGATCTAAGACTATAGATGCACGTAGCATTTTTATTTCATTACATAATAATAATGTACAACACTTTAAACGTTAATATACAATACAAATAGTGCAAAGATGAATTGTATAAATATTTGCACCATAAACACAATTTGTACCTGATCTGTTCCCTGTATATATAATAATAAATTAAAAATTAATAAGACATTAATAGTATTTTGATTTAAGAAGTATATCGATGGTAGCTGGAGACGTATATACATGAAGATAGCCTATTGTCTGTATTATGGATTTGTCTTGTTCAAATGCTTTCGGTTCTATAGTAATCGTTTCCCACAATATCTTCTTTGCGTAGTGTCACTCGTACAACAAACTTAAAGGATTTTACGTTTATTAATCATATACGTAGGAATTTATAAATGTTTTAATCATATTTAAGTACATTTCCTAATATAATATGCAATGTTGTGAACAAATACAAATCAAAGGTTCGTTAATAACTTAATACTTGATAGTTTCTCATAAATTACTCCAACAAATAAGATTTTGTAACGAGCAAACCTCGTATGTATACAGCCAAAAACTAGATTTGTGCAAAGTCCAACTTACTAGAGCCACTCTCTATCTACCAGATCAAACCTCATATGTATACAATTTGTTACTATGCTAAAATGCATTGGATCTTTGCAAGTACCAGAATCACTTTCTATCTGTCAGCTTGTGATTAAAACACAACTTACATCCTACCATCTAACTGTTCGATCAGTGTTAGGGACCCTTAGGGATGGGGTGTCATCCTTTATTTTGTTATAAATCGAGTGAGTTGAGTTTAAATTCATCTTAGATTTAGTCGGGCTTCATAAAAAAGACAGTGTTCGAGGCGAGTTTCAGTTGTCCATCTCCTAGATATTATGGCTCTCTTTGCCACCTATGATTTAAGTAAACCTGAGATGAATTAAGTTTGATTAATCTTATTTAAATCTGTTTGTATGTCTCTTAAGAATGTCTAATTCGGCATAACATTTTTACAACATTTATCTAAAACGTTAAGCAATATGTGAATCTCTAATAAGTATATTTTTAGAACATAAATATAATTTTATGCATGGATTAAATATAATGCCATATGTATGAATCTGGAAAAATCAATACTAACTCAAAATCGAGTAGTTTGCGAGCTTTTCAAAACGAGATTTTGTATATAGCTTGAACTAGACTTGATTTGGTTCAAATTGAATTCCCGTAGGAGTTGATGAGTTCGAAAGAGTCAATCTAAAGTCGAATAAAAACCGAATAGATCTCGAGTAATTTGTGATTAGATCTACTTAATTAACACTCACTCCTACTCGTAAGACTCAACCCTACCTACAACAAGGTGGAGTGGGTGTACTGTCCATTCTGACCTCAACATGTTTGGAGTTTGGAACATGACTTAAATAAGACGACCCCTACCTTCGATCTACGGATTTATATGTACTAATTAATTCAAAATCCTTATTAATCTGATCACAATTATGCTAAAAAATGATCACTTTGAGTAATCCCTACCCAGTACCCACATGCCCACACACGTATTAACGTGTGTATGTCGGGCTAGTGTTTTATATTTCTGCTAAGTTTTTGTCACTAACAAATAAAAACAAACTAATTAGGAGGTATTTTTGGTTACACGTTTTGCATGTTGAAAATCGATATACAATTATAGTGAGGTTTTAACGAGATAATTTTGATATTTTCTAGGTGGAGTTTCCCAATTATATAAAAAGAGTAATATACTAATATATCAACATTATATGGTGCATGAGGTTTTAACAAATAATAGGAATTTAAAGCAAAGTTGTAAGCACTCAAGGTAGAGCATAGATTATTCAAATTTCTGTTCAGTTTGACTAAATTAAAGATGGTATATTAACCGGAAAGATTTTTAGGGGGTGTTTGGATCCGATTCTTAAAACTGCTTCTACTTTTTTAGGGAGCAGAAGCAGAAGTTGAAGTGTTTGAGTGAAATTGAAGAAGTAATTGGTGTTCTAATTTAGAGTCAGTTTTTTTTAGAAACTGGGAGTAACCAACTTCTTAAAACTGATTCTGATTATGCTTCTGCTTTAAAAAAGAAGCAGAAGCAGAATCAGTTCCAAACACTCTCTTAAATGAATTGCGGAGTAAAAGTAAAGTTTTATAAGAAATTATTCCTACAAAATATTCTAACGAATTAGATCTTAAAACTTTTCTATTCATCGAGAGACAACAGCAAGAAGAGGAAATGCAAAAACTCCAAGCAGGGAATAGTTTGCTGCCTATGGAATTGCTAATTGCTATCTTTAAAGTACATTAGATGCATAATAATCTCTAAAATTCCCCAAGAAAGAGGAGTCCAGATGAAAAATGTTGGAGTGACCATTTTCTTTTTCTTTTACTTTCTATTCTGCATTTCTGCTGAGTTTGAATCTTGTTTCAGGGATGGTTGATGGGTAAACTGCAAAATTATGAAGTTTTAATTTAGGATACATGCTATGTTAATATGAAGGGCCGGCCCCGGCCAAGTCCAACAAGTGCACTCTCACAGGACCCATAAATTTGGAAGACCCAAAATTAAAAAATTTATACTAGTACTCTCTCTATGTTCTATAAGGCCGAAAAAGGCACCTTTAAGGAGGGCCCAGATAAGCAACCCATTAGCTTATGCCTTGATTCTTCTTCCGCATGGAGAAAACTAATTTATACACAATTACTAGAGTTGAGTTCTTCTCCACCATCGGTGTGAGAAATTTGAATAGACTGAAAATCAAAACTTACTGCATGCTCCGGTGAATGAAGAGAATTAATTAAAAGGGGCTACCCGCTTATAACAATCATATTTCCATTTTATCAGCCTTATCACCCAACTATTTTATCAAATACATAATTTTTGACTTCACATACTAAATTGTGTAACAATCAAAATAAGTTAGATTACAGTTACTATTCTTGTTAAATTGACTGAAGTTACTATAATCTTATATATGGAATCTAATACGAGGTAGTAAAAACAACAATATATCCTTTTGTATTACACTTTTTATACATATAAAAAATTATATATATTGAACAAAGTAAAAAATTAGGCCCAATCTTGTATAATACTCCGTATATTTTGGATACTTATATATTTTCTTCATATATCACCATAAAATAGTAATTATTAATAGAAATCTAATACACATTTCACGTCTAGGATATGCCTATATATTTCCACCTAGGCTTCAAAAGCTCGAGGCTTGGCCTCAGCGTCTTGCCACACCTCATCGCCCTCACGCCTTTTAGAACACCGCTAGTACTATGTATGACATATCAGCCCAAGT
The DNA here is from genome assembly GCA_945859875.1 of Cuscuta europaea. NCBI lineage: Eukaryota > Viridiplantae > Streptophyta > Magnoliopsida > Solanales > Convolvulaceae > Cuscuta > Cuscuta europaea. Next base: position 9,301,673 of record CAMAPE010000057.1, read on the forward strand.
TCAAGGAAAACGAAACAAAGAGAGAGAAGTACAGAACGACTTTGGGATTTGACGGACTCCTGAATTTTAACTTAAAATTTGTAAACATGTGCAGAATTAGTTGAAGATTTCAATAATTGGTAGTAATAATATTACCAAAGAAATTTTTTGGGTCAGAGCCTGAAAAATGAAAGACCTAATTTTTATTGTTGCACAGGGCCTCCATTTTCTTAGGACCGGCCCTGTTAATATGTTATGTTTATAATTTCAATTCAAGTCAACTCAAATATTTTTTAATTTAAACAAAATTTATCTAAGTAGATCGAGCTAATATTATGTAAAGTATCTTAAGATATTCAGTTAGGTACACAGTTTTTCTAAGTTAGATATTTTTATTAAGTTTAGTACAACTGAACTAGAACCTTAAAATTTAGTCGGTTAAAATTTGATACAACCCAATTTAAAACTGACACATAACTTGTTAGAAAACCAAAAAATAGTCGGGATTAAAACCCGCTCATAACTGGTTTTAAAACCCAACAAAGTTTCAGGTGAACCCGAACCCAAAATAAATGAATCAGTTCTCTAAAATTTTGCAAATCGGGCTTTATGTATGAAATTATTAGTGATTTGAGATTTTAATGTTGCGATTGATAAATATATACTACGTATATTTTAATGTGTATATATAAATTGGATTTGAAATTTTTGACACTGAGAATTTGAATTTTTTGCTTGCTTCTTGAATAGATGATGGCTATATGAACCAAACATTCTTCTGTGCACTGCCTTTATTTCTATTGGTATTTTAGGGTTGATTGTTTTTTTGAAAGAAATAAGCTTTATTAGTATTAATCAAATCGTTAACCAAAGCTGATACAATACAAGAAGGAGGAGAATAAAACCAAGAACGTGAGTCAGACAAGGAACAAGCCGCTCTAGCCAAAACATGGGGTTTATTCGCTGACCGCTTGACATGACAAAATGAAATGCTCGAAAAAGAAGTCGACAATTCTCTGATGTCATCACACAATAGACCGACCAAGGAACAGCTGAAACCATGCATAATCTCATCTACTGCTCTGGATGCGTCAGACTCAACCTCTACCTCCGTCCACCCATGCTGTTTAAGCCAACCGAGAGCCTCCCGAATCCTGACCAATTCGGCAGCTAGCAGCGTTAAGCATCCCGGCCATGGGTGGGCAGCCCCGGCAACAAAGCTGCAGGGTTGATTGTTTTATTTAGTGATCAAGTTCAACTTCTTTTAGAACTACCAGAATGGGTTCTCCTGTAAATTAAGAGACTGACTATGTGCTTTAAAGACTAGAATTAGGAGTCTGTTGTTTCAAAGATGAAAGATATTTTATACATATCAACGTATGTATTCCACTGTAATAAATTAATAATCATATCAAGCTTTATTAGTCTTAATAGGTGTAATTCATGATATGCATATGAGATTTGATTTTGGCAGTATACTTCTGACAACCGAAACTATAGAGCAGGCTCGATCTGTTGATGGATATGCACTAAATACATTCAAAAGTACCAATGAGGGGAGCTAGCTTCCATGGTTATTCATCTGAATTGAACTCGAAAAGAAGTTCTATGAGCTTACTTGTCGAAATGTCCCGGGGGGTAGAAGAGGTCTATCTGGTCATTAATTTCAGGTCCGGTGAAATTACTTGAGTCAATATGGTCACAGATGTCCCGGGGGCTAGAAGAGGTTTACCTGGTCATTAATTTGAGGTGAAATTATTCGGGTCAATATGTTCAGCGTTATCATCATATGCGAATAGACATTCTTTAGAAGAAAACAATTCAGATACCCTTTTAAATAGAACTACAGAACCATAAAGAAAATTACAAAATATCCCAACTGAATGTACAGATGTACTTGATTTGGATTTCGAATGCAAAATATAATTTGCGGGTGGTTTCCGGTGTTGTTTATAGGAGTGTTTAGTCTTAGATATGATATTGTTGCATATTTATCTATGGTCATGATGTGTTGGACTTAATTCAGTTCCAAATCAAACCAAATTAGATTAGAGCAGACCCAAATAAATGAGACCATACTAAACAATTCCAAGTGAAAACATTCCTATGAGCATAGAAACTGAAAATTTTATTGTGCATCGAACATGGTCAACCTGCTTGTATTTCCCATGCTTGTTGCTAATTCTTACTTACATTGGGCAATCAGATTATAACCATGCTCGGTGGCCCGGTCTGTAATCGGATATGACCACCCAGCTGCAGGGCTCATTGCATTTACCAATCAGGTAATCTGACTGATACCTCATCACTCACTGCCGCGCCACCCTTGATCGGCCTGAGACTTCACGAACTCAGCAAGCAATTTGATTTCGTCATCCTGTAACCTAGGACCAAACGTACATTGACCTCTTGGCATGCATTTCTCCCCAAAGCCCTAAAAAATCAGACAGCTCTTATATTCACCACAGAGCTTAACTCATTGGAGATAGATCCATGAAAGTGACTAAATTTCAATCAGAGCTTATTAACTCACTGGCATTCTTCCTTTGCCATAGTAACTTATTTGGTATATTTCATCCTCAGTGTCTACTCCATTCCTGTGTAAGAAGAAACCATCAACCAATAGAATAGAAGTAGGTGGGAAGGTAAACAAACCAAATCAGTAATTATGAGGAAAAACCGAAAAACATTGATTGAAATGGCCAATTGTTATAAGTAGGATTTAGGTATCGATCCATAGAGGTGTGCAGAAACCAACCCAAGCCGGAAAACCAAACTAAAAAAACTCGACCCAAACCGGTATAGACCTATAGTAGCCGATCTGGTTTTTTGTTATGAAATTTTACAATTCTGGTTCTTTTTTATTCCGGATTATTTCGGTTTTGAACCAGAAAAATTGGGTGTTATTAGAATTTTAAATGTATAATAATATTATAAAAACACCAATAATAATATTATATGTATCCTAATGTTATTGTTCATGCCTATATTCTTATTGTCTCAAAAACAAAAACAATGAAATATACTATGCTAAACTTATTTTGCTATAAGGTCGTTGCTCTCAAGAATAATATCAATAATTTCCGTATCAACAACAATAATAGTGATATGGTAATAAAACATATTCGGATATTCCTTCCAGGCTCCATCCCAAAAAGGAATTTTAGTTTGCTAATTAAAGAAAAGAGTAGAGGTTGTTTTAAACTGATTTATCATGTGCAGTTGAGTGAATCTAAACCAGTTATGTCAGTTTGGTTACAGAAAGAAACTGGAATGATTTTTCATTCAAGTGCATTTTTCAGTTGCCATTTTTGTACATATGACATTATCAGGTTCCGAGACAGATTTGGTCATTTGGACCAATGTACACCCCTAGATACTGGAGTATTAAGAAACTAACATATCTGATTAGTCTTCCCGCACAAGAACTATTCAAGTGCAGCATCTAAGTAGCTATAAGTTCAACACAATATTTCAGGATCTCTATAACGACAAGTCGACAAGGACAGATTCACCACCTCATTACACCATCTTTTTCCTATGGTTCGGTCTATACTAGTTTCTATAGAAACATCATACCTTGAGGACTGAAGTTGTCTTTCAAAGTTTCAATCTTTTACTGGGATTTAGATTTTAGGTGCAGACTTACTCCATAATATCTCATTATCTTGTTAATGATTCAACAACAACCAAGCCTTAGTCCAAAAAGATTTTGGGGTCAGCTATCTAGTTAATGATTAAATAGAGGAAAGATCCAGTCCAAAAAGATTTTGGGGTCACCCTATGCAAGCTTGATGGAACAAGGAGGCACCTTTTTGTGCATTTATTGGCTCTTCAAGTGACACTGGATGAAAATAAGAATGAAGAAATGAGGTATGAACCTTCTAAAGTACTATTTAGTCCTGGTACTATTCTATAAATGTGCATTTTACTCCTTGCACTGTTCTAAATATTCAATTTAGTCCCTGTACTACAAAATTGGTCAATTGAGTCCTTGCAGTCTTGTCTAGTTCATTGTCGTTAGTTATTACTCCGTATTACTTATGATATTTGAATAAATGCTACTGTAATCTTTTTTAAAAAACGAGGTTTTAACCATATTCATGCACGAAGGTGATATGTTATTCTAGAACATCAAAAGACTAATGGAATTCCTACAGAATATCTCAAATAAAATATCATCACCTAATGAGTAGAATCTCTCAAAAAGAGATGAATCAGAAGTCAGAACCCTTAAGTTCTATCTGAATTCATTGTAATGCAAAGAAGGTAGTGCATGAGGCCTTTTTTGTTGAAGTTTGTGAAAATCTGAAAAGAACAAAATAACATTTTTACCTCATTTGTATTTTTAGATTATTACATACAAAAATATAATTTAACTTTTATTTGCAATCACTTAACCTATTTATATTCAACAATTATGTTCGTTAATTGGATGTTTGGATGGGAATCAAACCAGAGACCTACTCACTTGGACTTATTTTAGTCTCTTACCAAACCAGACCTCATCATACTACATCGAAGGAGACTTAACATATAACTAGCCCCGACCATATGTAAAACACGATTTAGATAATACATAGTAATAAAATACACATATTATGAAATCAACCATATTAAACCAATTCAATCCAAACTTGAACAGACGAGATCAGACTGGGTCATCATACACATTTAAACCGTACCACTATGTTTCAATTCAAAGGAAAGTCCTTGCGCATCAGCAGCATTTTACAATTTTCAATCACATTATCTAACTTTTACCAACATTTTAATATGATTTGTCTAGCATCTGATTGAGAGGCAACTTTGGTAAGCAAGTAGCTTAAATAAATGTCTACAAACAAATGGAATTAGGCAATGAAGCAATACAGAAAGGAATACATCCAAAGTTTAGCAACACCAATCTTGCAAGACTAAATAAACCAAGGAATGGGCATCCCAAAATAGGCACAATGGTAAATGAAAAATGTAACATAAAAAGTTCATCTATCTATTTGTCATTTTAGATGGTAAAGGGAGCCAAAACTGTGACCTGCAGGCAGAGTTGAAAGAGGACAAAAGGCAACAAGGGCAGCCAAGGTGGACCTACGTTCTTCAACAGTTTCAATTGTATTGATTGGTTCCCTGTTTGGAGAATTGGGTTGTTCCGGATTTCAGTCACACTTCTCATCTGAAAAAGATTTAACAGTATTATTGTGTATATATCAAACAAGGCAGAAATAGAAGTGCAGCATACTAAGGAAGCGCCCGGCGGAGATACACCTTCACTAAGGACTGTAAAGAACCGCCGGAGCTGATGCAACTACGCGGCACACAGGAAGTCCGCATTCTTGCGGTAATGAGCAAAAATTAGCTTCTTCCTTAAATTTTTCTGGATCGGATGCTAAAGAAGATCCTAGGAGTAGATTTTTGGAAATAAAAAAGAAATAATATAACTATTGTTGTAAGGAAGTGAAAGAGAGGTGTGTTTATTCCAATAAGTAAACCCTCTTTAAACAGAGGAGAGTCAGGGTTATACAAAGATTGAGCCTCAGGGGGCATTAGCTCAGTACACAATACATTAGTACATATTCTATCTATAAGAACAGTACACTACAAGTAATTTCCTTTAACACTCCCTCTTGTGCCGAGTTGTAGATAGAATGTTGCACTCCTTGTTGCCTTGTGGAATCTTCATCAAGTAACAAAAACCATGTGGGAAAAATAAACTTTGACAAAGGACTAGAGTTTATAAGACTTCGTTCATTGAGTCCTTTTGTATTCTTTACTTTGATCAATACTCACAGTTACATTAAAAACCTTACCAAGTAGCAAAACCCAATGGGAGAAAAATAAAGCTTGGTTTAAGGAAAAGAGTATAACGTGAGGGTGTAAGACTCCCCCTGAAGTCTACACCTCCCCCTGATATTTACATTAATCAAGGGATTTCAGAAAGCTTACGCATTCCAATGTTTTTAACATGTTTTTCGAATGTGACCTTGGGCAATGACTTGGTAAACAAGTCTGCTACGTTTTCTTCCGAGCTTATTTTATTTACTTGAATCTTGAGGAAGGCCTGTTGTTGCTGATTGTAGAAGAACTTAGGAGATATATGTTTTGTATTGTCACCCTTGATGTATCCTAATTTCATTTGTTCGATACAAGCTGCATTATCCTCGTAGATGCAGGTTGGCTCTTCAGTGGTAGGCTTTAAACCACTATTTCCTCGAATGTGTGTAATGATAGCTCTTAACCATATACACTCACGGATCGCCTCATGTAGAGCAATGATCTCTGAGTGGTTCGAGGAGGTAGCCACAAGGGTTTGCTTAGTTGATCTCCAGGATATCGTCGTGTTCCTGATTGTGAAAACATAGCCAGTTTGGGAACGGCTTTTGTGAGGGTCGGAGAGGTACCCAGCGTCAGCAAAACCTACCAAGACATCATTTGGGGTTTTCAGGAGGGTGACCATTTTGTCCTTTGTGACGACAACTCCATTTGTGCTTTTCTTCGTCTCTCCGTAGGGAAAGAATAGTCCCAAGTCACTGGTCCCTTTAAGATATCTAAAGATATTCTTGATACAGTTCCAGTGATGCTGCGTAGGCGCAGAGCTAAATCTAGCTAACAAGTTCACTGAGAATGCTATATCGGACCGAGTGCATTGTGCTAAGTACAATAATGCGCCTATTGCACTTAGGTATGGAATTTCGGCTCCTAATGCCTCTTCGTCATCATCCTTTGGATGAAATGGATCCTTTTTAGGATCTAGACTTCGGCCCACCATGGGAGTGCTAGCAAGGTGCGCTTTATCCATGTTAAATTGCCTGAGTACCTTTTGGATATACGCAGACTGGTGGATTAATACTCCACAAACTCGATGTTCTAATTCAAGACCTAGACAAAATCGAGTTTTTCCAAGGTCTTTCATCAAGAGTGTCGATTATGTTCATGTCGTCGACATATACTGCTATGATTGCAAATCCGGAACTCGTTTTCTTTATGAATACGCAGGGGCAAAGCTCATCGTTCTTGTATCCCTTCCTAATCAAGTAGTCACTTAGGCAGGTATACCACATCCGCCCGGATTGTTTTAACCCGTAAAGTGAGCATTTCAATTTTATTGAAAACGCACTCTGTGGTTTAGAGTCACTTGATTTAGGTAGTGAAAGTCTGTCAGGTACTTTCATATATATCTCTGAATCAAGATCCCCATAGAGATATGCAGTAACCACATCCATCAATTGCATTTCCGATCCTTCAGAAACTGCTAAGCTGACTAGGTATCGGAACGTGATAACGTCCATTACGGGAGAGTAGGTCTCCTCGTAGTCAATCCCAGGGCATTGTGAGAAACCTTGCACTACTAGGCGAGCCTTGCACCTTAAGACTTCATTCTTCTCATTACGCTTTCTGACAAATACCCATTTATGTCCTACAGGCTTTACACTTGGTGCGGTTAGCACTACCGGGCCAAATACCTGTCTTTTTGTCAAGGAGTCTAATTCGACCTGGATTGCTTCTTTCCATTTAGGCCAATCAGCTCTTTGTTGGCATTCTGCCACAGAGCGAGGTTCGATATCATCATGCTCAATAATTTCTTGAGCAACTGTAAATGCAAATATATCATCGATGTGTATGGAAGATCTTTCCATTAGCACATGTGCATTTTCATAATCCATAGAGATTTCCTTGTTTTCTAGAATCATTTCGATCATCGGAGCGTCCTCCAGTAATGATTCGTGGACATAACTATAATCGGAGATAATCTCAATTGATGCATGTTGTTCATCGATGATTAATGGATTAGGTTGTGTCGTACTCGTCCTCTTCTTCCTTGGACGAGTATCAATCGAACCAAGTAGCCTTCCTCTCTTCCTTTGAGGAGCCACGGCCTCAACCACACCTCCACTAAGTGTGGTTGCAGTGCCTCCTACTATGGCACTGTGCCCTCCCTTGGGGACTTCTAACCTTGCAGGCACATTTGCAGCTGGTATGTGTGATCTTGTCACTTTTGCAATATCAGAAAATGCATCAGGCATCGAGTTTGCTACATTTTGTAGGTCTATTATTCTTTTCACTTCACTTTCACAGTGTGAGGTGCGGGGATCAAAATGAGATAGTGTAGGAACACACCAGGATAATTCACGTCGTTCTTCGGAAAAATCCTTTTTCTTATCTCCCCCTAACGACGCGAATGTCGTCTCATCAAAGTGACAATCCGCAAATCTTGCGGTGAAAAGATCGCCTGTCAAAGGTTCTAGATAGCGGATTATCGTTGGGGATTCGTATCCAACGTATATACCTAATCACCTTTGAGGACCCATTTTGGTGCGATGTGGTGGCGCAATTGGCACATAGACTGCAGAACCAAATATGGGTAGGTGTGAAATGTCAGGCTCATATCCAGTTACCAACTGGTACGCAGAAAATGGTTTGTTCGCAGTGGGCCTAAAGCGAAATGTTGCATGTAATATTGCATATCCCCATGCAGATATAGGCAAGTTGGTGCGCATAACCAATTCCCTAGCTATCGTTTGTGATCTTTTAATAGTAGCTTCTGCGAGACCATTTTGTGTGTGTACATGGGAATCGGGATGCTCTATGCCGATCTCGATAGACATGCAATAGTCATCAAATGTCTTTGTTTTAAACTCTCCAGTGTCATCAAGTCTGATGGACTTTATAGGATGATCGGGGTGGTGAGCCCTTAAGCAAATTATTTGTGCTAAGAGTTTTGCAAATGCACCATTTCTTGTGGATAATAAGGCAACATGCGACCAACGGGTCGATGCGTCCACCAGAACCATAAAGTATCTAAATGGTCTACATTCTGGATGGATCGGTCCACATATGTCTCCTTGGTTTCTTTGTAAGAATGGGATGTTTTGTTTTGTGTCTTTAGCATAGGATGGTCTCGATCCTATTTTTGCTAAAGAGCAGGCTTTGCAAAATGAGTTTTGTAGTGTGGACATAGTTAGGGAAGCATGTGCTAGTTCTTCTTGTGCTTTAGAAGATAATTGTCCTTGTGGAGGAGCCGCATGGTTAACAGTTTGTACTGTGTTGACTTTTCGCCCTTCTTTATTCCTTTCTCGAAAGAAAGGGTGTCCATGTGAATTCTTGAGAATTCGAATCATCATGTCACGACCGGGGTGACCAAGACGATCATGCCAAAGCCTATACGAGTCTATGTCCAACATGTCATTGTTGGAGACCGCATATGATTTGAAGATTCGAATAGTAGTGACATAGAGTCCACTAGATTGACTTATTAATTTTTCTAATATGCGTTTTCTTCCGCTTTTACTAGAGGTAATAAATGGGTATTCTATCTCATCCTCACTATGGGTTTCAACGTGGAAACCATTATCACGTATATCTTTAAAGCTTAATAAAGTTCGAGTAGCTCTAGATGCATATAGAGCGTCTGTGACATGGAATGTGGTACCGTTAGGTAGCATAAATTTGGTGGTGCCTCGCCCTTGTATTACGTTCGATGATCCAATCATCGTAGTCACAGAGGATTTATAGGCTACTAATTGAATAAAAAGTTGCCTATGTCTAAGGATAGTGTGGGTTGTCCCACTATCGACTAAACATTCGATTTCTCCTCGAGTCATTCCTGTGTAAATATGCATTAGATAATTGTTGGTATATATTTGGATTTCAAAAATTGAATCCAATTATTAAAATAACGATAAGCATGTAATGTCCATAAGCAGGAAATGAAAAGGAATGAGAAAAAAATTATAAAGTTTGTTTAAATGTCTAGTGGGATAGGGGGGAAATTAATCAAAGTCTGGTGCATCGACTGAATGGGTGGTGTTATTTTTAACACCAAAATCCGCCACTGTGAGGTTAACATCAACCTCATTTCCTTCGTCTGTCACAAACTGAGATTCATGTTCCTTTGATTCTCGATATTTCTTGTAGGCAGCAGCAACTCTATTACTGGCTTGACAATTCTTATACCAATGACCTGAAACTCCGCATCTGTAGCATGGTTCTTCCCCAACTCGGTCTCATTTGACTGGAGGTGCATTATGGGCCTTATTGGTTTGACCACTGGTCCCGCCGCTTGTATCTCTCTTCCATACTTTGGAAGATCCTCCACGGCCCGTACCTCGGCCTCCACGCCCGCCGCGATTGTTGCGCCCCCTTCCATGATTACGGCCTTCTCCTTTTCCACTGGGGTGCTTTCCAGTGTTTGCTTTGCCATAGTGGACCTCGGGAATTTTCTTTGTCCCAACTGGTCTGGCATTGTTATTCAAGAGAACTTGATTTTGTCTTTCAGCGACTTGGAGCAAATTAATTAACTGATTAAATGTGGTTATTCTTTTGTTATTTTGCTCCAATCTATACTGGTTCGCTAGTATAAGTGCTAAGGTAGGGAAAGTGGAGAGAGTCTTATCAATCATTTCATCTTCTTTGATTGGTTTTCCACAGAAATTAAGGCATGCTTTGAGGCGTAACATGTCCTTATTAAAGTCGTTGATCTTTTTATAGTCAACTAAGCGGATTTCATTCCACTGCACTGTCAGTTCGGGGAGCAATGTGTAATGTATGTTCCCAAAACGATCTTTTAGTGCGTCCCACAGTTCTTTGGGGGTTTTCAATTGTAAGTATTCCCAGCGTAAGCTAGGGTCAATATGGCATCTAAGGAACATTAACGCGGCAGCCTTTATTTTCTCAGATGGTGCATTGTCTTTGAAGCTTTCAGGGTCGACAAGCGTGGCGGAATAGTCTTTAGCCACAAAAGTGGTTTCTATGTCAGAAACCTAACGATGGTACTCAAGTCCTTCTGAGTCCAGAATGTCAAACTCGGGTCGAGTTGGATCAGTCATCTTAAAATATAAAATTGTATAAGTGTTATATACTTCCATTTATCGCTAAAACAAATGAAAAAAATGTGATTCTTTGTGTGAAAACTCGTTATCACATAAAAAATGACATGGGGTATGTCTCTGTGTAGACAATATTTTATAATGCATCGAAGAGAGGAGATATGTATTCATCTCATAAAAAATCATAGAGATTTTTATAGGGTGCTATATGGTGTGTTTAACATAGGAAGTATTAATATTGGTCCAAAGAATGGATTAGTCATAAAAAATTTTGAGAAAAAAACGAATTTAACAATTCTTTTAAAATTATATATATTTTCGAATGATTGAAAAAAAATTGTTATATATTTTAATTATAAAAAATGGAGCTAAAAACGAATGTAATACAAAATGATTTTATTTTGTAGGTGAGATATTATACATACGGATACTAAAGGTTTAAAAAAATATGATAACTTAATAAAGATCATCTTAATGCAGTTACGTGTATACAAAAAATGGCTTACATGTATATACATCCAAAACATATATGAAGAAGAGAAAAAAATATAGCAGCCAATATTTTGATATGTATGTTGATGTGTAATCATGATGGATTGTATTTTAGTTGATTCCCTAAATATTGTAAATCATAAAATATATGATATTGAAGTTCATAATTTAGGAAAGTATGTAATAGTGTTTAACAAATAAAGTTGCCCAAAAATATTTACATTTAATGGGTGGTAGTGGTGTGTAAATAGTAAAACACATAAAAGAAATTAAGGAAAGATGTGCTAATAAATATGTTACTAAGTCTGAAAGTATTCCATATATAATCGATCAAACCTAGTTAGTGCATAGAAAAATAATTTATTAAACGGGAAAAGTATAAAAGGAAACAACAATAAAACAAGGATTTATGCATGTCGTAATTTCAACATTCAAACAATCATGTTTCAAGAGTCACATTAATATATTACTAGCTAAAAAAATATGCAGTACAATTATATATGGCACATGATCATTCAAACGTACAATCCATCTATAAAATAAATACTACAAATAGCATTTAATTATTCAACAAGCATTACAAGTATAGAAGGAACTTATCATTTATGCATTTATAAATGACCGTTTGCAAAGATAGAGGGGATAAAATTGGTTTCATTCATTATTTAGTATTATGATATAGTAATCTTACGTGATTATGGGTCCAACTATATGTAAGTGACATATAGCATTACGGAAAAATATAATCACATAGTATGTATAAAATAAAAAAATGCATAATATGATCTTAATTCCAACTATATGTATTCAACATATAGCTTTACGGAAAGTATAATCATACTCCCTCCGTTTCTGAAACAAGTTCCACCTTTTCTTTTCGGGCAGATTCAAAATTAAGTTCCATTTTCAAACATTTCCTTATTATCTACATCAAAACAGTGTCAAACAGTGTCAAACAGTGTTCAAACAGTGCACTCCACAGTAAAGTCAAATTTATTTTCTTAATATGTGTGAAGTCAAATGTGGAACTTGTTTTGGAATCAGAGGGAGTATAAATTAAAGTAAAAGTAAAAAAATGCATAATATGATTTTAAATCCAACTATATGTATTTAACATATAGCTTTACGGAAAGTATAATCATATAAAGTAAAAGTAAAAAAATGCATAATATGATTTTAATTCCAACTATATGTATTTAACATATAGCTTTACGGAAAGTATAATCATATAAAGTAAATGAAAATATGGTTAATTTGTCTGATCTTTGATTCCAACTATATGTATATGGCATATAGCTTTACGGAAAAATATAATCACATGTATGTATACACGGAAAGATGATGCATAGTATGATATTGATTCCAACCATATGATTATAACATATAGCATTACAGAATTATAATCAAAAATTGCATCTCGATCTTAAAAAAATTGGCATAACATCAAACACTTGGTACGCGAGAAATAGATTTAATTAAAAAAATGACAACTTAATCAAAGAAAAATCAATGATCGCAAATAATTGATTATCTACGGCGCATGCACATACATACGTTCAGAATCATCTAATTGGGTTTAGTCAATGTAAAATCAGATTGTAATTGATTGCTTCACATGCATACGCATAAGTATTATAGGGCTATCAATATAGTATTGTTTTAGTAAAGTACCTCAAAGTTGGTAGATTGCTTCGGATGGAACTGGATAGCAGCGGAGAGGATAGGGCAACCTCGACGTTTGATGATGATGAGAGGAGAGAGCTGAGGATGAGAGCAGAGAGCTGAGGGCTGGAGGGGTTGGCTACGATGCTCAACGAAAAAAATAGGGTTTTTAGAGCATACATGCTGATAACGTGTTGTAGGGAAGTGAAAGAGGTGTGTTTATTCCAATAGGTAAACCTTATTTAAATAGAGGATAGTCAGGGTTATACAAAGACTGGGCCTCATGGGCCCTTTACCTCAGTACACAATACACTAGTACATATCTTTATATAATATAAAGTAGCAGTGTTGCTACAGTTTTGGGAGGGAAATGTTCCGCCCACTTTAATGGCATAATTGTAAATTACATGTTCATATCAAATTGCAATTATTGAACCCAGCCATAGCCGTCCATCATTGCTACATCTTTATATAATATAAACTAGCACTGTTGCTACAGTTTTGGGAGGGAAATTTGCCGCCCACTTTAATGGCATAATTGTAAATTACATGTTCATATCAAATTGCAATTATTGACCCAGCCATAATCGTCCTTCATTGCTATATGTAAGAGCATCTCCAATGCTACAATGTGCACAGTGCACATGTGCACGGCTCAAGTTTTGGAAAGATAGATCGGAGCTCTAAATCTATTGTTCCACATTCATTTACAATGCATTAATTAAGAGTTACAGATTAACCATATATTCACAAATGTTTCTGATTTCACTCCGAACTCGTGTAGAATTTGATGTGATCATATCTTGCTCTATTTTGTGCCGTTGAAAGCGTTTAATATCTCGTTGGAAACATCTTACCGAGTTATACAACATGTCTTCAGGCTATGGTTTCAAAATATCAAGGGATGATTGCCTAATTACTAAAATACACTGTATTTACGCTAAAAGTGCTCTATTTTCGATGAAAACGCTAAATCATAGAGATAAGGCTAAGTATTTGTGACACTCATATCTTGCTGTGTATTTATACGTTTGGAGCGTATTATATCTCCTTGGAAAGATAGATCGGATCTCTAAAGCTATTGTTCCAACTTCATTTACAATGCATTAATTAAAAGTTACAGATTAACCATATATTCAAAAATGTTTCTGATTTCACTCCGAACTCGTGTAGAATTTCATGCGATCATATCTTGCTCTATTTTGTGCCGTTTAAAGCGTTTAATATCTCGTTGGAAAGATCTTACCGAGTTATAAAACTTATCTTCAGGTGCTGGTTTCAAAATATCAAGGGATGATTCCCTAATTACTGAAATACACTGTTATTACGCTAAAAGTGCTCCATTTTTGCTGAAATCGGTAAATCGTAGAGATAAGGCTAAGTATTTGTGACACTCATATCTTGCTGTGTTTTTATCCGTTTGGAGCGTATTATATCTCGTTGGAAAGATAGACCGGAGCTCTAAAGCTATTTTTCCAACTTCGTTTACAATGCATTAATTAAAAGTTACAGATTAACCATATATTCAAAAATGTTTCTGATTTCACTCCGAACTCGTGTAGAATTTGATGCGATCATATCTTGCTCTATTTTGTGCCGTTGAAAGCGTTTAATATCTCGTTGGAAAGATCTTACCGAGTTATAAAACTTGTCTTCAGACGCTGGTTTCAAAATATCAAGGGATGATTTCCTAATTACTAAAATACACTGTATTTATGCTAAAAGTGCTCTATTTTCCCTGAAAACGATAAATCATAGAGATAAGGCTAAGTATTGGTGACACTCATATATTGCTTTGCGTTTATCCGTTTGGAGCGTATTATATCTCGTTGGAAAGATAGATAGGAGATCTAAATCTATTCTTCCAACTTCATTTACAATGCATTAATTAAAAGTTACAGATTAACCATATATTCACAAATGTTTCTGATTTCACTCCGAACTCGTGTAGAAATTGATGCGATCATATCTTGCTCTATTTTGTGCCGTTGAAAGCGTTTAATATCTCGTTGGAAAGATCTTACCGAGTTCTAAAACTTTTCTTCAGGCGCTGGTTTCAAAATATCAAGGGATGATTGCCTAATTACAAAAATACACTGTATTTACGCTAAACGTGCTCTATATTCGCTGAAAACGCTAAATCATAGAGATAAGGCTAAGTATTTGTGACACTCATATCTTGCTGTGTGATTATCCGTTTGGAGCGTATTTTATCTCGTTGGAAAGATAGATCGGAGCTCTAAAGCTATTGTTCCAACTTCATTTACAATGCATTAATTAAAAGTTACAGATTAACCATATATTCACAAATGTTTCTGATTTCACTCCGAACTCGTGTAGAATTTGAAGCAATCATATCTTGCTCTATTTTCTGCCGTTGAAAGCGTTTAATATCTCGTTGGAAAGATCCTACCGAGTTCTAAAACTTGTCTTCAGGCACTGGTTTGAAAATATCAAGAGATGATTGCCTAATTACTAAAATACACTGTATTTACGCTAAACGTGCTCTATTTTCGCTGAAATTGCTAAATCATAGAGATAAGGCTAAGTATTTGTGACACTCATATCTTGCTGTGTGTTTATCCGTTTGGAGCGTATTATATCTCATTGGAAAGACAGATCGGAGATCAAAAACTATTGTTCCAACTTCATTTACAATGCATTAATTAAAAGTTACAGATTAACCATATATTCACAAATGTTTCTGATTTCACTCCGAACTGGTTTAGAATTTGATGCAATCATATCTTGCTCTACTTTGTGCCGTTGAAAGCGTTTAATATCTCGTTGGAAAGATATTACCGAGTTATAAAACTTGTCTTCAGGCGCTGGTTTCAAACTATCAAGGGATGATTGCCTAATTACTAAAATACACTGTATTTACGCTAAAAGTGCTCTATTTTTGCTGAAAACGCTAAATCATAGAGATAAGGCTAAGTATTTGTGACACTCATATCTTGCTGTGTGTTTATCCGTTTGGAGCGTATTATATCTCGTTGGAAAGATAGATCGGAGCTCTAAAGCTATTGTTCCAACTTCATTTACAATGCATTAATTAAAAGTTACAGATTAACCATATATTCACAAATGTGTTTGATTTCACTCCGAACTCGTGTAGAATTTGATGCAATCATATCTTGCTCTATTTTGTGCCGTTGAAAGCGTTTATTATCTCGTTGGAAAGATCTTACCGAGTTATAAAACTTGTCTTCAGGCGCTGGTTTCAAAATATCAAGGGATGATTTCCTAATTACTAAAGTACACTGTATTTATGCTAAAAGTGCTCTATTTTCGCTGAAAACGCTAAATCATAGAGATAAGGCTAAGTATTTGTGACACTAGCACTACTAGAAATATGGCTTACAGTGACACTTTTATAGTGACACTTTCTGATATAATACTATTACTAACACAAATGTGTCACTATTTTCTAACTAAAATACTCCAGCATTGCATATTGACACAAACATTTTTTATGGGAATGGGAAAGAGCTCTCCGTAAAAATTTCGGAAGCAAGTGTCCGCTTATGAGAGCTTCTCTCCCTAGGCGAGAAAATTCCCTCCAAGGTCTTTTTCTCCTTAGCTTGCTCGAACAACTGCTGCACTCGTTCCCTTTGATTCCATCGATTAATCTCAGTTTTTCTTGGTGTTTGCAGGTCACAATTCATTCCTCTTCCATTCTTATCGATTAATTTTGGAAGATTTGGTGAATTTTTGGTCAAAACTTACTGTTTTTACTATTCAAAAAAAATTGGGATTTCATCTTTGATTCAATATGTGACGTTTAATTCTCAAATCAAAGCTTGGGTTGGGGGTCGCTATTACTGGGCGCACCTCCCCATCCAATTTCTGGTCACCGGAGGAGCTGGTTTGTGGGAGCTTGAATATAACCCTTGGTGCGCAGTACTGTTCACAGGCGACCGGGTTTTTGCTCGTTGCTCTCAAACGACACGCTCATTCTAACTCCTGGAAGTTGTTTGGAGATCGTTTGCTTCAAACAAAGCTATAGACACATGATTCGTCAATTTGGAGTAAGTTTTCAGTTTGCTCCCTTTTCAAATTGCTGCAGTGTTTATGTGCAGGTACAAACTGGTTGTGCTTTTTCTGGGAGTTTTCTGTTCATTCTTTTGAAAAACGAACAATTGGGTACTGATCGTCATTACTTTGACTACCTCCTGGATTTTTTTGATCATTTTCTGGGCTGTTTTGGATTGTCCTTTACTGTTTATCTTCAAGTTCTACACAATTTCCAGAACTAGTTTAACTTTTTATGGGGTTGTTCTGTTCATTGTTTTTTAGAACGGTTAATTGCAAGGGGATTGCTATCACTAGGGGAATGTCCATGAGTATTTTCAGATTTTTCTGAGTTGTTCTTGGAGTACCCGCTATTGTTCATCTTCTTCAAGCTTTAACACAATTTCCAGAACTAGTTAAACTTTTTCTGGAACTGTTCTGGTTGTTGTTTTTTAGAACGGTAAATTTCATTGGGAGTGGAGTATTGGGAGTACTGACTTACCATTTTTCAATGAAATATTGGGAGTACTGACCATTTAAAAAAATGATTCATTAGATACCACCGCTGCTCAGATTGCTAGGCGGAATGTGCTGACCAATGGTTTCAGCCTCACTCCTCCTATGGGGTAAGCACTTGATACTTATTGCTAAGTTTCATTAACTTGATTTTGTGAACCCCTCTGTTTCTGTAAGCATCTTCGTTCTTGTTCTTATTTCTTTTGTTTATCATTGTTGTTAATGTTGTTGTTCTTTTTTTCTTCAGGTGAAACCATTTTGCTTGCAATATTGATGAGAACATGATAACAGAAAGTGGTAACATTTCAAGTGCATACTGTGTCTGAAATTTATTAGTGCTTCTAATATCAAATCAGATCTTTTAAGTTTTTTGAAATATAAGGTTTCATTTCCAAACAGTTGATGCTCTTGTTTCAAGTAGTCTTGCTAAGCTTGGGCATAGTTATGTCAATAAAGGAAAAAATCTAGATATAACCTTCCGTGATAAGCCTGACACTATTTCATGTTTCTGTTCAATAAGCCTTCTATATTGATTCTGATGATGTTTTTTGCTAATTTTCCGTTACATGTAATCTATCATCAATCTGATGCTTTAACCTCAGATGATTGTTGGGCTGAATTCCATAGCAATGACCAGGTAGTGTCCATTTATTGATTATTTCCATCCCCAATTATAAATGTGTGTAATATGTGGATTTCGACCAACTCGGTGAGACCAGGTAGTGTCCTCTTGGTGTGCTCTCTCCACGCACCGCAGTAGATAGCTCTGGGTCTTTCAACTCGGTCATATCTTTGGTTGCAGGAGGTCGTGAAGCTTGGGGCCGTACTGCTTTTGAGGCATCTCTGAATCGGTGGAGTGCTGGACACGAGGTCAAGTGTCGTTTTGTACTGAAGGCACCACATCATGTCGTTTTGTAGGTTTTCATTTATAGGTTTGTGGTATAATGTTTAAGGTCAAGTGTACTATTGTATCTTTATTCCAAATTATATTTATGAGTGTGTTTTTCTCTTTTACTGTCAGTTTGTTGCTGGTCCAGTGTTTATTAATTATATTTTCATCTTTTGTTCAATCCAGGATTGTTAAGGGGTTTCTTAGAGGAAGCAATAGGGTACAGACAAGTTTAAAATTCATTCAGTACGCTTGGATATGCTCAAAATCAGCATCAATGTTATATTTCAGCGTGACCTTTCATTGCCAAAGCTAGGTACTGATATGGGATTATGCTTTCATTCTTGAGTGATTACAAGTTCATTTGCAGTATTTGCCACTGTTTACATTATTTGATAGCTGCCATTGTTGAAACTTGAAATGTAAATTGTGAGTTTTTAAAAATTCATGAGCTGCATTTAGTTGTTAACCAGGTAGTTTAAAATTGTGACATCAAACTCCGAACTCGTGTAGAATTTGATGCGATCATATCTTGCTCTATTTTGTGCCGTTGAAAGCGTTTATTATCTCGTTGGAAAGATCTTACCGAGTTCTAAAACTTGTCTTCAGGCGCTGGTTTCAAAATATCAAGGGATGATTGCCTAATTACTAAAATACACTGTACTTGCGCTAAAAGTGCTCTATTTTTGCTGAAAACGCTAAATCATAGAGATAAGGCTAAGTACTTGTGCCACTCATATCTTGCTGTGTGTTTATCCGTTTGGAGCGTATTATATGTCGTTGGAAAGATATATCGGAGCTCTAAAGCTATTTTTCCAACTTCATTTACAATGCATTAATTAAAAGTTACAGATTAACCTTATATTGACAAATGTTTCTGATTTCACTCCGAACTGGTGTAGAATTTGATGCGATCATATCTTGCTCTATTTTGTGCCGTTGAAAGCGTTTAATATCTCGTTGGAAAGATCTTACCGATTTCTAAAACATGTCTTCAGGATCTGGTTTCAAAATATCAAGGGATGATTGCCTAATTACTAAAATGGTACGAAGTAACAATCAGGAACGGCAGAAGAAAAGAAAGAAACGAGGATGCTGTGGAAGAAAAGAAAGAAACGAGGATGCGGTGGAAGAAAAGAAAGAAAAGAGGGGAAAAAAGACCCCCTGCGAAAGAAAAAAGAGCATGGAGCGAAGAGGATGCCTGCGGAAGAGGAAAGAGGGTGGAGCGAATGCTGATTCAGAAGCTTGGAGTTGGTATATTTACAAAAATACTGGGTGTACAGATACACTCAGATGTACGATATAATTTGCGTAGTTAGGGATTAGATTTGTTCAGTACAAGCCATTCCTTAGTAACCGTGCGTGGAAATATTTTATTTCCTTTGGCTCAAATAAAAAAACTGCGTTGTGATGATATTTACTTTAACCAACATATCTATTAATTAATTTAATGCTTTTCATTGTAGACTTGTAGTCCATGGATTTCTAGAGGGTATATTAGTATATAGTATTTTCTCCGGAAAATTTCACTTACAAAGATGGGTGCCGTTTCTGGGGCTGAATATAAGAAATTTTAAGGGCTTTTTCCTTCAATAATACTAAATTAAAGCTAATTTCCCAAAATGTGACCATTTTTTAAAAAGGACGAAAATGTGACTAAGAATGTGATATATTTGGAAAAACATGATGTCACTGTCAAAATTTTATGTCACTGTCGGATTTTCATGTCACTGTCATGTTATTTCCATATTTTTATGTCATTTTTGAATGTCATTGCCGGTTTTATGTAAATTTAGGATGTCACTGACATCGTGAAACGTGTCACTATGCCGCCGTGAAACAGTGTCACTGTGTCGCCGCAAAAATTTTCGGCGACTTTTTCCGGTCAAAATGTTGACGACCACCCGCAGCTGTTTTCGCCACCCTAACATTTCGGCCGCCGCCATCTCGCCACCTGACTTACTTCCGCTGTTGACACCTCTAGCCTACAATCCTCAGCCGAGTCAGCCCCCAAATCCCCCCTCCCCAATCCTTAGCCCCCCTCCCCAGTCCCTTCATACCTTCCCCAGGCACAAATCCTGTCCCAAACCATCGCAAATACCCCAACCAATCCCAACTCTAGTTGTTTCCATCCGGATCTGGACCAGCGCCGATGTTGCACCTCGCCGCCGGAGCGCCGCACTGCCTATAAACCCTAGGTACGATGTCGTCACAGATCTGGACGGTAGGGCAGACGATAACTCCGAACAAGTGCGTAGGTAAAGGACGGGTCTATCCGCGAAGACAACGACGAAGACTATGGCGGCGGCTCTGTCCATGGAGGGTGAAGGCGGCGGATTTGTTCGCGGAGGGCGATGGCGGCGGCTCTGTCCGTGAAGGGCTGCTGTGGCGGCTCTATCGGAGGTGGGTGATGGCAGCGGCTCTGTTGGCGGTGGGCGATGTCGGTGGCCCTGTCTGCGAAGGGCGATGGTGAGGCTATGTCTGCAGAGGAGTGGGGGAGATGGTAGACTGCTCCTTGCAACAACCGCTCTCGGAGTTGTTGTATCTATTACGAATTGAAGAAGGGAAACATGTTTCCTGGGGTTGGTCTACGAGCGCACAAGAAAAAAGGGGAAGGGATGGGTTTAATTGATCACATTTATGGCAAAACTAATTTTGGTCATATTTTTGTCCAAAGAAAGGTGAGAAGGTAATATATGTGCCATTGTTTCAAATTTTAATACGGAGTAATTGTTATTCTAAGAGTGTTTTTATTTGAACTGACTCACAACCGATAAGATCTTATTTTGACACCTCTAAAATACTATGATGTTGGTTATCTATATCAATACTCAAGAATACATATCTATGCATTATAAAATTCCCTTTATAAGATCATAATATTCCAATAAAACGGCTTTACATATTCAATATGTGAACATCAGAAGTTCACAACATGGAAAGTGAATATGGAGTTATCTTTATTGTATATTGTACATATGTTTTAATCTCACTATGTACTACGTATAACATAGTTTGCTCGGAGGAATAAATCCCCCATTTACATTTGCATACAACACATAGGACTTGTTTAGTACTATCCTCCGTTCTGTTTTAATCGCAACATGTTGAATTTTACACTATTCACATGCTTTACTTTGACTACATTTTACGCTATTATTTTATGAAAATTATTTTTAAAAAAAATATCGTTCAATTCATCTTATTACAATTTTTCAAAATCCGATTTTTAATATTTTTTACTAATAGAATTGAGATATAATTACGGTCAATGATTGGTGTTGGCAAATGTGAAATGTTGACCGTTGCAAATAAAAAAACGGAGGGAGTATTAAAATTGGTGAAATTGAAAGATTTTGTTGAAATTGATGAAATTCTGAATTTTTTGATTATGTTTTAAAATTCAGTAAATATGTTTTAATTTTAAAACATATTTTATTAATAAAATAAAAAAAAAAATATATGTGCTGTGAAAACATAATTTAAAGGGTGAAGTCTCAAATAAGACATTAAGGTTATTTGTGAATTTAAATTGGCCACTAATCTTTTAAGTGGATCGAATACATATAAATAACTTAGTTGAGCTACATTTAGTCATCCACTAACATTTCCTTAACTGGACTGTCCATTCTAACATTAAACATTCATTATCCCTTTCATTTAAAGCTACATACGAAATGAATACAAATCCATGAATTGCTCCAAAGGCTTATTGAATTTATTTAACTCCATTGTTGTTCTTAGTAGGTCACAAACCAGCTTTAACGTTTCTGAAATACGAACCGAAATTCGCTTCAATTCCAGGCATATCCAATGTCAGAGTAGGGGGTGATTGTTGAGCAAGGCTCAATGGCACCCTGCGCATAGGTCAAAAACTCCCTTTCTCTGTCAGTGGATTTGGTGAGTTGGTGCAGTTGATTTTGAAGCTCCGGTTAATTATGTTACCTCCCGTGGCATAATTTCTCCGCAGGTGGTGTATCCTACGCAACCACTACCAGTCGGAGGTGAACAACTTCCCCAAGAACCGACGAGACCTGTGTGGCAGATTCATTTTTGCTTATCCGGTTTACCATGAATTTCACTAGACGCGTCAATAGTTTTCTGAACACCGCCTATGTAAATGTCGAGTCAAACCGGGACCATTAGAAGAAGTACAACCAAGAAGAGCAAGAAACTTGTTAGAGTTCTTTTGTGCAATTTCTCCACTTGTTCGACTTCTATGTTTATTCATCTTTGGTGTATTAATAATCTATTCTCACACGTTTGAGATGAAGGAACTCAAAGAGAAACATGTCTGGTGGAGAAGTTTGACAAAATAATTATACACCTTTTAGAACTTAAGAAATGAGAAAAAGAGAAGAGGATTATGACATGTTCTAGACTAAAAGAGGAGGGGAGGCGCATGAGAACGGTGTATGATCAGATTGGAGCCCCGTTAAATTGAAAATAGGGTGGGTGGCCAAATTTTATCAAAAAAAATAACTTATGTGTTAATGTTGTCCATTTAAAAGTTATTCGAGATTCTCAAACAACGTTAGTATCCTTTTTTAGCCTTCTCCCTAATTAAAACGATCGACTCAGTCAAAAGGGGGAGGTATTGTCATGTATTGTCCAAAAGCATCAAGGCCAAATGATTGATGGGCCAGTGCATCAAAGGATCGGTTCGCAGATTGGGCCAGAGTATAAATATTATTATATAAAGGGTAAAGACTTCCGTTGTGCATCTATTAATCTCTCAAAAGATTATAGACCAACTCCTCTAGAGGGAAATCTTTGTAAAGGTCGAAAAGATTTAAAAGTCTATTCACCCTCCTCTAGACTTTTACCCTATCCGGGACCATCATGAAGTATGAAATCATGTCTCGATTTGCATAATAAAATTCGGATTTTAGTAGGAAAATCATCACGGACAATATAAATCACTAAAGATTTGTACTTTTTCCATCATTATTCTCTTCATTCGGTAAAAGAAAAGTTAGTGGTTACAGTATAGTGGAAAGCTCAAGTATGTGATAATTTGAGAAATATGTTTGAAGTTTGGAATAGTAATTAGAAAGAGATATTAACATTTGGACAATGTAGTTTTTTAATGATATAAGTGCTATTATGTTAACAATTTTAGTGACAAGCTACCTATTGATATATTTTTCTTGCGTGCTAACATGAATTTTCATCATTAACATCATGAAGACATGGGAAAAGCTTCAGCTTGCAGCACGTGTCATTGTTGCAATTGAGATACCTAAGGACATTATTGTACAATCTGCTAGAACATATGGTTAGAGGGCTGTCTTGAAGTTTGCTCAGTACACTGGAGCCCAAGCTATTGCTGGACGTCACACTCCTAGAACTTTCACCAACCAGATGCAAACCTCATTCAGTGAACCCCGCCTTCTCATCCTCACTGATCCGAGAAATGATCACCAGGTTACCCCTCTCAAGCCCCTGTTTTAGAGTCATTGGCGGATTGAGTGTTAAATAATGTAGTAGTAGCTAATTCATATTTTAGAATTGGATTTTATCTTTTATTTGAAACTTTTGCAGCCCATCATGGAAGCAGCCCTTGGGAACATTCCCACTATTGCCTTTTGTGACACTGATTCACCCATGCGCTATGTTGATATTGGAATCCCTGCAAACAATAAGGGAAAACACAGACTTGGTGTTCTGTTCTGGCTCTTGGCAAGGATGGTGCAGCAGATGCGTGGTGTTATTGCTCCAGGCCATAAGTGGGATAGCATGGTACTTACTCTTCTTACTGTATTGTTTGTGGTTTATTACATCTCGGTTTGAGAGTTTCTGTGGATTGGCATCGTTTTAATTACTCTTCTGTGAATGTTGTCGTTTTTATTGTTTTACTACCTAAATTTAACGCTAGTCTTAGCAACAGTTCCCATACGAGCACACTCTAATCTGAGTATCTCACTTTCGGTGATGTCACACTTCATTGTCAATTCATACATTATTTTATTACATGAACTATTTTAAATTCAACATCACAAAAATCCCATGAGTATTCTTAACCCCGAGTCCATAACAAAGCTGGACCGGATGTGCAAAACCATCTAACTGGTTTTGCTTCCTCCAAAATAAATCTATGATCAGTCTATTTCACTCACTGACTTTTTATATTCTTTTAATAGACTTGACTCAAGAAATAACCAGGGAACACAACCAATTTCTATAGTCACGATTACACGTAATACTAATATTGGATCCGGAGCAAAACCGTTCTTAAAACCTGAATGCATAGCCATATAAATGACATAGGGTCAACCGATTGACCAAACGAGGCCATAAACTAGTATTGATAAATTACGGGATAAGCAATTGCTTTTAGTGTAGCGGTAAGAGCAATGATCCATAACTGGTGTCAGAGCCAATGGTCACAGGTATGATCCCCGACAACAGCATGTTGCTGAGTTGTAGGCTGGCAGGTGCAAGGGGATTGCTAGGTCGCGGGTATGCGATGCCAACAGTTCTGCCAGCCCGCCGTACAACCGATTGTGCCGCTTTGATTGTTCTATAAAGGGGGAGAGTGTGCTACACTATCAACGTTTTCTTTTAGTGTATCGGTAAGCGCAACAATCCACAAGTCCCATAATAAATCTCAGGGACCACCAAATTAAGGTTGAATAATATACATTCATCCTAGAGACTCATATTAATTGGGATGATGCTATATGTTTTATTTGTGTCGATAAAAAGGAACTTAATCAAAGTCGTATGCGAAATGTAACTTTTGGGGTAAAAAATACTTTGGGGAATTAATGGATGACCACCCAAAATAGCGGGGGCCACCAACGAAATAATATCTTCCAAAAGTCAGCCATCTAGATGGCTGAGTGACTTAGTGAGGCGGAGAGACAATAGAAAGATGGAGGGCGAGACCAAACGTGAAAGAAAATGGGACCTCTTCCCACATGATTTATGAGAAAAGCCAAAATGACTATCCTCTCACTCACCCACCTCCCTCATTTCGAACCAAACATCAAACAAGAAGAAAAGTGGTCTCTAAACATCATCCTTACCACCTCCATTCGAACTAAGAAAAAGGGAGATGAAGTGAAGCAAGAAAAGAGAAGAAAGAGTAGGAGGAAAAAGAAGAGAAAAAATAGATAAAGTCAGTCATATGGAGCACCCTTAGCATCAGTATACACGTTTAGAGGTGTAAACTGAAGGTTTTGAAGGTGATTCTATGTCCAAGAACAGACTTAGAAGCGAAAGTTTACTGGTTCGTAGGAAAGTAACCTTTAAAGGATTTCACTTGTTAATATGACTTTTGGGGTTATGACCTTGGTAGGGACTTGTATATGGTGTTTGTAGTATTCTCACTCAGTTGAGAAGTCACCTTAGATATCGCCAAAGGTCGCCGGAGTTTCGTCGAAGGTAAACCGAAGAGGGTAGAACTTCATAAAGCTCATCTAAGGTGAGACGACGGTTTAATGTCTTAGAACTCTTGAGTTAAGTATGAGATTACCTAAAGTAATACTTTGTGTGTTTATAAGGATGTTTAAAATTGCTTAAGCATATGATAATCTAAAATGATTAAGAGTATGCGGATTAAACTAGAGTATTCTGCATGAAAGAGGCTAAATATATTAATAAAATCTTAAGAAATGTTTTGCCTGACCACAAATGTGTATATTCGTTGTTAATGACTTAAAATATGGCGTAGTTAAGTTTTATGTAAATTGGGATTGACCTTTGTAATCAACGAACCATTGACTTGTCGAAAATAGCCAAACCATCACCCGTTTCATGTGTGACCGGTACCGGTTATGTGTAAATTATAACTCTGAGTGTTATGTCCTGGACCAGCGCCGATTGTAGGCATGTCCGACATCAGTTGTCCCTTGGGACAGTTTTTTTGGTTCCGTTTGACTTGAAAAATGTACGTAAACTTAAGATTTGGTCTAGTCTTAGTGTTGATTATTGATTTTGATCATATCCGGGTGTGGAATGTGGTAGATTATAGAATATTGGCTAAGTACCCAAGGACGTGATTTGTCTTCAAAACTCATAGGCTATTGGTGGAGTACCCAAGGATGGGAAGTATCCTCAAAACTCATAAATTATTGGTGGAGTACTCAAGGATGTGAATTATCCTCAAAAGTCATAAATAAAATACTTGGTGTAGTACTTAGGGACGAGAGTTGTCCTCAAAACTCATATGATATTAGTGGAGTACCCAGGAACGAAAATTGTTCTCAAAACTCGTAAGATTTATCGAGTGAGTAACTCGGAGCCGGGCAGTGTCCATACATACTCATTAGGGCCAGGAGGAGGAGTCATATACATATTCATGGTAATTTGGGTGGATGTGGGAATGAATATGTCAAGAGTTCGACTAATGTATTTTTCCTTAGTAAATAAATTACCTACGAGTTGAATGTTCTCTAAGTGTATACTTATGTATGTATTCAAAACCTTGGGAAAGCTATACGTGTATGTATTATATTAACCTATGTTTGGGTCTTATGCTTGAAACGTTAGTTATTCTACATTTAGCCTACGTCTCGCCAGCACGAGTGTATTAACCCCTTCGGGGGGGGGGGGGGGGGGGGTCTCAACATTTTTCAGGTTGAAGCTTGAGCTCGATACTTGCACCTTTGCACCAGGTGGTGTCAATTCAAGGAAGACGTGGTTTGTGCTTCCCTTATCATATTTTCAAATTAATAAACAATGTTCATGAATATTTGGATTTAAGATAAACTCTTTTGGGCCTACGCGCCCATATTTTTCGGATGTGGCACATGATCAAACATCGAATATTTCCACTATTCATTTGATTTAATGTTGATGATGTTATGTATGTTTACTTACCGAGTGAGGGTAACCTAAGGGTGACATCACTTAATTGTGCGGCGGTTGTTTACGCGCTCAGATGCGGTCTGAGGCGTGACAGTTAGACCAATGAGGAAGACAAAGAAAATTCCGGAATCTTACTACGGTAAAATAATTAAGTATTGGAAGAATCATCAATGCAAAGGGGGAAAGACAAGCCAATCCTTACTCCCATGGACAAAGTTCACAACCTGGAAAGGTCGCGGCAATTTTGGGGGTCGTGATGCTCGTGGTATGGGCCGAGGAGGATCTTCTAAAGTATGGAGAAGAGATGTGGTATTGACACAAATGTTCAAGGAAACAATGTCAACAATGCACCCACAAAGTGTTGGTGAAGAATCTTGCTACAAATGTGGAATTTTCGGACACTGGTTCTAGAATTATCAAGCTAGCAATAAAGTCGCAACCGCATAGAATAGGTATCGAGGATCTAAGGAATATGAATCTCACTTTGTGACTGAAGAAGAAAATGAAGTTGATGTTAGCCTCATTATTTCTGATTTTGGTGGCAATAAAAACACCATTCAATCAGTTGATGTGAACTTTGATATTTCACTTTAATTTCTTAACATGTTGATAAACATTTAAACACTTTTAAGTTTTAAGCCCTTGTTTTAATATTTCTTTTGTGTTGGACATTGCATTATTATTGTTACATTTAAATCATTGAATTGATTTTGAAATCCAAATGGTATCCAAAACTTTCAGTTCAAATTTATATTCTATTCCCTCATCACATACATGGATGACTCGATGAGGAGAACTTGAGTGTGTAGTACAAAGTGGGACAGTCCACACTATCTTAAGAAATACGTAGTATAAACTATTTATAATATCAATATCCCCAAACATGTATTTTTTTATGACATTCATAATAACAATTATAATGTAATGTGTCACATTTACACGAAATATAAACTATTTATATTATCAATACCCCCCCCCCCCCCCCCCCCACACACACACACAAAGTCGATAATCCCTACACATCGTCATACACATTTACATTATGTATAATGGAGTTAAATTCCAACTACGAGATCTAATTAATCTACAAAAGCAAATGAATTTTGAGCAACGCAAGGCAGCATTATTCCAAAAAGGGGTCCCTTTTTGAGTATGTAGAGGAAGTATTTATAAACCTAGTGTTACAGTCATTCCAGGAAATAAAACCGATGCATTTAATACATTTAATTATGATAGGAGTCTTGTAAGGTCCCAATTATTGTGCAATCATTATTTTCTTAGGTCCACGTCTCTTCCGTTAGTTTCCTGCCGCTGCCAGATAGTTATGCAAGAATGATAGCCTGCCACAAAAGCCATAGGGTGGGTCCGGCCTCACTAGAATCCTGCCCAAGCTCGAGATATGTTATCCAGAACGGCCTGGTTGTTCCCGAGTTAGACCCATTAATTATCAATCCTGATTAATGGACTGGATTCGTTGTTCCCGTGTAATGGCTTTCCTTAATTCATTCTTGGGTCATGACTGTGATTAATGGTACCATCAATGTATAACAACATTTACACAAGAACATAACATTCCCTTTGTTACGCATGATATGTCATCATTTACGCATCATTCTGGTGTAAGAGCGCATAATAGACCGATATATAAATATACATAGAAGAAAAGAGTCTCAACACATTCATTATCTAACCGAGAAATTTAATTTGTCCGAGAACCCAAGTCATGATCATTTGGAACATGCCAAAGGAAAATCTAACCAAAATTTTCATATGTCTTCCTAAAGTCAACTTTAATCATGCAAGTATGCAACCAGGAGATGCTCCTTTGCTAGTGCACTCATGAATCATAACCATGAAAAATATTATCATGTATTTCCTTTCCTAAAATAAGCAGCTTAAGCTGAATCATCATCAACATACAAATTAACCTATCCATCAAATTTTTGATATCACATCGGCTGGTGTGGAGTGGAAGATCAAAGCAGGAGAGAGAAGGAAAAAGGAAAGAAAGAACTGCTTTTCAAGAGTGGGTGGAAGAAAGAAGGGGAGAGAAGATTTGCTATGATGGGTGGCTGGATTGCTAGAAGAATAAATAAGGGGGAGAGAGAAAAGGAAAAAAGAAGAATAAAAAGGGGGAAAAAGGTATAAAAATTTATACGTGAGTAATGGCATGGGTTTAGTTACTGATTAACCAGGTTTTAACTTGCCAAATTACAAATTTGAGTATTTTTTTCTAAAATTCAGACTTAATTGAGTGTTTAAATTCTATAGCTAAATTCACTTCTGTGATTTGTTACAAGGATTTATTTGACAGTTTTATCATTAAAAATTAACATTATTAGCCAACTACACTAATTAACCATTGCAAACAGGCTCCAAAGCGTTGACCTACACTTCCAGCGATAGGAAAACAAAGTTTAATGATTCGTTACATTTAAAATAAATTTGAGTTGACAGCATTGGCTATCACATTAATGTGTATAATGTTACATGGTAAATTCAGACTTGTCATAGATTTTTCACAACATTCATGCATGCTCTTTTTTGATGACACTAACCGACGAAAAGTTGCACATCAGTTCAATCAACTTTCACGCAGTGAACCTGAAAGCATAAGATGCACTTACTCATCCAGATACCTTCTTACTCTTCGTCCTCCCCTTTTCCTTGTTTTTCTTTTCACCAGTTACATTTGTAGGGTCCTCATCCTCTAAGAGATGTTCATACTCTTCAAGATCGGCGAAAGGAGATGTTGCTTTACGCTTGAGTGTCTTCTCATTCATTTTCCTAAGATGATTATGATCAATGTTGTCATCATCATGCTCCTCATCTGATACGTTTGATGGGATATTTACATCATTATCATCATTGGTGACATCATCAATTAATTCATTGCCGCTTGCATCAATTGCCTTGTCCAGATCATCATCATCATAGTCTTCTTCTTCTCCATCTTCCTCAAAATCGGGATCAGCGCTGTCCAACATGTTGTCAATTTCTTCATTATCACTCTCATCCACATCAAAGTCTTCATCATCATCACTGACTTGCCCGTCTAATATCTCATCTGCCACATCATCCTCATCTCTTGTTTTCTTCTGTTTCTTCAGTTTCTTTGAAGACTTCATCTTGTTTAGGTAGAGTTTATGGAAGACTAGATCTTCAGGCAGAACATCTGTTTCGGCTATAGAGAGAATTTGTTCCCCAAACAATTGATCATTCATCTCAAGCTGCAAAAAAAAGAGATATAACGACTATAGACAGATGGACCAAAATTATTATCATAGGCAATTATTATCATAGCCTAATAGGCACTGGCCTAAATGTTTTTTGGCAAAGGTTTAAATGTGTTAATACCCACTTTAGTCATGGATTTTTCTAGGAGTCAACTTAATCCTCAACAATGCCATTTTAACCTAATTTAGTTTTCATGCAGATTTAGTTCTAAAAGAAGGGTACTTTGTTGCCTTTATTAATTCACTAAATTTAGACCCAATTTACAATTCAATTTAGTCCTCGAACTACGTAAATTACTAACTTACTCCTCAACCGACGAAAATACATTTGATAATTACAGTAATCTATATTTTATATATGAGGACAAAATTGACTCTGAATTGCTTAGTCAAAAATAGTGTCCAAAAAAAGTTCGGCAAATTGAGAAGAAGTGTGTATGTCCAATGGACTGCATCAGATATTTAACTTCATGCAAAATAAAAAACAATAGTGAACTAACCTTCTTGGCAGGTTCAATCTGGGAGGCACCATGCCACGTTCTTTGTTTTGGTTTCTTTTCCATGAATTTGTCCAAGAATGATGTGTATGAAAGGTCATTAAGGGGATTCCCATTGTAAACAATGTTGACCCCATGTGTATCCAAGATGGGCAATTTATGCTTTTCCAATGAAAACATAAAATTCACACCTGCATTTTCATAGAGCACACAAACACAAGAACTGATTGTTGGGAATATTTTATGGTGTTCAATCTAGTTAGTTATCTTTGTATTTGTGTAGTTATCAATTAAACGTGTAATACGGGCCACAAATGTGTATCAGCCCGGGGGCTTCCTTGTAACCCGTAAGTTAGCCAACTTCTCCTATAAAAGGAGGCTAACTTACGGGAACCAAAACCAACGATTAACTATCGATAGAGGCTTTAGAGACGCAGAGGCGAGATAGAGAGATAAGGGTTGCCACTGCTCTCCTTCTCCAGGGAGAGCAGCGGACAGTTCATACGGTATACCAGATTCGGTTTTAATCTTCTCGATATCTTTCTATCTGCTTATTCTTTTTGTTATGGTTGTTTGATTGTTAAATACTGGGTTTAACAATTGGTATCAGAGACGAGGCGTGAAACAGGTTGAATCTATCTGCGCTTTTTTTTATCTAACGAAGAACTGCTCTGCTTTTCTTCTGTTTTTCTTTGATGTAGAGATTTGCTCCTGTAATCTTGTTTGTGAACGAAATTTTGTAAAAATCATACTTTTGGACTCGCCTTTCAAAACCGATCCAGCAGCATACCTTTTGTTTTCGTTTTCTGCAATTTTTATATTTCGAAGATCTCTACATTGAGATCTCATAATCCTTATTTTTCACTGCTGCAGAAACGTTTTTGCCTTGAAACTAATACAGGAGAATCTCGACCTTCAGGGCTATTCAGAACAGGTTTCAGATTTTAAAAAATCGAAGTTTTCATTTTGTAGGATCTCGACATTTTGGGTCTCGAATTCCTAAACTCGACAGTTTTAAAAATCGAGAGTTTTAAAACTCGAGAGTTTTAAAAATCGAGAGTTTTAAAACTCGAGAGTTTTAAAAATCGAGAGTTTTAAAACTCGAGAGTTTTAAAAATCGAGAGTTTGAAACTCGAGAGTTTGAAAACTCGAGAGTTTGAAAACTCGAGAGTTTGAAAACTCGAGAGTTTCAAACTCGAGAGTTTCAAACTCGAGAGTTTCAAACTCGAGAGTTTCAAACTCGAGAGTTTCAAACTCGAGAGTTTCAAACTCGAGAGTTTGAAAACTCGAGAGTTTGAAAACTCGAGAGTTTTAAACTCGAGTGTTTTAAAACTCGAGTTTTAAAATTGAGAGTTTTGGAATTTCGAGTTTTGGAATTTCGAGTTTTAGGAACTCGATGTTTAGGATTTCGACATTCTGAAAAATTTCAAAATTTTTGGAATTTCTAGATGTTTTGAATCTTTCAAAGTTTGCGGTTTCTTGGAACTTATAATTCGAATCTTGACATCCTTTGCAGTTCATCGAAGCTTTACATTATAGGATTTCTGAATGATTCCCTGCTTATAAAAGTTTTAGAAGTTTTCGATGTTCTGATGTTTTTCAAACAGCAAGTTTTTGATATTATGAGGTTTTCGAAACTCCAAAGTTTTCAATGTTCCAAAAATTTTGAAATTCTGAAGATTTCGTTATTCTGAGCTCTGTTTTGCAGGTGGATTTCGCCATTATTCTTCGAGGCAAACTCGAGATTAAGATCTCGAGATTGTGATCTCGAGATCTAAATCTCGAGATTGTGATCTCGAGATCTAAATCTCGAGATTGTGATCTCGAGATCTAAATCTCGAGATTGTGATCTCGAGATCTAAATCTCGAGATTGTGATCTCGAGATCTAAATCTCGAGATTGTGATCTCGAGATCTAAATCTCGAGATTGTGATCTTGAGATCTAAATCTCGAGATTGTGATCTCGAGATCTAAATCTCGAGATTGTGATCTCGAGATCTAAATCTCGAGATTGTGATCTCGAGATCTAAATCTCGAGATTGTGATCTCGAGATCTAAATCTCGAGATTGTGATCTCGAGATCTAAACCTCGAGATTGTGATCTCGAGATTTAAACCTTGAGATTAGGATTTTGAGGTTTTGCCTTAGAATTTTCTCTAATTCCACCTGATTTCGATATTCTACTTCGAGAACCTCTACTTCGAAGAAATTCCTCAAAAACTCAAAAATTCGAGATTTTCTGCGACACCGCACTGTTTTGGCCATAACTTTTGACTCGGTGATCCGATTTGAGCAAACTTTTTTTGTTGGAAAGCTAACGAAAAGATCTACATTAATTCTATGGCTATGCCCCAGAACCCATTCTCACGCGCCCTCACTCGCAGTCCTTGAGGGTCAAAACGTTAGTTTTCCGACAAACTTTGTAAATCACCGTGTCCAGGTCAAAACTTAGGCAAATCTGTTCAAATTCTTCCAAAGTCAAACCCAAGGTCTAAGCTTCACTGTAAAGGTCCAAAAATCGTAGATAATTCAATCAACCTCGCGTCAACGGTCATCTTACAACAATCAACAATCAACCATTGATGCCTCCTCTAACTCATCAACATTATGCGATCATCAATATGCTGAAATTCTACATGATGAGCTCAAGGACCGTCATGTGTGGTACTTGTTCAGATTGCCCCACACACATGGCGGGTATGATGAGCTGTGAGCAATCAATCCTTGCACATTCTGAGGGGGAGTTTCAGTTTTCTCCTCCTGGCACCTTACACCAACAAAGCAAGGAATCTCTCAACGGATGCAACATTCTAGGGGGAGTGTTCAATGTTATCCTCCCCGGTGCCTAACAATGACAAAGCATACCGAGTGCTCCAGTTGAGGGGGGGTACAGAGAGAAAATGAAGAAAGTAATGAGAGAACATGTCCCTATGGCTTAGTAAACCCAACTAAGCCTACCCAAGGGACAAAGCCGAGCATAAGTGAGTGAGTGAGCAAGTGAGTGAGTGAAAATTATGAGCATTAGGAAGCAGAAGGCTCAAGTGAGCAAGGAAACAATAATCAATGATGAGTCTGCTACCTCAATTGCCTGCTATAAATTGAACATTTGCTCCTAGCCACTCAAATACTCTGGACTATCCCCATAGGTTCAGGACTGAATTTATCCAGATCCCGGGTAGAAGTCGCTGCATTTTGTCCAAACGGCGCATGCACAACCCTACCCTAGACCACTCACTTGTCTCCCAACAGACAAGTGTTTAATCATATTTCACGGGGAACCGCATCTCTCATTACTACCTCCTTACGAGGCAAGTAATACTGACTACAGTGGCCTCAGCCCCATGCCACTGAACTTTCATTGATCACGTCGTGTCTAGTTACCTCGCTCCCAAATGTTTTGAATTTTCTAGGACACCGACGCACTTTTTGAGTGAGTTGCAGGTCTTCAAAGACCCGCGAGAACTTCCATATGTCTCATCTATTGTAGATGTAGACTAATGATTGGAAGGAAGTCCTGCTGTTGCAACATAAGAATCACCAACATTTTCAGGCCATTGCTTTAGAGTTTATCTCTATAGTGATGAAAACGGGTGTCTACACGACCCCGGGGGGCTTTTATCATTTACTCTTTCTGTTTGTTTCCTGTTCATTTCCGCAGAATAAAAGAATAAAAGCATGACGTCCCGATTCATCGGATCGTCGTGAGGGGGAGAGTGGTCCACATGCTGTTAACACGGAACAAATCATTCTGGGACACTTCACTCCTCCATCACAAAAATCAACACCTTCTCTACTATCTCCGCAACTCAAATGGTCAGCTACGCTCACAATTCAACCATCATTATGTTCCGTTGTGCCACCGACAAGTTCTCCTCAAAAGTATTCATTTCAAATAGTCAAAAAGACTACATTGTGGAGGAGACAAAGGTCAGATAATCAAACTCTGAAGATGAATTCCATGGGCGCCTGAAACTCATCAGAACTATCATTCTAGAGGCGCCACCGGACTTCATCCAAGCTTATCAAGAGCTACTTCTGGAAGGCAAAGTTTTTCAAGAAAAAGATTCCTCAACCCCCAACATCAAAGATCAATTTGCTTAGAAAACATCAAAGGGGAGATTGCGAGGATTTCTTCATGAAGCCTTCTCAAGAAGTCAAGTTCAAATGAAAAGGAAGCTGAATAACAACAAAGACAAAGATATCTGTGTTGCAATGCTGATTTAACACGATTGATCACCAAGGGGGAGATTGTTGGGAATATTTTATGGTATTCAATCTAGATAGTTATCTTTGTATTTGTGTAGTTATCAATTAAACGTGTAATACGGGCCACAAATGTGTATCAGCCCCGGGGCTTCCTTGTAACTCGTAAGTTAGCCAACTTCTCCTATAAAAGGAGGCTAACTTACGGGGAACCAAAACCAACGATTAACTATCGATAGAGGCTTTAGAGAGGCAGAGGCGAGATAGAGAGATAAGGGTTGCCGCTGCTCTCCTTCTCCAGGGAGAGCAGCGGACAGTTCATACGGTATACCAGATTCGGTTTTAATCTTCTCGATATCTTTCTATTTGCTTATTCTTTTTGTTATGGTTGTTTGATTGTTAAATACTGGTTTTAACACTAATGAATATTGATCATAAATACCAACAGAGGATGAATTGTTGAAGAGTTGGTTCAACCTAGATAACAAAATATACTCCTTTGCTACCATAGGGTTTGGCACATTATTTATAGGAAAAGTAGTAGGGTTGAAAAAGTAGGAGAGGGGACGGAAAAGTATGAAATAGAAGATAAAAAGTAGAAAAAATAAGGGTAATTGAGTATTTTAAAGGGAAAACTTACCAAAAAGGGAAAATGCAGCAAAAACTAAAATACATCCCGAAAAGGAAAGTGCAGCAAACAAAAGAATATGGTGGGTGTATATACAAAGATTAAACTGGGTGTTGCTACTGACAGTTAAAAGGGCTGACAATAACCGTGAATCCAACTCCACATGCAACTCCAGCATATTTTTCGATTCATTATCTTTTACATTATCTTTCAAATTTTGCCTTCCATCCTTTTTGTTCATGTTTTCCCCTCTATCCGTCTCAGAAATCAATACCTGGAATAGGATTTTGAAAAATGAATATAAGAAAACCTTACTGATCTAGGAAGTTTAGTTCAGTGCAACTAGTTATTATTATTTGCCAAATTTCGACGATCCAAAATCTAGGACATTGAAATGCTTAAGTTGCATAGAAGTAAAGAGAAAACAAAATACATGTAATTAATATAGGGTAGCTTTCCCATTACCTTAAATAGGGCAAAATACACTTCTATCAAACGTTTTGCTATCTTAGGACCATCTCCCCTATGACTCAAAAAGTTGATCTGTCAATTCAATAAAGTCTATTAGGGGTAAAATTTTAACCGGGAAGAATGTAATCTGAAGAGCATTGAATTCAGAACTCCATAATAATCTGACGAAACAATTAAAACATTAAAGGTAACACATTTAAATAGCTTGACATACAGCATGGTATTTGGCTCGCATTCCAAGATGAGGACGGAAAAGAAAATTGTCGACTTCATCAATCACCACAGCCTGTAAGAGTCAGGGGGAGAAAATAGAGACGTTAAACGTTAAACAATTTCAGGTCATATAAATCTCTCTAGTTACAGCAATTTTTCTACACAATGTTTCCCTGTATGTATAATTTTCGTAAATAACTTTAAAGCTCATTGATTCAGCACAGCCTTCTGAATTCATGACTAGCAGATCACAAAGTTATAGCAGGACACACACATAAAAATCACAATTTAAATGTTGTAATAGGAGTAGAGAATATATGTAACACCCCCATTTTCCCCATTTAAATAAAATCACGTTTCTAAACGAAATCACCTTTATTATAAAACAAATTTAGAGTACAGCGGAAGTCTTTAAAAGGATTTTGGCATCGCCGCTCAGAATCGAGTCTCTTTGAAACCTAAAAAACACTTCAGCATGAGAGCCAAGTGGAAGAAGAAACGTATGAGGAGGCTCAAGAGGAAGCGCCGAAAGATGAGACAGAGATCCAAGTAGATTTACGTCTTTGACCTCGTATCATCTGCATCTTACGGCTGATCTCTTTTGCTTCTGTATTTCCCCTTCTCAATGTTTCAGTTACACCTGTTTTGTAGGATTATTGACATTCCAATTTTCGACTATTTGATGAAATTACTATTTTGTGCTTCATTTTGAAAAAAAAAAGTCTTTAAAGGAAAAACAGGTGCGTCCATAGTTAGTTAAATACGGTATCGGAATTAAACGTGATTTAATACGCACGTGTTTTATTCGGTAATTTGAACAAAAAAACGGTCAAAAGTTCGGCAAAAAATACGTTGACTTTTATTAAACGTGTAAATACGTATACGTGTATAATACGACATCTCTTAGAAAAAATTGGGTTAAAAATACGGGTCTTATTTGGAATGATTAAATTATTGTACCAGTTTTTAGAGCATAAAAAACATATACTACATAAAGGGTAATCAACATACACACATTCAAATATAATATCTCCTTACTCCATCAAAAAATGGATTCATAATAGCATAAGGTCATGACAAAAAAATAATGATCAAGTCCAAAATAACATTTAAAGTATATACTTCATAAAATAACATATAATAAAAAGAAATAAGAGTGTACACATATTGAGTAGCAAATCACATTACTACATAAAAGAATAATTCGTAATTGCATAAGTTGATGACAAAAGTAAAAATAGTACGGAGTAATTAAGTCCAAGACATAATTTTGCAAAGTATATCAGAAAATAAGGCATAATAATGATAGAATGAGGCCAAGTTAACATCATCATCTTTATATGATCATCAAATAACACTCAAGTTAAACTCATCATTTTCACCTAGATGACGGATGACATGAGAAAGTTGTGCGACTGTTGCACTTATTATTGTTTATGTGCAAAAGTTTATACTAAAAAATGTCAGGTTTAGAAAAATCTTAATTTTGATATGCTTGTTTGGAAAAGAACATCACAAATCTAATACGTAGTAGTATTTTAGATTTTAGTCTTTTAGGATGCTAGCTTTAGTCATCATGCAATTAATTTTAGTATTTAACAATTGTATATTTTGTATTGTAACAATACAATAACACGGGGTCACGGGGATGGGGTTTTCTTTTTTTTCTTTTAAATTATTGTTGGAGATATTTTATTGTGAATCAAGTTGGTCATAGATTAGCTTTATATTTAATCCTTGTATTTAAATAGTGCATAAATTAGATAGAAATCAGGCCAAGTGTTAGGCCCATTTAAACAGGCCAAAAGTCTGTTTCGCCTAACCTAAACCTCGCCTATAAAAAGGGAGCCGAGGTTTAGGAAAAGGTTGAACGTCGTACTTATTATTCATAGCCTTACGCTTATATCATTCTGCTGTACGTTCCACGGTTTATCAAAGAAGGTTTTACGGTGATTCATTCTGTGTTCATCTTTACGTTTAATCTTCCTTGTTAGATCGATTATTCATTGCTGTTACTGAAACAGGGACTAACAATTGGTATCAGAGCCGATCGAGAACGATCAGAAGAACTCCTGCAGAATACTCTGTTTTTGTTTACGTAGTTCATTCTGTCGATTTTTTGCTCTGTAATTTTGTTTCTTGTTCAAAAGTTGTAAAAGTTACACCTTTGGAATCGCCTTTTCAAAGCGATCAAAGGGTATACTTCAGTTTGTGTTTTACGCTTTTTTTTATTTCGAGATATCTCGAGCTAGGCATCTCGACATCCTAGTTCTTCACAGGTTCTGCTACGTTTTTCGAGCTGAAAACTTTACCAGAAGATCTCGACATTCAACTCTACAGGAAACTATCTTCAGATTTTGATTATCTGATTTTTACAGGTTGAAAGATTTCGACATTAAGGATTTCGACATCTAGGATTTCGAAATCTTGATTTCGAGAAAAGGTTTCGACATCTGGTCTCGACATTTGACTCATCGGATTAAGATTTCGAGATATTAACTTCTCGACATTTCAAATCTCGAGATCAGCATCTCGAAATTTGAAATCTCGAGATCCCAAATCTCGAGATCCTTAATCTCGAGCCCAAATCTCGATACCGGGCCTCCTTTATCGAAATCTGAGATTTCGATATTTAGATCTCGACATCTGATTTTTCGAGATTCTGCCTCTGAAAATCTTTTGATCAATTTTCTCGAACGGTCAGTTTAGTACAGCAATGGGTTCAGAATACAATGCACAAGGGAACAGCAGTACCCCTCCTAGCCTCAGGAAGGGAGAATACCAAATGTGGAGGAACAGATTTCTAAATTTCCTCGAGCACAAAGAAAACTCTTCTGCAATGCTCGAATCTTTGCTTGAAGGACCAGCTGAACTCTTGATTTCAGTTGGTGGAGATCCAGAGAACAATCCTCCTATTTTTCCAGAAATAAGGAGAAAAGTTCCATCTGAATACACAGAAGCCGACAAGCTCAGACTTCGTGGTGATCTTATGGCCAAAACGTATCTCCTTCAAGCAATACCGAACGAGGTTTATGTTCTCATAGATAGCATGCAGACAGCTAAGGAGATGTGGGATGAAATAGAGAAGCTGCTACAAGGCACAAGCATCAGCCTCAAAACAAAGAAGACTACAATTCTCATCGCTTATGACTCCTTCAAAGCAGGACCAGGAGAACCATTGAATGAGACTTACAATAGACTTGTTCAACTGGTAAATGAACTCAGAAAGATCAAAGTATTCAAGTCCAATCTGGAACTAAATATTAGATTTTTATCCAGCCTGCATCCTGCTTGGGAAAAGACAGTGAAGGATGTCAGATCACGGATAGATCTGGACGAAATTGACCTCTGCACACTCTATGAACATCTGAAGCAATTCGTCAACGAGGTTGCATGCGCTGAGGATCATCACACCACAAACCCTTTAGCTCTTGTAATGGATGCTGAGCCTAGAAGAACAACCACTTCACTAAAGAAGAAAAAGAAGAAGATGGTGGTTGAATCAGATGATGATGAGAGTGACGATGACAAATCTGATCTAGAGGCTGAGCTAGCAGACTTACAGAAGAAGATGGCAATGCTGGCCAAAAGATTTGCAAAGAAGAACACTTCCTCCAACAGGCTGAGAACTTCCTCCTCAAACTACAAACAGAAGAATCATGATCAAGGATCTTCTAGGAAGTCATCAGCAGAAGAAGCTCCTAAATGCTATAATTGCGGCAAGCCTGGACATGTGATCAAAGACTGCCGCCTCCCAAAGAAGAAAGATGCTAACTTCTACAAGCAGAAGATGCTGTGGAATAAGCAGAAAATGCTGATGGTGCAGAAAGAAGAAGAAACCTCTCCCATGATTGCTGAAAATGAGAACTGGGCAGAAGATTCTTCTGAGGAGGAGGAAGAGGAAGACAACTATGCTCTTATGGCACGAGTGGAGGGAGATGAAATAAAGGGTGATGCTGCGATCCCCGAAGGCAACTGCTCAACAAGCTCTGTAAGTACTTCACATACTTCTTTAGATAATCAACTGCAGTCCTTACTTGAAAAGGACAGTCTAATCAAAGAACTAAGGGAGAGACTAGACAATAATCATAGAGTTCTGAAACAGAATCTAGACCAAAAGTCTTCCTTAAGTATTCAACTTGAAATTGCAAAAGATCAAGTCAAAAAGGTGTCTTCAGATTTTGAAAGCTTTGAACTTAAGATAGCTGAATTAACTAAGAAATTTGAGGACAGTGAACGGGAAAAAAGCACAACAAAGGCTGAATGCGATTTTTTGCATAACAAAAGAAGAACGCTTTTAAATAAAGTAAAAGAACTAGAAGATCTAGCTGCTAGAAGAGGTCAATCTGAACAAACTGTTTTTGTGCTTAACAACAAACAAAAGGATGACCGATTCTACAATGCTAAAACAGGTCTGGGCATAACCAACCCACGTAATCTTAAGAAAGTTAATTGCCTTCAAATCTATAACAAAGATTACATGGGACTAGGGTTTGGAGAGAAAATGTATTTTCGAAGTGATGAAGATCATGCTGAAGCAGAAGAAGAAAAGAGAAAGAAACCAAAACCTGCGATTTCTTGTGATTATCCCTCAGTAAATGAAAAACAACTTTCAGAAGAAAAACCGACTTCCTGCTTTAGTGAATGCCTAGACCCTTATGCCAAAGATATTCCTCACATAGGACACCCTCTAGACCCTCCCCCGAGAGTAGGTATTGCTAAAACTGGTGAGGAACCATGTATTTTTCCAATGGCTCAAAAGCTCAAAAACCTACAGAAAACTCTTGATAACGAGAGAGAGAGATTTGAAACAGAAAAGAAAGGTTTTGAGCGCAACTGGCAGGAACTTCTTCAAAAATTTAATGATTTGAGTGAGCAGTTTCATGCTAAATCAGACTTTTCTACGACCAAGCCTGACAGCTCACACACCTCACATGAGAAAAACAATGCTTTAAAAGGTTCGTCCACTCATCTCTCTTCTCCTTTGTTTACAGGGAATGAAGTGAATAAGGAAGGAGAAGAGAAGAATGAGTGGAGGAAAAAGAGGAAGGAAATCGCAGAAGGCAAAAAGAAAGTTTTTGAGAAAAGTACCAGCCCTAGATCTAGTTCAATATTTTACTCAAAAGTTAATTATAATTCTGTCTCTACAAAGCAAACTTCTAACAATTCAGTCTTGAGTCCCAAGCTGAATATCTCTGAGACATCTTCTAGACAAAGTTCTATTTATAATACAAGTGTTGCTTATGGTTATTCTGTTCCAGATCCCCATAATTATGAATGTGAGATGAATGTTGTTAAATCTAAGCCTTCCAGAAAGCTTAAACCTGAAAAGGAAACCAAGAAAGAAACTTCTAAGGGAACGTTTTGTATTCCAGATATGAAATACGCTCTTAGAGTTCATTCTAGGAAACATGTTAATCGGCTTTCTAAGGAGGAGATTTTCAAAACCAAACTCAAAAAACAACCGTTCAATCACACAGCTCCTGTCTACTCTCCTCCTGAACCTAAACCGAAAAGATGGGTCCCCAAGATAAGACCCGTCAAAACTGAAACTGAAAAGTGGGTCCCCAAGATGAGACCTACCAAACCTGAATCGAATAGGTGGGTCCACAAACGAAGACCCATCCAAACTAAAACTGAAAAGTGGGTTCCCAATCGTAGACCCATCATAACTAAAACTGATAGGTGGGGTTCAAATCAAGGACCCATCAGAACTGCAACTGAAAGGTGGGTCCCCAAACTTAGACCCACAAGGACTAAAATGGAAAGGTGGGTTCACAACATCAGACCCACCAAAATGGAAAGTGCTAGGTGGACTCCAAAAACCAGACACACTGCAAAAGCAGATCTGGCAATTGGAAAGCCCATCGAAGATAGATCTTTTGTTGAAAGAGCAGCTGACCTTGGATCACTGCTCAAAGCAAGTTTTAAAAAAGTGTTTCTTGATAATAAGGAAGGACCCACTCCAAGTTGGGTACCTGATCTTATTTGATTGTTTTGCAGGACGGTCATGTGTGGCACTTAGACTCAGGATGCTCAACCCACATGACCGGAATAAAGCACCTTTTGAGCAACTACACCAACTGCTACGGAGGAAATGTCATATTTGGGAATGACGCCTCATCTCCTATCCTTGGGTATGGGGACGTCGTCTGTGCCAGTGTCACAATAAAAGATGTTTCATTCGTCAAAGGGCTCAAACACAACTTACTGAGCATTGGACAATTCTGTGACAGCGGGATGGAAGTGAGGTTCTTTGCAAAACAATGTTGTGTTCTTGACAGCACAGGAAATACATTATTAACGTGTTACAGAACATCAAATCTGTACACTATTGATCTGAAAAGCGTCCAATCCACCACTTCCATCTGTCTGCTGTCCAAAGCTTCAACTGAACAGAACAACCTATGGCACAGACGTCTCTCCCATCTGAACTTCAAACATCTATCAACCTTGTCCTCCAAGAAACTTGTCAAGGGGCTTCCTCTGCTAAAGTCTTCCGCTGAAAATCATTGTAGTGCCTGCAAAATGGGCAAAATGACGCGAAGCTCCCACAAGTCAAAAACTGAACCTTCATCTACTCATCAGTTGCAGCTAATACACATGGATCTGTGTGGACCTATGAGAGTACAAAGCATCAACGGTCGCAAATACACTCTGGTGATTGTTGATGACTTCTCTAGGTATACATGGACAAAATTTCTTCGATCAAAAGACGAAGCTGCGGAAATCATTATGACCTTTATCAGAACGATCCAGAAACTGCTACAGCACAGTGTTCGAATTGTCAGAACTGACAATGGTACCGAGTTCAAAAATCAGACTCTCACTGAGTTCTATGAATCACTCGGTGTCACTCAGCAATTTGCAACAGCCAAAACTCCCCAGCAGAACGGAGTTGTTGAGAGAAAGAACAGAACCCTTGTTGAAGCAGCACGCACCATGTTAATTCAATCAAGACTGCCTCACTTCATGTGGGCAGAAGCAATCAATACTGCGTGCTTCACTCAGAACAGAACCTTCATCCACAAGCGCTTCGACAAGACTCCATATGAGATCCTATTCAACAAAACTCCTGATATTTCTTTCCTCAAGGTTTTTGGCTGCAAGTGATTCATACTCAATGATCGGACAGAGAGAAGTAAGCTGGATCCCAAAGCCAGAGAAGGCGTGTTCCTTGGCTACTCACTGCAATCCAAAGCTTACAGAGTCTATCTCAGAGACAAGCGGACTGTCATCGAGAGTGTAAACATTACATTCTATGAAATGGCAGACTTTGCTATTGAACATCTCCAGACCGATCCATCCACTGCTGTACCAGTAGCTTCTGATAAAGCTGAACCAAACACCGAACACGACGATGTGATTCTCGACTCTCTCTTCAGAAACTTTTACGAGAACTCACAATCTCCACCTCCAGCATACACTCCAGAGTCAACATCAACTCCAACAGCAGAGATTCCGCTCCTCACAGGACCAGATGACGTACCATCCACACCCTCAACCCCTCAAACCAATCCCAGAGGTGTGGATGATCACAGCTTTGCCATAGGTCCGGAATCATCTCCACTACACACCACAGCTGCCCCAGAGCCTTCAAATTCATATCAGGACTCAGATCAACCAATAATTACTCCAACTCCTCTAGCTCATGAGAGGAAGTGGACAAGAGCACATCCTGTTGAACAAATAATAGGTAATCCAAGTCAAGGTGTGCGAACGAGATCAGCAACAACAAATGAATGTCACTATGCATGCTTTCTAAGCAAGAATGAACCATCCAAAGTCTATGATGAAACATTTGCACCCGTAGCAAGAATTGAAGCAATCCGCCTTTTTCTTGCGTACGCGGCCCACAAGAACTTTACTGTCTTTCAAATGGATGTCAAGACTGCCTTTCTAAATGGAGTCTTGGAAGAAGAAGTCTATGTCTCTCAACCTGAAGGATTCGTAGATCCCAGATATCCCGACCATGTGTACAAGCTAAAGAAAGCTCTGTATGGGTTAAAACAGGCACCAAGAGCTTGGTATGATGCATTAACCGAATTTCTGACTGACTCAGGTTTCTCAAAAGGGAAGATTGATACCACACTTTTCATCAAGCGACAGAAGTCTGACATCATCCTGATTCAGATCTATGTTGATGACATTATCTTCGCCTCCTCAAATCCACGCCTGTGCAAACACTTTGAGAAACTGATGAAAACCAAGTTCGAGATGAGCATGATGGGAGAACTGAATTTCTTCCTAGGCCTGCAAGTAAGACAACTCTCTGACGGCATTTTCATCAATCAGTCGAAGTATATTCTGGAAATGCTTAAGAGATTCAACATTGATAGCAAATCTTCCATGACGACCCCCATGTCCCCAAACAACAAACTGGACTCAGACCCCTCCGGGAAGCCAGTTGATGCTACAAACTACAGGGCCATCATTGGATCTTTGCTATATCTCACATCAAGCAGGCCTGACATTGTCTTCTCCACATGCTTATGTG
This sequence comes from Cuscuta europaea, assembly GCA_945859875.1. Classification (NCBI taxonomy): domain Eukaryota; kingdom Viridiplantae; phylum Streptophyta; class Magnoliopsida; order Solanales; family Convolvulaceae; genus Cuscuta; species Cuscuta europaea. The sequence goes on from CAMAPE010000057.1 coordinate 9,346,607, forward strand.
CACGCTTTCAGGCAAATCCGAAGGAATCCCATCTGACCGATGTTCGAAGAATTCTGAGATACCTCAAAGGCACTGTGAATCTAGGCCTTTGGTATCCCAAACACTCAGGTTTTGACCTAGTCGGATATTCGGATGCTGACTTTGCTGGTTGCCGGATGGACCGCAAAAGTACATCGGGAGCTGTCCAATTCTTGGGCGATAAGATAGTCTGCTGGTCTTCCAAGAAACAGAACTGTGTGTCAACATCTACGGCCGAGGCAGAATACGTCGCGGCTGCTAGCTGTTGTTCACAAATATTATGGATGAAGACCCAGCTAAAAGACTACGGTTACACACTCCGTCATATCCCGATCTACAGTGACTCTCAAAGCGCCATAGCCATCACCAGCAACCCAGTTCATCACTCCCGCACCAAACACATCGACCTGCGCTATCATTTCATCAAGGATCATGTGGAGAAAGGAGACATTGACATGTATTTTGTAAGCTCAGAGCTTCAACTGGCTGACTTGTTCACTAAGGCATTGGATGAAAAACGATTCCAGTTCCTAGTCTCCAAGTTGGGCATGTTGAACCTCGAGCCCGTTTAATTATGTCTCCACTGATCTATAAAGTGTGTGTGTGTGGGATTTGTAAATAGTGTGTGTGCGTTGCATGTGTTGAGGGGGAGAAAACCAGAAAAATAACAAAAAAAAACAGTGTGTGTGCGTTGCATGTGTTGAGTGGGTGAAAAATCAAAAAGAACAAAAAATAGTGTGTGTGCGTTGCATTTGTACATATTGTTCGTTGTATTTTTTGAGGGGGAGAGGATTTTCACTGTTTGAGGGGGAGCAAATTTTCACTGATTAAGGGGGAGCTCTCTATTTTTACTGGTTTGGGCCTCGAATTTTTTAAGGGCACTGTGTGCCAGCCCAATCATTCGGGCTCAATTGTTACGGAGGAGGTCCAAATATTTTTTTCTCGCGTATATAAGCCTCGGAAAATCCCTTCACTTCCTATTCTAAACTTTTCGCAAAGGCTTGAAAATCGCAGAGCTCCTCGACTTCACAAAACCCTTGTTCTCGCAAACCTACCTTCTTCTTCGAACCTCTCTTTCCGACATCCTTCGAAGGTAGTTAACGCTCAAGTGGCAATCACCCATCTCGAATACGAACGACCATCTCGAATACGAACGATCATCTCGAAAACCTGTTCGTGTTCGTCTTCGAGAAACAAACTCTTGATTTCGCACAAATAAACCCTTGAATTTTCCAAAAAAAAAATCAAAATCAAATTAGTTTTTTTTCGTTTGAATGTATGTCGAAATCGCTTGTTATTGTTTGTTATATCTTTGTTTTTACAGGTGGAAAAGCTCTTCAAAATTCGTCGGTTCATCTTCTCGAAATCAAGATCTCGAGATGGGCATCTCGACATCTTGATCTCGAGATTTGAATCTCGAAATCAAGATTTCGAGATCTGCATCTCGACATCTTGATCTCGAGATTTGAATCTCGAAATCAAGATCTCGAGATCTGCATCTCGACATCTTGATCTCGAGATGTGAATCTCGAAATCAAGATCTCGAGATCTGCATCTCGACATCTTGATCTCGAGATTTGAATCTCGAAATCAAGATCTCGAGATTTGGATCTCGAAATCATGATCTCGAGATACAGATCTCGAGATTTGAACTTTGCAATTTTTTTTCAAAATTCCACCTGCATAAACTTATCTGAAAACTGCAAATCAAACTCTTTCAATCAAATCAAACAGTTGAATTTCATATGCTGACCTCCTGCTTCTACAGTTTAAAATGGCAGGAAACACTAAAGCACAGATCGACGATGCCATCTACCCCAAAGGGAAATGGATCAAGGTGCTGGACAACAATTTCCAGCTAGACCTTGCGGTGTTCAAATGCCAGAACCCCATAGTTCCAGCCATCTTGAAAGGTCACTATCTCTGGCCTGCACTTCACAACTCAAAACCGGTGCCAGAGATATACCTACAACAGTTCTGGGGGCATATGCATACTGATTCGCTGAAGGATCGTTCAAAAATAAAGACCAAGCTAAATGGCATGCGGGTGATTCTTACACCATCTACTCTACGGGCTACTCTATCGCTGCCAATCCATGATGAGTACGATGCGCTGCCGTCCATCCCAGATCTACTGAAAGACGTGGCATCTCTAGGCTACACATCTTTACTGCCACAACTGTCAAACTTCAACGGCGCCTATCTCCGTCACCCGTGGAAGAATCTGTTTGGACTGGTGAACAAGTGCCCGTCGCCGAAGCATGCCGGATTCGACAAATGCAACAAGCAGATCCTGCTCATTTTCCATGGTATTGCCTTCAACAAGAACTACGACATGGCACAGCTCTTCTTCTCAGAGCTAATGGACCTGGTCAAGGCCAAAGAAAAGAATAGGCCAGGTACCATTCCGTACGCTAGGTGGCTTGGGTTGATCATCAACGACCTCATGGCAGAGCATTCAACAATCCCAAAACGCAGCTCCGATCCACACTTCACAGCACCGAAGCTACAGTACTTCAAAGCAGACAAGAATCCTTCCTATGGTCTGAAGATACCTGGATTTCTGCTACAGCTGGTAAAATCTTCAAATCCAGCAGTTCAACAATACAAGGAAGCAATCGAGAAGACCGTCCCTATGGTTCAGCAAAACCCAGCTGGACCTACCCAAGGGACAAAACCGAGTGTTGGTAAGGGTCCCAAGAGAGCCCAAAAGCCACAGAAACCAGTGGCCGGTTTGCCAAATGAAGGGAAGTCTGATGACTCTCTAGAGACGAGTCAGGCGGCTGAGGGCACCGAGGAAGACGCTGAGGAAACGGCCAGTGAATCGTCTAGTGGAGCTCAAACAAACACTGACGACAAGGCCTCCGAGAGCGTGGGCACGGAGAGTGACAAATCAGACTCGGATGATGACAGTGATGACAATGATAGTGATGATGTGGAGCTCACATATGCACTAATTAGAAAAGGGAAGCTGCCCGTCGAATCTCCAAAGAAGAGAAGAATCACTGCTGAAGACGCAGCACCAATCATAGCTCGCAGACCTCAAGTCTTCACTATTAAAGAAACAGCTAAACCAAGAGCTGATCCGAGCGAGACTAATTGCTCAAAGGATGATTACGACGAGGCAGCTCACTCCATCAAGACATCAATCAACCAGGAAGAAGTTGTCATCCGAGAAACCAGGGCTAAAGTCAAAAATGACAAGGTTGCTAAGGCCAAGCCCCAGCCCCGAGCGACAAAGAGTCTGTTTGATAAGGCAGACGAGCACATCTTTGCTGGCTGCGACTCCTTTATCCAGATAAGCCGAGCCGAATCCCTAAGCACAGGAGCCGATCTTTTCGGTTCCCGAGTAGAAGTCGCAGCATCTGGCTCAACTGCGCATGCACAACCCTCTCCCAGCCACTCAATTGCCTCTCAAAAGGCTATTGTTTCAAAAGAACGGGACTCAACCCCCTCGCTGGTTCCTTCTGAATCAGTTGAGCATACAATTGACCTATCTCCCAAGGTCAAAACCCCTTCTTCACTCACATCGAGTCTAGGTGTCACATTTCCCACATTTTCTTCCTTTTCTAGGACACCTACACTATTCACAGCACATACAGGTGCACTCACCCTGAACGCAACAACCAGAGCGCAAGCTATGACGGTTGGAAGCCCTGCTACGCCCATAATGATTCCATCATTAAATGCAGGCCACACATCAGCAATCTTCACTGATGCTGTGTCAACAGTTACAACCCCCGTAACTGGTCACCCTACCTTTGAAGACGTAAACGTTCTACTAAACCGCTTCCTAGATTCCACCATTAAACCATGGGTGCAAGATGCAATGACCGCTCTAGCACAGGAATTTAGGACCACCCAAGCGGTTCGGTCTGAACAGACACCACCCCAACCTTCCCCTGAACCGTTCATCTCCCATACACAACCCATATCCTCCACCCCTCTATCCCACCAATCCATCAACCAAATTCCTATCCCTTCTATTTCTCGGGGAACCCAGAATACAGAACCAGTATTCTCCCCACACCCGACCACACCCTCCATCGATCTCTCCTCCCTATCCTTTGACACCCTAGCTTCGGCTCTGCTGAATAACCTCTTAAATACCCCAGAAGACGACCTCACTCTTCATCAGCAAGCCATACTAGAAGCTCTTCTTTCCTCACCCGAAACCAAGAGTACTTGCAAGGAGAGTCTTCGTGGTCGCAAACGTTCCCATGAGGACCCCGATGATTCGGATCCTCATGAGGGGGAGAACAAGCGACCTCGATCACTTGAGCAAACTGCTCTACCAAGCCAAACTCCACAGCCAATTCAACCTGAAACCTCAACAAACCAACAGTCACCATCCACAGCCAAACAATCTAGCATGGTCGAGCTAGAAATAACATCCCGAGGCGTATCTCCCAGAGATACCAACCGAGGAGGGGATGGAAGTCCTGATGATGATACCACTGGTACATCTTCTCCATCAGGCCATCAGTTGGAACCCAGTTCTAAGCCGATGTCAACGGGCAATCCTAGTGAACCCGGTAGTGCTACACAAGAACAATCACCGCCTAAACAAAGAACTCCATATATCTCCCCAGGCAAAGACATCCATGATGCACTGGAAGAGGCGGTGATATACGACAAATGGCTGAGAAAATGGACAGAATGGGATGATCTCCGGGTTGAAGCCGAGCAAGAGGACATGCAAAGAAACTGGTGGCTACGAGAGCTTATTAACAAATGCTCTGAAGATATCATTAGGCTCGAGGACGATGAACGCAAGGAAGGGGAGAACTACAAGGAATCCCAGAAAGCTCTTGAATCGGTCGTAAGACAATCAGCGGGAAGACTTCCCAAGACAGAGAAACCCTGGGACAACGTTCGAATCAAAGCCCCCTTCCAAGAAGAAATCAGAGAGCATATCTGGCGTAGACCAGACAAAGTCAAGCCACTGAACGAACTGAAGCTAAGAGGCCTTACTCATTTGAAAGGAAAGCAGGCTGGAGGTCATCTGCATATGTTGCTGCAAAGGTCAACCGGTACACAGAGAGAACTGATGGAACAAGATCTGAAGTCGAATATTCTCCCGATCCATCAAATTCTACAAGTGAAGGCTGAAGACTATCATGGAGTAACATTCTACACCTTCAGACTTCAACGCACCGATGGGAGCGAATTCACTTGTCAAGAGAACGACTTCATCATGCTGAAACCGGATGACATCTACCAAATGCTCATGGCCTACAGATACCTTCCAGTCAGGCAGAACATAGTATACAGCGAAGGCCTCGCAGCTATCAAGAGATTCATGCTTAGACAGATCAGAGTACACTCTTCACATGACCTACAGATGGCTATTGAATGCAATCTGAAGAAGACAAATCTGACAAAGCCAAAACTGTATGGTCCAGAACTTGAAGATTTCCCAGCCTACCACATCTTCTTCAAACCGCCAGCAGTCACCTATCTGAACCACAAGAACGAAAAGCGTCTGATGGTAGTCAGTGAAATCGAGAAATACTGCGACGGAACACTGAAGATAATCAGAGAGCAGATTCTACAGATGAAGGCAAAGCTGGAAGAAAATCTTCAAAAGGCATCGTCTTATGTTCAAAAGGAACACTCTACTGTAGAGACAATTTTAAAGGCCATTGACGATCGCCTCGAAAAGAGAAATATGCTAAGACAATATGAACATGCACTTGGATTAAGGAAGCACTACTTCAAATCACAGAAGCAATAAGAGAATGACACTTGATCACAAAGGGGGAGATTGTTGGAGATATTTTATTGTGAATCAAGTTGGTCATAGATTAGCTTTATATTTAATCCTTGTATTTAAATAGTGCATAAATTAGATAGAAATCAGGCCAAGTGTTAGGCCCATTTAAACAGGCCAAAAGCCTGTTTCGCCTAACCTAAACCTCGCCTATAAAAAGGGAGCCGAGGTTTAGGAAAAGGTTGAACGTCGTACTTATTATTCATAGCCTTACGCTTATATCATTCTGCTGTACGTTCCACGGTTTATCAAAGAAGGTTTTACGGTGATTCATTCTGTGTTCATCTTTACGTTTAATCTTCCTTGTTAGATCGATTATTCATTGTTGTTACTGAAACAGGGACTAACAATTATCATTGTTGATCTCCTATTCATTTGATGTATTCATTCAAGTGATCAAATGATGTTTTTATTTTTGTAAAAATACGGGAAATATACGTTTTATACGGGAAGTGGAATTTTTTTCCCTTTTTAAACGGACCGACATTATTTTTCGTTTTAAACGCGTTTTTTGTTCAGAAAACCGGTACGTGTTTAAAACGCGTTTTAAACGTAAAAAAGCTAACTATCCGCCACACTCAACCTATACATGATTTAGTGCACAGGTTATCCACCATAAGTTCAAATAACAATGAAATAGATCTTAGGACAAAGTTTATGAATTACATATTTAAACAACGATAATTAATCAAACGTGTGCAACTAGCGGAACACTCGGGCAGAGGGTACATCAATCTTCATAATCATAACCATCTGTACAATAGAGCAAAGAGAAGAAGACAAAAGAGACAAAAATTAGCTTTATAGCTAAGTAAGATTCCACCTGAACCCATAAAATAATATAATTTGGAAAATAGGTTTTGTATATGTGTGTGTATATATATATATATATATATATATATATATATAGAGAAAATACCGTCTCATATTTCCAAAATAACTTCATGTCTCAAAATAATTTCTTCAATAGATAATGTCATTCTTCAATTTCCTCCAAAAGTAATACTTTAGATTTCTTTTAAGAGTGGGCGAAACTCAAGATTCCTCGAGCCCAATGAGTCATTGTTATCTACGACTCATCCCGGAATTCCGGCTCCACCGACCACCAATTGGAAGCTTAATTTCTACCTTAAGTGTGCACATCCTCTAAAAGGAATTCCAAGCCCTCCGAGTAGTAAGAAACCCAAGTAGGCAGGATGTTTTCTACCACCTACTCACAAGGGACATTGTTCAGGGGTAAATTAGGTAATTACTACTACGACCACCAAAGGACCTTTGGTCCTCAAATAAAAGCCCGGGATGTCTATCGGAGCATGTCATTACCGGACTGGTTACCGACCCAAATAAATTTCACCAAAAGTAGTAGTAGTCCTAACCACCCACACCTCGTGTTTCTCTCGAGACGCAATAATATATTATGAAAACTTTAAGTTTTCCCCAAAATCATTCTTGTCACACTTCCAAAATATCCTTTGTAATAAATATCAATCCACCAATATTCTTTAATAAAAAGAATATACATTTAATAATGCATAATAGATAATAATCCACCAATATCCATACATTCAAAATATTCATTCCATGTCAAACAAATAATTTCCAATTCATAAATGATTCACATAGTTCAAATATTGCATACATATAAGTACGAGATAAAACATTTTTGTTGACATAGAACTTACCTTAAATTGCGATAATCCCCTTAATAAAATCTCTAGCTTGGCCTTCACTTGAATTCTCCTTCTAATATATATCAAAATTCTAAATCAATAACTATTCTTTTATTTTTGTTATTTCCTATATATTCAACCTTTAATTATTTTAGTTTCATAATTCCTTCTTTAAATATAACTTTTAAGTTAGGTTCATAAACCTTATTTAAATGTTAATTTTCAGTCTAGCCTTATTATTTTCTTTAATCATACTAATCCCCTTCATAATTTACTTTAATTTATTTGGTTAATTAGTTAACTAGTCTAATTAAATTAACTACATAATAATTTCATTATTTCGAATTAAATAACCAATTTCAGTCCAAAATTCAGTTTACATAATTTATATAATTTATTTAATAAACCTTTTAATAATAATTTTCCGTAAGCGATAATTCGAAATAATAATCATTAATGATAATCTATTCTCAATAACAACTTTAATTAGTTCAATAGTTTATTTATACTAACTAGTCCAATTACATTAACTAATTCAATCCTCCAGTTTATTTGATTAGTAAATTTAATTGAATTAACTTCATCAACTAAATAAGTTTAATTATATCAATATAGTTAAATACATTAATCTAATTCAATTAAGGCAATAATCAAATTCTAATTTCGTTTTAATTTTCTATTTTTTTGCTGTAAAGTCCAAAAATATTACCAAGTCCATAATTTAACTAATTTATCCATTAAACTAATTCATTTAGTTAAACTAGTCCAATAAAGTCAATTAACTAAATTATTAAGTACACATTACTTAATTAATTTATTTATATTAATCAACTAATTTTTATAAGTTCAAATAGTTTAACCATTTATATGAAGTCCAAATCAAAACTAATCAAGGATAATAATTATTAATTTAATCACACTAATTCAATAATTTATTTATTAAGTCCAAATATAGTCATTAATTTATACTAGATAACCCAACTTTATTTTCTTTTCCTTATTTTATTACAAACATCATTTTTAGTCCAGAACATTACTTTCAATCTTAGTGATTTATTTATTTCACCATTAATATCAAAATTTTCTTATTTAATTACTTAACTAGTTTTATATGGCCCAATTAAATTATATAGCTTAAGAATCGACTTTATAAATTTATAACCATCCATAACTATATTTTGGGTCTATACTTGACCTAGGTTGTCCAGATATTTAATTTAGAATTATTTCCCTTATTTATTCATTTAATTTCATATATCTATTAACCGGTTTAATTACAATTAAATATGATAACCATAACTTTTATTAATTAAACATGGTCCTAAATGTCCTAGTTAGTCATATATTTAATCTAGTTTACTCCAATATTTATTTCATAATTATTTTCATCATTTAGTTAATTATTTACTAGATGTGTACAACTTGGCCCAATTACAATTAAATAAATTAAAAATAGTTAAAAATATTATACTTCAATTCTGGTTGGTCCGAATATGTATAATTATACTAGGTATTTAATTTATATTTTTCCAGATTTTATTTTTTTCATTTCCTATTTTATTTTTAATTTTTATCGAAACTGGGCCGAACTGGCCCATTAAACTGACCCGACCCAAAAGTTCCGACCCAGACAACTGGGTCATCTTCTCCAGGTCGTGATTCCGGCGACTTCGCCGGAATTTTGAAAACTTCGGCGAGCTATAACTTGACTTACAGGTAAAGGATTTCGACGATTCAAGTTGCAAAATGATTCTGACGGCAAGACGAAGCTCCACCACCCCTATCTACGGCAAAATATCAGCTTTTGCCAAAGACCCGCCTCTATGGCTTGCAACTCCGGCGGCGGAAGAGAAACTCCGGTGATTATGAATCGGTCTGGAATTTATTGGGAAGTATTCTTAGACCTCTCACGACTCTCCTCTATTTCTTATAAGCAATTATTTACGTATATGTTTGTGTGTGTGTGTGTATTTTCCGGCGAGCAAGTATGTATGTAGTTTGGTGTGGAGGTAACCCTTCCCAATGCCCCTATTTATACCCATAAACAAAGGTTTTATCCTGCCCGAATGAGTGATGTATTTTTTGGCTTCATCTTCATCTTCAATCAAGCCACGTGGGTTGTTTTGACATCCCATGTATATATATTAATGTACTATGTGTATATTATATATTTTGAGTGTAGAAGGATGAGCTATGTGCGTTGGTCGTTCACCCATTCTTATCTTATGAGATATGTGCATTATTGTAGTTGTATATTACTTTTATATTATTATTATTACTACCATCTGGTATTATTACTCCACTCATGTGTGCATATTAAAGTTGATATTAAAGTTGAAAAGTCAACTCTTTTTAATTTGTTATTGTGTGTAGTATATAGTACGGACCACATTTTTTTGTGCACATGTGGTAACTCTAAAATTGACACTTTTATTATTTATGCCAGATGTGTAATTATCACTTGTTACAAGATATCACTTATTTATTTTTGTTTACTTTGTGAGATATATTTTATCTGGTTTATTTTTATATTATTTTTGTTTAAATTTTCGGGATATCACAATATAATTGTGACAGTGTGAATGTATTTTCAATTTTGGCATTTGTACTGGCGGAATACCAAACTTTCATTATTTCTTTTAATTGATATCTTTGTAATAGTTCTTTTCATACTTGAGAAAAACTCATTTTAAGTATTTATTTGAAAATTGATCAGTTCCTTGTGAATCAAATAGGTTCTTGTTTTTATTGTTTTTTATAAATACATCAGTAGTTGTATACTTGCGAGATGAAATAGCATATGTTGGCCTCAAATTTGTACTAAGTATTCTTCATTTGTCCCTTACTCCCTTTAATGAAGTCCATGTGTGATTGGGAGAGAAAGGCTCTTCTCTTAAGCCTTAGACACCATGCAGGAAAGAAGAAGAAAATCTTACTACCTTCATATTTGGATGTTCTCCAAGGAGCTTTAATAGGTGAAAATCAGCATTAGATGCAACTTTGTTATTAGGATCTCCCAGCTGCAGGAAAGAAAAATCTCAAAGTAATGTAATACTAGTATATATTTCCCTTAGGATCTAACGATATTAATAGTGAGTGACTAAGAAATACTTTGAACTAAGGTAGAGAGCAGTTGGCGTTCTTGTTCTGATTTGCTCCTCAGCAACACACAGACAGTCTTCATTGAAAAAAAGGAAGCTTGATAAGATTTCTTTTTCCCTAGATGATAAAATAAAATCGTAACTTGTTTTGAATCTCTAGAGGAACGAATAAGATGAATCAATTTATGCTTATAAAAATCACTCCTTTGCAGAAATATTTTGTTGAAGAAAATAACCAATGTACTATGAAAATCGTGAGAAACTAGGATAGTTAGTTGATATTCTGTCTTAAAGAGGGAGGAAATACACATATGCAACTGTCTAAGAGGCAGAAAAGGGTAATAAAAAAAGGAAAATGCTATATTTAATAAACCTTTAGTGCCTTGTCCATGAGGGCATCTAACACATCTCTTGAAGCTTCCTCAAGAGCAATAACAAACCGTCCATACCTGCAGTACCAATTAGGTCAATAACAACAACTATTTAATTTGAGGATTATTATCGTTTATTCATTTTCACCAAAATGAAAAGATAGTTGGTGATATTCTAACAATATGAAATGCAAGAAGTACCACTTCCTAGAATATTGGAGTTTCATAGCCAATAAAAAAACACGGAAGAGATTAAATAAATCCCCACAGAAGTATTAACATCAAAGTACCTTTGCTTTAAGCAATCCTCCCAAAATCATAAGAGCATAAGAGAGTAACCATCCTTCGTGTCAGAGAGATGATTTAGAGGCTGCACAGAGAGCGTCTTCAGTTTGCGATCAGGTATCAGATTAGGAAAGAATTTATCGGGTGTCAAAATTTTCAAATCCCAACGTCAAGTGCAAGAATTACACCTGCAGACGGTAAAATGCATCGTGCGCCACAATAAGGTTGGAAATCACTTCATTTTATTTAACAAGAAAAAATTAGGGAAGTAATAACAGTTCAAGGGGATATCTTTCCCACTTCTCACCTAGAAACAAAGAGCTCCCTTAAGGCATCATAAGTGGTCAAGGCATGTCGCTTGTCAACTTTTGATGTGACCATTCCTGCAATTGTAATTTTGATCAGCTTAAATATCATTATAGAGATCCTTTTTGTTTGTTCTAATTTCCTGCAATTTGATTAGCCTAAAGATTTTGTAGGTGAAGGGTTTATGGGCAAGTAAAGAAAAAAACAATTTTGAAACTGCCCTTCCTTCTATTACATTATTAGGAAATGGTGCAATTACATAAAGACCCTTAATAAAACGACAACTTGAAATTAAAAACGACTGACTATTACGATTTCGAAACATGACTTCTTGGTCCCACACCTTGCACGATCCAACTTCCGGAACCCCAACTTCCCGCACTCCATCCACTACCGATCGAAATCGATTTCTACATAGCACCGTGTTTAGGGCACAAGCATTCTTCGATTAATAGCACAAGCATTCTTCGATTTCTACTTCGACCACAAGCATTCTTCCATCTCCTTCAAACAACATGAAGTGCAAAAGTCCTACGATTCCTCTGCTAAAAACCCGAGCAAGACGGAGACTTGTGAAACCATTGAAAGTGATTGAAGCCGCGGATGAACCCCATATTCAGGTAAATGTTAGATAATTTATGCTTGAGAGTGATATTTGATTCTTTAGAAAGCTATAGTGGTAACTTCTCAAATGAAAGCTATTTGGTTCTTTATGCGGTCATCGACTCCGTCTCCACAACGACACTTCAGGTAAGTGAATCTATTTCCCTATTTTAATTAATTTTCATTAATTTCATATATGTTTAGATTATTAGTAGAACAGTAGATTATTTATTATTTATGCCTTAGGGCTTGGGCCTCCTAATCTATTATTATGTGTGAAATTTAACAAATTAGGTCTTGACTATTGAGGTTGTTTTTTATTTTGTGTAATTGTTTGATGAATTAATTAAATTATTTATGTTTAATAATTTGGAGCAAATGTATGAAGAATCGAAGATGTTATTTCTTATTAGTTTTTAGGTGGAGGGTTATTTTGTTAATGAATACATTTATTTTTGCTATTGCGTGCAATATTAATTCAAACTTTAACGCTAATTCACGGTAATTTATTACTACTAGATTCTCACCCGTGCGATGCACGGAGCAAAATATAGTTAAGGATAATATCAAAAGGTAAGAATAATATCAAAGATTGATAAATTATAGTAGTAATAATTATAAGAAAAATACAATAATAAAAATAGTGATAATAATAATAGTAATAAATTGAACGATTACAATTGGTGAGGGATAATCAAAGAATCTTAGAATAATCTACTTTCTTCTTGTCTTTGGATATATGTTTAAAGCGTTCACTTTTCATTTTAATTTTTGTTAACTGTTATGAATTATCGAATGAACGTTGACAAAAATATTATAACCACGTACTCCAACAATTATTTTCTAGCAAATTTAAACCCAACAACCTCATATTTATGAATATATAACTTAAGAGAACTGGTCTGGCCAGTCCGGATTGATGGGGGTATCTCCCGTCCGGCCCGTTTGAGAGGGTTTTCGTTAATATTTTTTTATTAAATCTTATACATAAAATGCAATATTTTTCAATAATTTATTTAACTGACTCGTCGATTGAATTTTAAGCTGAAATTTTATAAAGATAATATACATTTCATGGAGCATAGTCACAAAAAATCATCAAAATTTAGACACGAAAATCCTTGAAATGGGACTCTTGGACTCTTGGTTAGTTCGGACTCCGGACTAATCTAATCAGTTGCTTATAATTGAAATAAATAAAGAATTTGAATAGAAGCCCATAAATTCAGGACCCAATCCAGCTAAATACGATCCAACACAACCTTTTCGGTTAAAGCCCAACCCAATATTCTACCCACCCAAAAATACCTATGTATAAATACTCCTAATTTGCCCCATTCCCCATTCTGCAACCAGAACCAGCAAAGACACGGTGCTCTCCGCCTCCATCAGCCACCTCCCTTCGTCCCGCCTCCCATCTTCCACCATACCAGCATTCTAAGAGGTTAATCTCTACCATCTTGAGCGCCTGTAATCCTTTGGTTGTCACAATAGAGAATTCTCTATCTACCGTCTTATTTATTTATTTTTTTGCAAAATCTTCTGCGGTTTATAATTCGGAATTCTGATTCTTAATTGTTACATACTTGGTAGTTGGTACTTGGTATATATTCAAAATCAAGTAGTGTTTTTATCAATTTTCTGAATATAATCACATCTTATGGAAATAATTTTCGCCAAACTGTTATCTCTAAGTGCTTCTCAATCACTCATGTATATATTCATTCCTGAGTTGGATTTATCAGCTCTTTTGATTAACAATAATTAGTTTAGTTTATGTAGTTAAAGCTATACTTTTGCAACTTACTCTGTATCTACCTAGCAGCTAGTTTAGTAAATGCTCCATAGTAAGCTCGTTTACGTATTACCTTGAAGCCACTATCCATTTATTGAAGCTTGAATTTCGAAACAAAAGGCCAATAATAGTTGTAGAATTCAAAACCAACTATTTTCCTTTGAAACTGTCCTCTTTATAACTATTTTGAATAGAAGATATATGTTTTATAATATCTTTATCAGGCAGCAAAAGTGATTCTCCTTAGTTGGATTTTCTTTCATATTTAGCCTATTATTATACTCCGTATGTTTTAAGGTATTTTCAGTTTCGCAATAGCTATTGCTATTACACTATGGTTTCAATAATTTCAGTTTCATATAGGTTGTTATTAGTGGGAAGCTATAAAATGGCTACTTATGTTTCTCATTACCTTTTTATTTAGAAGCTATATCAGTTTCTTCATTAGTTATTTTTATTATAATATAAACAACGATATAAATAGCTTTTTATGTTTCTCATTACCTTTTTATTTAAAAGCTATATCGGTTTCTCATTAGTTATTCTTACAATCTAAACTCCAATATTATTTAGTTCCTAACTAAGCTTAGGACAGAAGTTGTTTTTGATTGTTCTCTCTACCAAGTTTTCGTTTGATGTGCATACTTCAAAATAACTATGCATTACTTTATAATATATGTAGATTTGATTTTTCCTGACATGTTTAAATGCTCGCTTCTAATAGTGAAGATTTTATAAAAAACACAAGAAATGTGTCAAGGTATGTGCTTCTGTGGTATGTATCAGTCAACAATGTATGACGAAGTTGGTAAATGAGCTTTGGTATGTGCTGGTCAATATAGTGCCTTTAGCAAAGCTTTGGTAACTATAAAGCCATTTTCAAATATGCTTTCTTTTATAGCTTTACTGTAAGCTATGAACTCCCTGCTTCATTAATTAATTATAATACCTTTAATTATCATTGTATAATCTAAAATGCTTTTTAAGGCATGCTTATAATCCTTGGTTATATGCAAGGGAACATAACCAAGGTCTAAATATATATATATAAGGCTAAATATCATTCGTACTCCAATAGTTCATGTGTTTAGTATTAGACTTTAAGTTGTCCATTGGTTAACTAATTACTTAAACAGTCTAAGACTTTAAGTTAAACATGTGAGATTTACCTTTTGTTGCTGGCATTGATTTCCTATGTTTGAGAAACATGCTTTCCCACAATCATGCTCATAACAACTATGTTTATGAAACTGTTAGAAAACATACAAAATAATAGAAATGTTAAGAGCATAGATATCGAGTGTTACCTATGTGTTTGTTGCAAGTTATTACTTATATCATCAATACCCTATTTCTGCAAATCTTGGTGATTGTTAACACAATAAGAATGTCTCTCATTCTGGAAAATTACTTCTATTGTCTCTCATCTACTAAAATACAGTCAAACTTCAAAGAATTATACAACTCCCACTTTCAGCTCCATTAGTATGAGGTGTTGCTCTGAGAGGCGCATGTAATGAAATTGGACGTATTTATACTACAATCTAAGAGTTGCTGAGAATTGATGTACCAAATTATCCATTGGTCAATAACCTGCTATAATAACAAATTTGTACAACAGCAAAAAACAGTACACCTTTTAAAGGACAGTTGTTCTGCAATTGCTGCCTATTACACCTTTCGGCCAATATCAGATCAGGTTTACAATTCATTTAAAGTTCTATGTAGTTTGGCATCCAAAAAGTAAATAAAAGGACAACATATAATTAATTGGAATCCTAGAGCCGTGTAGAAGAAAAATGATCATAGGTTAATGTTCAATTGTACAATACAATAAATAGACTCTTGAAAAACGTAATTTGGGCCATGAATCACAAACCCGACCCGACCCTAGGACTGACCTGATATTTGGGTGGGAACACTGTTCAAATTTTTTTCTTGCTTTTGTATAATACTAGATTCGCACCCGCGCGATGCGCGGGATAGTAAAATGTAATAGCGATATAATTTTGTTTTGTAAATATTACTTGGTCGTGTAAAATAAATGCAAATTGTAATGGACGTAACATGCATAATAAATTATAAGCAAAGATCGGATAGTGATAACTCATAGATAGGTAGTAACTTTGTATTGGAATGAGTAGGAAAAACGAAATGTCATAAAAGAGCATGTCTCAATTGATGGTCCCGGATAGAGGTAAAAGTCTAGAGGGGGGTGAATAGACTTTTAAAGCTTTTTCAAATTTAAAACTTTCCCCTTCTAGATGAGTTGATCTATAATCTTTTGGGAGATTTATAGATGCACAGTGGAAGTCTTTAACCTCTTAGATAAATAGTGTATAACAACTTTCTATGATGGATGAAGTTTGGACTTTATGTAGTGAGCAGTTGGCTTGGCAGTGGACTGGATGGCAGGGAACTGCTGAGGCAACTGCTGAGGAAATAATGAGTGTATGATGAAAGTGCAAGCAGAATCTTTATCAGAGTGAAAATGGCTTTCTGATGATGTTATGAGGAGGGTTAATAATCAATCTTAATGAGAGCAGTGGTCTCAGCAGTTGGGTAGTAACCAGGGAACTGTTGAGGTACCTGCTTAAGTGAAAATGAAGATATGGGAAGACTGGTTATATAATATTGGTCAGGGTGATGAGGGCTTTCTGAAGATGTGTGTTTAATACAAGTAACTGGGAGTTTTACTGGAGCAGTGGTCTCAGCAGTTGGGTGGTACTGAGGGAACTACTGAGGCACCTGTTGGGTTATAGCTTGAGTTTCAGAGATTAGGTTGGACAGACTCCTTGGTGAGAGGGTTGTGAAGGTATGATGAAATTGAGATGTTCAAAGGAAATAAGTTTGTATGAGTAGTGGGCTCAGCAGTTGGGTAGACACCAGGGGACTGCTGAGGCAACTGCTATGCTTTTAAGACGATATCCTGAGATCTGATGGAATAGACCTTTTAGTGGTGATAGTGCAAGACTCTTGTGGAAAAATTGTCTCAAAGAAGGTGAGTTATTAAGCAGTAGGATAAATAGTAGGGTCAATTAAGACTACTGTTTAGGATGCTGCTGGCAAACTACAATCTTTTGTGAGAAGTGTTTGGTGTGTGCTTTGTTGACTGAAAATAAATCAACACAGAGTATATCCTGGTTCAGAGGTGGTGTAATCCTCCTACGTCCAGTCCCACCCTCTTTCAGATGGATTTCCACTAAAGTATTAAGCCCAATACACTTAGTGCCAACCTAGCCTTTACAACACTTAGGCCTAGATTGAAGGTTTTTCACAATGAGTATAACACCACTCAAAGTTACTCAGTCCTTAGACTTTTCTCAAATGATCTAGTGGGGATCAAAAGGTACTCTATCTATCTAACCACACTTTAGGATCCGAACAACTGTTCTCCTAAGTGTTTACAACAATTTGTGAGTTGTTTACAAGAAAGTTCTAACCTCCAACTAGGAACTAAACTTCTAGGATTTAGCACTTAATACTTGTGACTAAGAAGTTTAGTGAAGCATGAGTCTAAGCAGAGAGTAAAGTATAGATTCACACTTTCTCTTTTGCTAGTTAGCTCGTGAATGCTCAATGGAAATATTTTTCTACTTAGGATGCTCAAGCTTGGTTAGAAACTTTCGTTTCAGCCTGTATTTATAGGCTTTTCTAGCTGATCAATCTTATTCGTTTGTTAGGATAGATTGATCTTGGACGTTGAAAATCTGGCAAGGATAAGTTGTACATTCGTCTTCTTGTGCTGGAGCATTTATTGGGACAGTTCTTTTGTCTTCAATAATTTTGGTCGCTGGAAGTGTGTGTCCCATGCCGTAGGTCCATGTACCTGTTTTAGAATTTAACGCAGGTCAGTTTTTTCTTCCAATCATACACATTGAATGTGTATAATTTTCGAGCTTCTTTAAAATGTGACATTTAATTAATCTTTGAGCTAAATAATATTTGTCGGTAGGATCTAACTATCCTATTAAGGTAAATAAAAATTACCTTATTGCATTTTTACTTTTTCGGCAATATTTCTTTAGTCTTAAAAATTGTACATTTCTTTTTGTCACTTAAATTTAAACTTGAACATTAATACTCGAATTAAATAAGACACAATGTACAAGTGCGAAGTATAGTGACATCATCAAAATCTATCAAAATTGGGTACTAACAATTTCCCCCTTTTTGATGATGCCAAAACTATACAACATAAGAAAGAAATATTTTTATTGATTTTCATTTATTGTACATTGGTCTAAATTTAAAGTACAATAGTTTATAGTCACTTTCAGACTTGTTCTATTCTATTTTTGTCCTTCTTCTGGCTTCTTCGTGGCCTCTTCCTTTACTTTAGCTTCTTCAGTTTTTCTTTTTCTGATTTCCATTTCTTCTTGTAGGTGCTTGTTCTTCTTTCTTGTTTCTGGTCCTTTCTTGGCTGCTAAGGACCTGCTGGTTGAGGGGCCTGCTTGTGTTGCTCTTTCCCCCTTTTTGGCAGCAGCAGGGGTCTGGCTTTCTCTGAATAGAGCCTCAATTTCTGGATCAGAGTCAACTTCTACTTGACATCTCCGTGTTGGATGTAGGTCGTTGACTTCAATGGCAACTGCAGTGATAATGTTGAGAAGATCCATTGCATCTACCTTGATATCTTCTTTGACTACTCGGTCCCAGTTCTGAAGATTTTGATTTGTTGCTTGTAGGTTTTGGTCAAGTTTTTGAAGTTCACCTCCTTGCTTTAGGAATGCTTCTTGAGTGGCTTTGTGCATTCTGGTGAGGTGCTTAGCAACATCCTCCCTTGTTTTTCCAATTGTCTCTGAGTGTTCTACCTGCTTTGAGATGACCTTCTGTGAAAGATGAAGGATGGCAGGAAGCTCCTTGGTTTTGAGGTGTTGTATGAACTCCTCATGCGCCTGAATGGTTGGAATGGCCTGCGCAAGGTGAGAAGGTAAAGTAGGAGTAGAGAGTACCTGGGCAGTGAGCTGGGCAGAGGGCTCTGCTTCCGGTTGGGAGGGCACTGCTGCAGCTTGTGCTTGCTGGAATGCTAGAATTTGTTTTTCTAGCTCTACACTTAGAGCTTGAAGTTCTGCAAGTGCCTTTTGGATTGCTTCTGGCTGAGCTGGCTGGTTTTTGAGCTGGATTTGAAGCTGAGCCTTTTGCTCAGAGTTGAAAACTTGTTGAATCATCAGGTTGCTCCTGATGTGTTTGCGAACTTCTTCAAATCGCAAGTCCAAGAGTTGATCAAAGTGATTCTTCATTTTGATTAACCTCTTGTGTAGCCTCACCTCAGCATTGCTTATGAATTTTGTAGTGGCCCTCCTTTCTTGGATGAAGACCTCTGCCAGTGTGGGAGTGTCCTTTGCACCTTCATTGAATATTTTCTCCCTTATTTCATTTGATGTTGTAGGCTACTGCTCTAGGGCATCTTCTTGTTGAGGCTCCAAGTTGAGATCAAGGAGCTGAGTCCCCTGCTCTAAGATGGCAGCCAACTGCTCTTGAGGGGCCTTTGAGGATTCTCCTCCTCCTTGGATTTCCATCCTGGATTTTTCCATAACTCTCCTGGTTTCTTTATCACTAGAGAAGGAGGAGGTAAGAATTTGTTTACCTCTTTGTTTGCTGGGAGGTCCTTGGGGAGCATCATCATCATTATCATCACTATCGCTGGAGTCTTCGATTGCATCTTTGGCAGTGAGCTCCTTTTTCTTCAGGGCGTACACTTGGTTGATTTATAGGATCTTGGTTGCTTCTGTCATATCATTGGTTCCAAGCCATTCTACCACAAAGTCCTCTTCCTCTATAAAGAGTGAGAGGGTTTCAGCTTGATGGAGGATCCATGATAGCTTCCAGGCTCTCCATGCTTTGACCCTGGCAAAATCTGCATCCAGCTGCTCGAGGGGAGTTAGGTTGGGTGAGCCCATTGCTGGAGATGGAGGAGCCACCTATTTATCTAATTGAGTGACCTGCTCTGCTGCTTATCCCACATGCTTCTCTAGTGTAGCCGCCTGCTCTATTTGTTGTTGAAGTCTGGGGATAAGGATTGAGAGGGGAATGGCAGAGCTATTGGTACCTTGAGAGTTGGATGGTGATGGAGAATGGGAGCCTGCTTCTTCATTGATGACTGAGAGAGGGGAGGCAACTACTTCTTGTTCCTGAATGAGTTGTAGCGAAAAAGCTGCCTCTTCTAGTTCATTATGTAGGTTTCGTGTTGCTGTTTTTGGCCTTTTGGATTTGGGTTCCTGACAACCTGATCTGAGTCTCTTTGTCGTTTTCGTATTAACCTTGAAGGAGATCATTAGAGGGTCATTGGAGCGAAAAGTGTCCTCTGCCATTGAGATTGTTGGTGCTTCTGACTTGGAGGTCTGATGGAGGAATTTCCTCCAGTTGGTGGCATCCTTAGTTTCTCCCACTATCCCCTTCTTCTTGAGGATTTCTCCAATTAGGAACCCATATCCAAGCAGTGGAAGGGTTCCATCATCCCTTCTATCCTTGTGAGATTTAATTACATATCTTACAAGCTCTTTGTACACATACCTAGACCAGTTGTATGGGGACCCTGAGATTACTGTGGCCAGTGCGGGTGCCCTTTGTGCATTGATTTCATCTAGGGCAGTGGTTCTGTTGTCAATGCACTTGTAAAGGATGTCCAGAAGAAGAGAGTATTCTTGAACCATCAGATTTTTCTTCACCTTAAGTGTGTTGAGGTGTTGAGCCTTTGGAAGGAACACCATTTCTTTGAAGCCTTCCTCGTCAAGGGTGATGTCATCAACATCTGGGGCTTCATCTCCAGGCAGAGAGAGCAAATCCCTGATTTCTTCTTCTTGAATTTCCACTTGAGTTCCCATAACTACTGACTTCAGTGTGTCAGAGGTTGAGTTGATGTAGAACTCTGTTACTGTTTCGGGATAGAAGCAGGGGTATTGGTAGGTAGCCATCTTCATAAGCCCCGTGGTTTCTAGCTTCCTTAGGAGCTCCTTCATGAGATCAGTGTTCTCTGCTTTTCAAGGATTTTAGGGGTGTTTAGGATGGAGCCGGTGAAGATGGATTTCGCTATTTGAATGAGGGAAGCCATTGTGTGTATATGAGGAATGAAAGGAGTTGTGGTAGTAGTGCGTAAGGGAGCTTTTGAGTTTGTTAAGAGGGAGTTTGAGAGCTTTAAAAACGGGTAGAGATAGAGTGCAAAGTGAAAAGTGTGAAGGAGTTGTACGGAGGAAGTATTTATAGGCTATCGGGAACTAGCCGTTGGAATATAGCCGTTGGAGAATACGGTTGGTTCCTTTTAGCATTAAATGTGTTTACATCGGTAGCAGGGCTCAGTTTTGAGAAGTCTTTTGATGGTTTCTGGGAACAAGAGGTACCTTTCTGTAATCCTTGATATGAGGGGAGCAAGATGGTATATTCTATGTGCTGAGATTCCATGTATATTTGTCAGAAATTGAGCCAACTGCTGAGCTGAGGCAGTTGCCTGCTCGTGAAGCATACACCTGCTCGAATTTGTGAACCAGTGTTTTTAACTCCATTGCCTTTCTTCTTTCTCTCTAGTCCGTTTTCCCTTCCTTTTTATGAACGTATTAGTGCCATTTCCTTTCATAGAGAGTAGCAGTGGGCTGGTTGGCAGTCGCCTGCTGAGCCCGCTGCTTGGTTTTGGACTTTTTTTAGAGTCAGAGATAGACTTTCTTGGACCTTGATGCTTCATTCCTTTATTGATCTTGTGTAGCTTACCTTTAGCAGGTGGCTACCCCCGAGAGTTCCCCTCAGCAGCTGGCTAGGAATTCCCCCTTGATTTTGGAATTAAGTTCCCCCTGAATAGGTGCATGGTTATTCCTTCACTTGATCAAGATCATCTAACATACCAAGCTCTTGCCTTAGTGCATTGAATCTTGCTTCATTCAATGGCTTGGTGAAGATGTCAGCCAACTGCTTCTCTGTAGGGATGTACTCTAGCTTGATGGTCTTTTTCTCAACATGTTCTCTAATAAAGTGGTGCCTGATCTCAATGTGCTTGGTTCTTGAGTGAAACACAGGATTGTGAGTGATTGCAATAGCACTTGTGTTATCACACAAGATGCGAATCTCCTTTGCCTCTTCTCCATAATCCTTCAATTGTTGTTACATCCAAAGTATTTGAGCACAGCAGCTGCCTGCAGCTATGTATTCAGCTTCGGCAGTGCTTGTAGCAATTGAATTTTGTTTCTTGCTGAACCATGAAACAAGTCTTTCACCAATCAATTGACAAGTACCTGAGGTACTTTTTCTATCAAATTTACATCCGACAAAGTCAGAGTCTGAATATCCACAGAGTTCAAAACCTCCATTTGTTGGGTACCATAATCCAGAGTTAGGATTACCTTTTAGATACCTCGATATTTTCTTTGCAACTAGGAGATGACTTTCTTTATGCTTTGATTGAAACCTTGCACACACACCAACTGAGTAGGAAATATCTGGCCCACTAGTGGTAAGATATAACAATGAACCAATCAAACCTCTATAAAGTGTGGGATCAACATCTTTGCCATCTTCATCCTGACTTAGACCTTGGGATGTATTCATGCGTATTTTCACAGTGGACTTGTTTTCAACCTTGAATTTCTTCATGAGATCTCTTGTATATTTGGCTTGGTTGATGAAGATACCTTGTGGAGTATGCTTTACTTGTAGTCCCAAGAAATAGTTCAACTCTCCCATCATGCTCATTTCAAATTTGCTTTGCATGAGAGTTGAAAATTTCTCACATAATGCTTGGTTTGAGCTTCCAAAAATTATGTCATCAACATATATTTGAACAAACAGTATGTGGGGACCTTCTTCAATTTTGAATTGTGTCTTGTCTACTTTGCCTTTAGTGAACCCATTATTCACTAAATATTCAGAGAGAGTGTCATACCATGCTCTTGGGGCTTGTTTGAGTCCATAAAGAGCTTTATGTAGTTTGTAGACTAGCTGGGTCCTTCTCTCTATTGACTTCAAATCCAGGAGGTTGCTCCACATAGACCTCTTCTTCTAGTAGACCGTTTAGGAATGCACTCTTCACGTCCATTTGATAGACAGTGAATTGCTTATGGGCAGCATAAGCCAAGAAAATTCATATTGATTCTAATATGGAAAAAGGAGCAAAGGTTTCATCAAAATCTATACCTTCTTCTTGGTAGTAGCCTTTGGCTACTAGTCCTGTCTTGTTCTTGACAATTGTGCCTTCCTCATCTATTTTATTTCTGAACACCCATTTAGTTCCTATCACATGTTGATGATAGGGTCTGCACACATGCTCCCAAACATTGTTTCTTTCAAATTGGTTTAGTTCTTCTTGCATAACTTGTATCCCGTCAGAGTCTTGTAGGGCTTCTTCAATTTTCTTGGGCTCAATATGTGATATGAAGCATGAGAATAGTGCTTCTCTTTGAAGTGCTGATCTGGTTCGAACCCCTTCATGGATGTTTCCAATGATTTGGTGAGGAGGATGTTTGTTCAACCATCTAATGTCAGATGTAGTTGTTTTGGTTTGAATTTGTTGGTCATCCCCCCCTCATCTTCTTCTTCAGTATCATCTGGTAGAATAGGGTGATTATGAACTTCATGAGTGCCAGGAAAGTTGTTCCTTGGTGAGTCACCTGCTGGCAGTGGCCTGTCTCTGGAGGCAACTGCTGGCAGTGGACTGCCGTTTGAGTCAACTGTTGGCAGTGGGCTGCCGTTTGAGTCAACTGCTGGCAGGGGACTACCATACAAGTCAACTGTTGCTTCAAAAATCATTCCATCTTTTTGGATATTATTGCTGGGAAGGCATCTTGGAGCCTCTCCAGTATCCTTCTTTGAATTAGATGGCTCACCTTCATTCTTTTCATGAGCAGTGGTGTGGTTTTCAAAAACCACATGGATTGATTCTTCTACTACCAGAGTTCTTTTGTTGAGGATCCGGAAGACCTTGCTTGTTGCTGAGTAGCCCAGGAAGATCCCTTCATCAGATTTGGGATCAAATGGCTTGAGATATTCCTTTCCATCGTTTAGAATGAAACATTTGGATCCAAACACATAGAAATGACTAACATTTGGCTTTCCTCCTTTCCATAGCTCATAAGGTGTCTTTTTGTAAGTCTTATGAATAAGACTTCTATTATGGGTGTAGCAAACTGTATTGATTGCTTCTGCCCAAAATCTTTTGGGCAATCCAGCTGCTTCTAGAATTGTTCTTCCAACCTCCTTGAGTGTCCTATTCCTTCTTTCAGCAACACCATTTTGTTGAGGTGTTCGTGCTGCTGAAGTTTGGTGATGGATTCCATTTTCTTCACTGTACTGAATCACTATAGAGTTGAGGAATTCAGTACCTCTATCTGACTGGATCTTCTGAATTGAGAGGCTCTTCTCATTTTGGATTAGCTTCATCAATTCAGGGAGCTTCTTCTCTGTCTCATTTTTCTTCTTTAGGAATATGGTCCATGTGTATCTAGAGTAATCATCAACTATAACCAAAGGGTACCTTTTGCCACTTAAGCTTGTTGGTTCAACCGGTCCAAACAAGTCAAGATGTAGTGGGCTAAAAGGTCTAGTTGATGATTCTACTTCTTTGGATTTGAATGGTACCTTGGTTTGTTTTCCTTTCTGGCAAACGTCACAAAGATGGTCCTTTTTGAAATTGATTTCTGGAAGTCCTTTCACCAATCCCTTTCTGGATAGTTTGTTAATGGTTTTGAAGTTGAGATGGCTGAGTTTGTTGTGTCATTCCCAACTTAAGTTTGAATCTCCCTTGGTCACCAAGCAGATCCCTTCCTTAGCTGAGCTCCAATCAACAACATACATGGCTGAGTTTGTTGTGCCATTCCCTCCCTTCTCGTGGGAACATTTTTGGAATGGGTCTTTTGGTAGATTAGCTTTCTTATATTTTGTTGATGGCTTGTGGAGGGCGAGTTTTGAGATAGTCTGGTGGGAGATACATAGCCGAGACCTCTTCTCTTCCTATTTAGAACAACTTCAGCAGTAGGGTCACTGGTTTTACTATCCATGCTGAAGTTATTCATTTTGTTTTTCAGCTCTTTGTTCTCTTCTTCTAAGACATTGTTTTCTGTTAAGGCATCTAACAACTTAGCATGAATAGCCTTAATGTCTTGTTTTAGTCTATCATTTTCTGATCTTAAGAGAACATGGTGATCTTGGACTTTTTGGAAATCTTGTAGTAAAGATTCCAGTGTGACATTGGTTGGTCCAGAATCACTAGAGCTATAGGAAGAGCAGGATGTTACCTCAACATCATTGTAGTGGTCTTTGGCCATTAAGCATATGGGGGAGCAGCTTTCAACATCTTCTCTTCCACTGGTGGAAGGCTCATTGAGCCACCTACTGCTCTCTTCAGTGAGCCAACTGCTGTTCTCTTCAGCCACCTGCTAGGATCTTATGCAGAGAAGTGCTTCTTCTGAGCTTTCATATGAGGAGCTTTCATCACTTGAGCTACTCTCCTCATCACTTTGGGATTCCTCCTTTCTCTCTTCGCTTACAAAGACTTGTCTCTTATCTTTGAAGTCCTTCTTGTATCCAACTTTTTGAGCAGTTGCCTGCTGCCCTTGGTACGTTTGTGCCAATGGCAGATGGCACTCATTTTTGTAATGTTTTGGCTATCTACAGTTGTAGCATAGGACAGTGTCCTCACTGGATTGAGGTCTCCCTTGTCTTCTAGGTGGCATGTTGTACGGATTCTTTGGAGCAGACCCCTCCTTTTTCATGAATCTCTTAAACTTCCTCACAAACATAGCAAACTGCTCGTCAGTGAGGAGATTGTTGAGGGATTTCTCATTAGATCTTGATGTGCTTTGCTCAGACACTAGAGCTAGTGTCTTGGACTCTTCTTCCTTTTCATCCTTGATTTCTTTCATTTCAAACTCATAAGCTTTGAGGTCACTAAAGAGCTTGTCACTTGACAAAGTTCTTAGATCTCTGCTATCTCTCATAGCAGTCACCTTCATGTCCCACTTTGAGGGCAGGCCTCTCAAGACCTTGAGGGAAATCTCTTTTTGAGATAGTTCTTTCCCCAGGTCAGAGACCTCTGCCACAATTTTCAGGAATCTGGACTCCATCTCATGGATAGATTCATTTGGTAGCATCTTTAAATCCTCAATTTTCTTGAGGGCTATGCTTAGCTTATTGTCCTTTTCCTATTCATCACCTGCTCCAATCTTGGTGAGCTCATCCCAGACATCCTTGGCAGTTTCACATTTCCTGATTCTGGGAAATATGGATTCATCAACAGATTTGAAAAGAATGTCCTTGGCAATGTTGTCAAGATTGTTTCTCTTCCTGTCCTCAGTTGTCCATTCCAATTTGGGTTTTGGAATGTACACATCCTCTTGATCATCAGTTATAGATGTGCTGACCTTCATGATTTTGATAGGTCCAGCTGTAATCACTTCCAGCATTTCATCATGTAGAGCACTGAGATGTGCTTTCATCCTTATCTTCCAGTCATCAAATTTGTTCAAGTTGAACAAAAGATTCTTTGCTAACTGACTATCCATTTTTAGAAAGTGCTTGGGAAGTATAGTGGTTTTGGATCTTTAGTTCAAATTAGTCAAAAACTAACTCTAGGAACACTCTTGCTCTGATACCACTTGATGGTCCCGGATAGAGGTAAAAGGCTAGAGGGGGGGGGGGGGGAATAAACTTTTAAAGCCTTTTCAACTTTAAAAACTTTTCCTTTCTAGATGAGTTGATCTATAATCTTTTGGGAGATTTGTAGATGCACAACGGAAGCCTTTAACCTCTTAGATAAATAGTGTATAACAACTTTCTATGATGGATGAAGTTTGGACTTTATGTAGTGAGCAGTTGGTTTGGCAGTGGACCGGATGGCAGGGAACTGCTGAGGCAACTGCTGAGGAAATATTGAGTGTGTGATGAAAGTGCAAGCAGAATCATTATGAGAGTGAAAATGGATTTCTGATGATGTAATGAGGAGGGTTAATAATCAATCTTAATGAGAGCAGTGGTCTCAGCAGTTGGGTAGCAACCAGGGAACTGCTGAGGTACCTACTTAAGTGAAAATGAAGATATGGGAAGGCTGATTATATAATATTGCTAAGGGTGATGAGGGCTTTCTGAAGATGTGTTTTAATACAAGTAACTGGGAGTTTTACTGGAGCAGTGGTCTCGGCAGTTGGGTGGTACTGAGGGAACTGCTGAGGCACCTGCTGGGTTATATCTTAAGTTTCAGAGATTTGGTTGGACAGACTCCTTGGTGAGAGGGTTGTGAAGGTCTGTTGAAGTTGAGATGTTCAAAGGAAATAAGTTTGTATGAGCAGTGGGCTCAGCAGTTGGGTAGACATCAGGGGACTGCTAAGGCAACTGCTATGCTTTTAAGATGATTTCCCGAGATCTGATGGAATAGACCTTTTAGTGGTGATAGTGCAAGTCTTTTGTGGAAAAACTGTCTCAAAGAAAGTGAGTTATTAAGGAGTAGGATAAGCAGTAGGGTCAATTAAGACTACTGCTTAGGATGCTGCTGGCAAACTACAATCTTTTGTGAGAAGTGTTTGGTGTGTGCTTTGTTGACTGAAAATAAATCAACACACAGTATATCCTGGTTCAGAGGTGGTGTAATCCTCCTACGTCCAGTCCCATCCTCTTTCAGACGGATTTCCACTCAAGTATTAAGCCCAATACACTTAGTGCGAATCTAGCCTTTACAACACTTAGGCCTAGATTGAAGGTTTTTCACAATGAGTATAACACCACTCAAAGTTACTCAGTCCTTAGACTTTTCTCAAATGATCCAGTGGGGATAAAAAAGTACTCTATCTATCTAACCACACTTTAGGATCCGAACAACTGTTCTTCTAAGTGTTTACAACAATTTGTGATTTGTTTACAAGAAAGTTCTAACCTCCAACTAGGAACTAAACTTCTAGGATTTAGCACTTAATACTTGTGACTAAGAAGTTTAGTGAAGCATGAGTCTAAGCACAGAGTAAAGTATATCTTCACACTTTCTCCTTTGCTAGTTAGCTCGTGAATGCTCAGTGAAAATATTTCTCTACTTAGGATGCTCAAGCTTGGTTAGAAACTTTCGTTTCAGCCTGTATTTATAGGCTTTTCTGGCTAATCAATCTTATCCGTTGGTTAGGATAGATTGATCTTGGACGATGAAAATCTGGCAAGGACAAGTTGTACATTCGTCTTCTTGTGCTGGAGCATTTATTGGGACGGTTCTTTTGTCTTCAATAATTTTGGCCGCTGGAAGTGTGCGTCCCATGCCGTAGGTCCATGTACCTGTTTTAGCATTTAACGCAGGTCAGTTTTGTCTTCCAATCATACACATTGAATGCGTATGATTTTCGAGCTTCTTTAAAATGTGACATTTAATTAATCTTTGAGCTAAATAAAATTTGTCAGTAGGATCTAACTATCCTAATAAATCCACCTTAATTAATTTGGTAAGCTTCAAATAAGTAAAATAATTTTTGGTTATCAAAGTGAAATTCTAATAACGTTTATTGATATGGAAACTAATTTATATTAGTTTACTACACCGAATTAAATAGAAACAATTATGAAAATTAGTTTACTTATTAATTTGACACCTATTAATAAATTAGTAAGCTTCAAATAAGTGAATAATTAAAAATGAAATTAAAAATTATAACCAACATAAAGTATACTTTATAGTTGCAACAGCCAACATTTCACGTTTGCCAACGCACAACTTTGACCATCATTATTTAATTATGTATTAGTAAAAATAAAATAAAAATCAGATTATAAAACTTAGTAATGAGACGAATTTTAAAACATTTTTCAAAAAAAATAATTCATATGCATTAATAAATAAAATGTAGTCAAAGTAAAGTACATGAATAGTGTATATATTCTAATGTTGCAATTAATGAGATACGGAGGATAATATATATTTTCACAAGTAAATATGCTTAGCTTAGCCAAATAAGTAAAATTTTTTGGTAGTTTCTTTATTTTACACCTAAAATTCAAACATGCCTTCACTTTTGAAATATATTCCTAATCCAAATTAGAAAATATTTATAGCTTTACGAATTCCTACTTTTATTTTAATAGAATGTTTTTAATTGGATTGATTTTAGTTCCGGATTAAATCAGATCAAATCAAACTTTAATAATTATAACAATAAGTCACATAAAAAACATAGATCTAATAGACCATATTAATTCATACCAAATCAAACCCTAAATTTTAATTCAATTAAAAACGTTCTTATTAATGAGTAAACTGTAAGATCTAACAATTAAGAAATATAGATTTTTTTATTACTGGGTTCATAACAATTATGTTTACTTGATATGCTTATGTCGAAGACCAATTTAACTTTTTTTTTTCCATATTTTTTTTTCTTTGTTTCACAAATGGAATATATTTCACATATATTTTTCATTATTCAGAAGATTCTACCTATTTAACTAGAATTCAATCAATTTCAGTAAAATAAGTTAATTCTATTTACTTTAGTATTATCAAACAGACTCTATATTAGACTAAGTTTATTTTTCTTTTAAATCACATTATATGTGATCCGATAGAAATTAAATTTCAAATTAGCTAAATTACATAATGCCCGTGCATCGCACGAACTTTAATGCACGGGATTGAAAGCTAGTATTAAATATATTTGACAAAGTCCAATTCAAATCTGAAATTAAAATTAAAATACCAATATTTTAATAAACTTTAAATCAGCCCAGCCCAATACTGTATCTTAAATCTACCCAGTTCAGCAGCTTAAACCTAACACGCCGTATCTAAACCCTACTCCCTCATTCATCCGGAGCACCTCTCAAGCCATCGTTGTTCTTCCGCTGACCATCGTCCGTGTGGTATCGACCCAGATTCTATATTCCGGCTTAAGTAAATCCGAAGATTCTCAAACCACGTCTACCATCGTTTCGTGATTTTGGTTTATCCCCTGCATCCTCGTCGTCTTATTGTGATTTTCTTGAACGGTTAGGTAATTGAATTTCTTTATCAGTTTGTCCATGCATACACTCGTTATTGTGATTATTTACATGTATAGTTGAATATGATTTGTCCATAAATTGCATGTTTAACAGATTTATATTGTATCTGTTTTTTATAGCAACAAAATACCTTTTTCATAGATTCATTTACATGGCTAAACCTATGCCAATTTGTGTAAATGATGTATACATATTTGTGTTTTTAAATGCCAACATTTGTGAAATTCTGGATTTAACCTAGCCCCTATCGATTTTGTGATATAGGATGTCTTCGTTTAAATCCTAGATAAAACATGACATTGTATTTTGGATACATCTATGCAGATTTTTTTAATTGGTTAAATGGTCTGTGATGCGTGAAATATATAACTATTACACATATTTCAAACGGATTACTTAAAACTTACTTCATCCATAGTTTTTGTTAGTAAATATATATTTTTAAAAGGTCACTATAACAGTTTATTTAAGAAAAAAAGCAGTAAATTGAACTGTCCAAAAGTTTGTAAATTGACATTTAAATTTCCAAAAGTTTGACATCCAAAAGTTTCTATACCAAAAGTTTTTACTTAAAATAATATAAGTTGAAAACGACATTTGACTTGCTAGATTAGAGCAATAGATTGTAAATTGAACTGCCTAAACTACTTAAAGCATCATACCAAAGCTTTTATTCAAGAAAATGTGTGAAACCTTGTACTTTATTGAAAACCTGTGAGTTTGCTCTTGAAACCTTTGGTTATTGCCAAGTATAGATGAACCCTATTAAAACAACATGAAGTTCTATTTGCATAATTTTCGAAGAGTTTTAAGCATATATTATACCTCTTAATCATTGAAATTAGATTCTAGTGTATCCCCTCTCCTAAAATGTGGTTGAACTTCAAAGCCACGTACAACTCCCACTTCTAATTCCGAAGCAATGTTGCTCTGGATGCCTAACTGATTAAGATGTACTCCCTCCGTCCCCTTTTAAATGTCCCATTTTACCATATTGGGATGTCCCTATTTAATTGTCCCATACCTTATTTGGTAAAGTTTGTGTGGCTCAAAATCATTCTTACTTTATTCTTACTTTATTTTTACTTTATCTTTTAATATCAACCACACAAACCTACTTTTCTTAAAACTCGTGCCACCCTCTTCCAGGACATTTAAAAGGGGACGGAGGGAGTATGTATATATACTACAAATTTGAACCGCTCTGAATATCAATGTTCATTTACCCTCGTATGTTAAAGTTCAGTTCGGTAGTACCTACATACTATACCATCGCATAATATAAAGTGTATTTTATTTAAATGGTTTGAATACATGGACTTCAATACCTCTTTTTTTAAAACTGATTAATCATGTTTCCTTGAGACTGTAAATTCTTCATGTTAAATTGAAGTGCTTCAATATTTGAAAAAATATTTCTGAAGCCTATATTCTGAAAATTGTTTGAAAGATTCAGTTTTGTTCAAATCCAATTCATTAGAAAATGGAAGTTATAGGAATCAACAAAACAAATCACTTTTTTACAACATTTTTATAACTTTTTAAGAATTAACAAAACAAATCACTTTTTAAGGATTTTATCTTCGATATTTATACCATCTGATTTTACTTCTATTTTCAATTTAAATTCATTTGAACATATTTTGTATTAACATTTTTGTGATGGATCAAATGCTATAATAAGTTTATTATGTTTTATATATAAATTACCATAAACCCCTAGTATGAAGTGTTTATTTTTCATAGTTAAATACATACTTTTTGCTTTTAACTACAATCAAAGGCAGATTGTTTACAAAATAAATTGTCCATTGTTCAATGTTTAACTAAGTCTTTCAATTTCTTGTACTACCTCCGTCCCACTATGATTGTCCCATTTTACCTTATCGGTCCGTCTCACTAAGATTGTCCCATACCAAATTTGGTAAAGTTTGTGTGGCTTTAAATCATTCTTACTTTATTCTTACTTTGTCAATTCAATATCAACCACATAAACCACTTTTTATTAATTTGAGTTCCTCTCCCTCTTGTCCCATTGTTAGCGGGACGGAGGAAGTAATAAGTAATCTAAATGTTAACTGAATCTGTTTTTCTCTTTTTGGTAAAAAATAAATCTGTTTTTCAAAACATGCCTTATCTGACTTTAAAACAACATGTCCTATGTACCTTGCTGTTTTTATTATTAATGTTTGGACATTCAAGTATGGTTGTTATTCTGCTACACTCAAAATATTTGTTTTGAAACCCTAATGATATATATAAAACTATATACCAAAACAGACTTAATTTTACCTTTCAGGTTACCTTTTGTTGTTAGCATTGTTTCTGGGTGTTTGAGAAACACACTTTCCCAGAATTGTGCCAATGATATCTGTGTTTATCAAACTGTTAGAAAGAATAGGAAACCTGAGATAAACACTACTAAACACAAATGAATTTCTATTAGCATAATTTTTGATAAGAGTTTAAATCATATGATTTATCTCTTCATCATTGGATACTACTTCTAAGGTCTCACCCTCCTGCCAATATCTGTGATTGTTAACCAAAGATGAACTCCTAAAATTACATGAAATCTTATTCACATAATTTTCAGAAAAAGTTTTAAGCACTCCACATATCTTTTCATCATGCCAAATAATTGTAGTGTATCCCCTCTCCTGAAATGCAGTCAAACCTCAAAGACCCATGCAACTCTCACTTTCAATGTCAATGTTATAATGTGTGTTGTTCTGGATGCCTAACTGATTATGTTGGCCGTATATGTATATATATACTACAAATTTGAACTACTCTCAATATGTATGATAAATTACTCAATGTGCAATAGCATACAATTTCTTTTAATTTGAATAGACATCTCCCAGTGTCCAATAAATTTGTACTTGAGAATCTGAATAAAGTAGATTTGCCTTGTTATAGGCAACCAACTTTAATTAGAACAGCTCAAAGGCAGTAACTATGATTATACAAAGGACAATAAATGTGTGATATCTGGATAATAGGTGTGTAATGTGTATTACATGCCCCTGCAGCAGCATGCATTCATCATTAATTTTGCATTAAATGAATTGTACTTTTTATTGAGCCTCCCACCTTCCTTTCTTGATATTAAGTACTCCCTCCGTTCTCATTTTATCTTCCATTTCCCATGGACACACAATTTAAGAAAAGTAGGTATTGTGTGGTGGAGAGTTGTGCAGAGGAGAGAGAAATGTGTAAGAAATGTTGTGAATCACAAATTCTTTACCAAAAAGGGAAGTGGAAGTTTAATTGAAACGGATGAAAAAGGAAAGTTGGAAGATATAATAGGAACGGAGGGAGTATTACATTAAATGCAGTACTATTTTGGGCCTCAAAACCTGGAAAAACTTAGAAACCCGGACTGACCCACTGCAGACCCAATCCTACCCATGAGTGTGATGTTTTAGAGCGGGAACACTGTTCGCAGATTACTGTTCATGCTTACTGTAGTCATTTTTCTCCTGCTTTTGTATAATAGAAGATAAAAGATAAAAAAGATAAGATTCAAGGACAATGCATGCAAAATTTGGAGTCTATATTCCCCGAGAAAAGATTTGATAGGTTAGCTTCTATCCTATCAAATGCTTTTATAAAGCAGTCATGAAAAATGGGACTATTCTCAGCCATGGCCGGCCTGATCCTAGCACTTGGCCGTCCTATCCTGCTAGCTAGGCAATGGAGCATTAAATGAATTGTACTGTTTTAACATCAACTAAACAAAACCCATTTCTTTTATGCAAATTATGTAATCATGATTCCACTCCCCTTTGTATATAGTAAGATTACCAATTAGTAAGATTCCACGTGGAAAGAGATTGGACCCACTTTTGAGCAAATTTTTTGGTGGGAACACTGTTCATCAATTCCTCTCCCCTTTGTATATAGTAAGATTACCAATTATTTATGTTCTATTTCTTTTAGTGTTTGAAATAAAATGGCCCACTTTTTTTGGTCGTACAGGGTCTCGTCTCTATATTTCCAGTACTTGCCCCGGCAAAGATGGCGACAGCCGCACAGCAACAGCAGAGAGTGTTGTCAACGAAAGAAGCCGACATTCATATGATGTTGGCGGCTGATGTTCATCTCGGCACCAAAAATTGTGACTTTCAGATGGAGCGTTATGTCTTTAAACGCCGAAATGATGGTTAGTCGATTTCTCTTGCCCATTCGTTCACTCTTCAATGTTCACGCTACCATTCGTATATGCTTCAGAATTCGCAAACACTCTATGGTTTTCCGTGTGAGTCGGTTTTAATGTTTCGTACATTTTTGTTGGATTCCATATCTTTATATAATATAAAGTAGAAGTTTTGCAACAATTATTAGAGGGAAAATTCCCGCTCAAAAGAGGAGTAAAAATGTAATATGTATGTCTTCAAACATATATACCGCACTGCCGCCCATATAATCTAGATCCGTGCGTGTGGGGTGAAAATATATTCATTAATAGAGCATTTATTAATGAAATTATGTAAACATACATGCTTTCCTTTTGTTTTAACGTTTCATTATTCATTATCTCATTTACTAATTATAATAATAGTTGTAATAATTATAAAAGTTTTATATAACAATATAAAATATTACAGTTGTAATATTTCCCCCCAACTTTCGTGCCCAAAGTTGGATTTTGGATCAATTATATAGTGTGCTGGAATAATGGACAAATTCAAAAAAAAATAGTTGTAATAATGTATTATTTTCAAAATTATTGAGGTTATGATGGGAAGATTTAGAAATGAGAATATATAAATGTTACAATCGAAAAAAGTGGAAAGATATGAGTATTGTGGAGGGAGTATAATACTCCGTTTAAAGTAACAGAATTGGTGTGATTATTAGAGGAGAAATTTCCGCCCAAAAAGGGACAAAAATGTAAATTGATATATTCTAACACCGGCACCACCATTGTCTTAAGTTGCTACTACTGTATATGTTAAACACCTTACTCCCGTATATTACTACCCACCGAAATTGTAAAGTTGCAATAGACAATATAATATTGCCCATTCGACTTCTACTATAAAGGGATTCTCGCCACTTATTTCCAAATTAATGAATGCGTAATACTCGAATATTCCATATTTAAAGTCAACACCATAAATATGAGTATTGATTTGAATTCTCTCAATTTATTTCAAGAAACATGTTTTTTCATAGAAGTACGTGTGGCAAATAATTTATTATATATGAAGTGTGATTTTACTATATTTATCGACTTCTTGGGATATACTCCCTCCGTCCCTTTTTAAATGTCCCGGAAGAGGGTGGCACGAGTTTTAAGAAAAGTAGGTTTGTGTGGTTGATATTAATAGATATAGTAAGAATAAAATAAGAATAAAGTAAGAATGATTTTGAGCCACACAAACTTTACCAAATAAGGTATGAGACAATTAAATAGGGACATCCCAATATGGTAAAATGGGACATTTAAAAGGGGACGGAGGGAGTATAGTTTACTATATTTACTTCAAATTTCTGTAAATACTTAAAATTATTTGATTGCTACCATAAATGAAGTAAAGTTCCCTCTTAATATATAATGCAAATGCTCACCCAATCAATATGCTATAATCGTCTGGAATTGCCCATATGGATGTGCCGTTTGTTTTCGGAGATTTACTATTCTTACAATTAACATAACTCTGTTTTATGTTTTAATTTTGAGTATCAGATTTTATTAAATGTAAATTTTGTTTTTAGATCAAATAGAAACTTAAAGTTAATATATTATGGGTTATCTTTAGAGGCGATTTTTTATAGATAAATATGCCTAAACATCAGTTTTATCATCATATCCTATATGTATTTATCAACTTTTTGAAAGAATAAATTAATTATTATTGATAAAGATAATAAGAATAATTACAACCTAAAGGCCCCGAGACGGGACTGGGCGGGACTGGGGTCCTAGGCTGCAGACCCGGTACCGACTGGGGTTTGTATTGAGACCAGGTCCAGGTCAGGTCAATTTTTTTAAATGGCTTTTCTAATTAATTCCTACCCCCACCCCGCACCCTCCAAACCCCCCAAACCACCCAACCCCACCCACCTTACCGCAGCCCAAATCCAAAACATAAAAAAAGTTGAGCCCGGACCGGTCTGCATTTTCCCTGTCCCATCCCCCTATCCCTGGTTCGGGCCCCCCAGTACCAATCCCGGTACCGCCCGCCAGGCCGGGTTTGGCCTGCACAGTGTCGGGCTGGGCTAGGTCCCGGGTCGACCCGACCCGTCCCAGTCCATCCCTAATTCAAACCGAAATCGCCAAATTTCTAACCCCACAAAGAAGTAGACTCTACCTGCAAATTAAATATGGCGGGGAAGTATCATCTGACAGATGATACTTCGCCATTGAAAATAGTATCTCTAGATAAAGCTAGGAAACAAACATATAGATAAAATTGAAAACACACATGATGAAGACATTTTTCCATTATTGAATCAAAGAAGATTGAAAGAAGAGAAGGAAAAAAGAGAAAAGGAGGAGACAACTACTATGGTTTCTGGAACACCGCTCCTCTCTCAGCGGCTAGATTTTTCATGTATTTATGAATTATAAACTCTTAAAATACCTGATTTGCTAATTACTACTTTCTGTGATTACCACCCAACCCCACCCACCTTACCGCAGCCCAAATCCAAAACATAAAAAAAGTTGAGCCCGGACCGGTCTGCATTTTCCCTGTCCCATCCCCCTATCCCTGGTTCGGGCCCCCCAGTACCAATCCCGGTACCGCCCGCCAGGCCGGGTTTGGCCTGCACAGTGTCGGGCTGGGCTAGGTCCCGGGTCGACCCGACCCGTCCCAGTCCATCCCTAATTCAAACCGAAATCGCCAAATTTCTAACCCCACAAAGAAGTAGACTCTACCTGCAAATTAAATATGGCGGGGAAGTATCATCTGACAGATGATACTTCGCCATTGAAAATAGTATCTCTAGATAAAGCTAGGAAACAAACATATAGATAAAATTGAAAACACACATGATGAAGACATTTTTCCATTATTGAATCAAAGAAGATTGAAAGAAGAGAAGGAAAAAAGAGAAAAGGAGGAGACAACTACTATGGTTTCTGGAACACCGCTCCTCTCTCAGCGGCTAGATTTTTCATGTATTTATGAATTATAAACTCTTAAAATACCTGATTTGCTAATTACTACTTTCTGTGATTAATACTGAATTTAGGATGTTCTTAAGTAGACAAACTCCTGTTTGACAATACCATATCATATTAGAACAGATAAGACTTAATCAATAGTATACTACACATAAAATAGACTTTTATCAAACCAATTTAGATCAAATCAATCCCGACTTAAACAAACAGCCTATGAGTTCGTTTGGTAACACTGAAAACGGCTAAATCGACTAAAGCTACTAAAATTGATGAAGGGTTGGCTGAAGCAGTTGAATATACTATAATTATAGGAAAATTATATTAAAATATATTTTATAAACAAAATAAAGAAAAACTTATACTACCATCGTCCCAAATATGTAATTTTATGGTGCAAAGAATACAAAAAATTATTGATCATATGTTAACACTTTTTCGGAAAGAATCTTAAATATATATTAAAGTTTTGAAATAATATTCTCATTTCATTTTTCATTTTCATTTACCCCAGTGCCGCAAAGGCTCCCACCTACGGTGGGGTAAGGGGGGGTCGGATGTACACAGTCTTACCCCTATACTAAAGCACAGAGAGGCTGTTTCCGGATGACCCATAGTGAAAATCCCGTCCAAAATTGCATGGACTGACTGTTGCTTCATAACAAAGAAGCGCAGACAGTTTAGTGAGCCATTTTGCTTTATTCCATCATAATCTCAAGCCAAAAAATAATGAATCTTTGGCTCCATTGCAAATGATGGAAATGAAATAATATTCTATACTAATAATATTAAGTTGTGATAAAAACATAAAAAAAGGAGATTTGGACACAAGTAGATTTTAATTTTTTGTTTTTCAATCTCAAATTTATAATTCATTTTTGCTGCTTTTTGATATTTATTTTATCTATTTAAAATCAATAAGGGTAAATTTGCTCCTTTATATGAACATGAATGGTATATTTTCACATTTTAAATGTTCAATGGTATATATTCATTTTCACATAAACTTTAGGGGTATATTTGTTCTAAAAAATAGAACATGAATATATTTGTTTCTTACTCTTATACTACAAGGGTATGTTTGTACTTTTACCTATAAAAATAATGAAAATATATGACTCAAGTAAATGCAAAGAATAAAATGAGATTTAAAGTACACGGTGAGCACGCTAATAATTGTATTTAACATAATTATACAACAACAACATCCAAGCCTTAGTCCCAATGTATTTAACATAATTATATTCCATTATAATTATATGTTGTTTACGATATTGTCTTTATGAAGTCTAAAAGTATATGTATACTCTTATCTTTGTAGTGTCAAATATTTGACTATTGATATTACATAGAACAAAGACAAAGTTACACTTTATCATTTATATTAATTTTACTTACAATTCTTCAAACTGGTCCAAAATATTATTTTCTCACGGCTACTATAATATAATATATATAATCAAAGCTACAACATATAAACTCTATATTCTTTTTTTATCTGACAAAAATACAATTATGTACCTTTGTAATAAAACACATTTTAAATAAGCTGTTAGTTATTCTAATCTAGATATACCCCGTGCATCGCACGGGTACTTCGTCTAGTAAGTAAATAAAGTATGAAATCACGTCGTGATTTGCATAATAAAATTCGGATTTTAGTAGGATAATCACCACGGACAATATAAATTACTAAAGATTTGTACTTTTTCCATCATTATTCTCTTCATTCAGTAAAAGAAAAGTTAGTGGTCACAGTATAGTGGAAAGGTCTCATTTTGTAAGTTATGTATGTCCATTTAGTACCTCTGTTATGCTCATTTTAAAAAGTTATATCAATGCATATTTCAAAAGTTTCATATTACATTAGATTCACATAGAAGTTGATTATAGACACGAGACCACAAATCATGATACTCAACCACACCATTCTAATACTCAATAACGAAAGTTTGATGCTCACTGAAAATGTCTTGATGCTCAACGAACAAAACTTAAAATTTTCATATCAATGCTCATCTTGTAAGTTACATATGCTCATTTATTTGTATAGGTCTGAAGCTCATTAAAAATTCATTAATGCGCATTTAACAGAAATCGTGATTTCCATCGATCTCAATCGACGAAGTTTGATACTCAATCAAGTATGTGATAATTTGAGAAGTATGTTTGAAGTCTGGAATAGTAATTAGACAGAGATATTAACATTTGGACAATGTAGTTTTCTAATGATATAAGTGCTATTATGTAAACATTTTAAGTGACAAGCTACCTATTGATATCTTTTTCTTGCGTGTTTACAGGAATTTTCATCATTAACATTATGAAGACATGGGAAAAGCTTCAGCTTGCAGCACGTGTCATTGTTGCTATTGAGAACCCTAAGGACATTATTGTACAATCTGCTAGAACATATGGTCAGAGGGCTGTCTTGAAGTTTGCTCAGTACACTGGAGCCCAAGCTATTGCTGGACGTCACACTCCTGGAACTTTCACCAACCAGATGCAAACATCATTCAGTGAACCCCGCCTTCTCATCCTCACTGATCCGAGAACTGATCACCAGGTTACCCCTCTCAAGCCCGCGTTTTAGAGTCATTGGTGGATGGAGTGTTAAATAATGTAGTAGTAGCTAATTCATATTTTAGAATTACATTTTATCTTTTATTTGAAACTTTTGCAGCCCATCAAGGAAGCAGCCCTTGGGAACATTCCCACTATTGCTTTTTGTGACACTGATTCACCCATGCGCTATGTTGATATTGGAATCCCTGCGAACAATAAGGGAAAACACAGCATTGGTGTTCTGTTCTGGCTCTTGGCAAGGATGGTGCAGCAGATGCGTGGTGCTATTGCTCCAGGCCACAAGTGGGATATCATGGTACTTACTCTTATTACTGTATTGTTTGTGGTTTATTGCATCTCCGTTTGAGAGTTTCTGTGGATTGGCAGTTTTTATTGTTTTACTCTTTATCTTTATTTCTGCTCTTTTGACTTCATATTTTTACACATTCCTAGCTGACTCAATATCTGCTTCATCTGTTTCATAGGAATGCTATTTTTTTTTACTATAATAAGGTAAATATGAATTGTCTATACTATATTGGCCACCCTCATGCAGTTAGGAATGCAACCTCTGTTATATTTGTCCATTCCTAAGATCAAATAAGTGTCTGGTTTTGCCCAATATAGTATCTATAACTCGCATTCCACCATTGCCTCTCCAATTTTAAATGCCACGTTTCTATGTGTCCAAGTTACGCTATGGTTTCCTCTAGTAATATCAAACATTACGTGGTGTATGTGTTTTGGCATTGTATAATGTGGTGCTTTGTCAGGTGGATCTCTTCTTCTACAGGGAGCCAGAGGAGTCTAAGGAACAAGAGGAGGAAGAAGTTGCTGCTATCCAAGATTATCCAGAATACAGTAATACTGCAATTGGTGTTGACTGGAGTTCTAGCCAGATCACAGAGGGCCAATGGAATCCAGACACAGTTGCTGCTCCTGCTGGTGATGGTTGGGCTGCGGATGCTGGTAATTCATACTACATACTCAATATATCAATTAATTCTTTTCAAACTTGCTTAGGAATAAATCTATTATAAAAACACAAAATTGCTATTGTTTTTTGACATTATAAGAGAATGTATATGTTATGATGTTATCTTTATCAAGTATTTTACTTAAATCTGAATTTCGCTTGTCCAAGTTATAATCAAATACCAGAATAGCAGTGTTTTTGTAGTTTTTTCCTTTCACCCTTTTGACCTATCCTTTGTAGACATTACAAATTTGTTTGCGTGCTTTTTAAAGCATGTCATCCATGTGCCTATTTTGTTTGACATTCCAATTTTTATTCCCTTTTCACTATTGCCAGCTCCTGCTCAAATCGATGGAGGATGGGATGCTGCTGCCCCACCGCCGGCGCCTGTACAAAGTGTGGTCGCGGATATTGCACCATCTGGGTGGGACTAAAAATCTACCACTGTTTCTTCATAAAGAATGCTAGATTATCTTCCGCTCGTTTCATGAATTTATATGATCTATTATTTACGATGTTGTAGTTTTTATTCATGCAAAGAATTTTGACTGGATTTCGAGTGTTCTTAACTTCCTATACATTTTGTGTTTGCTTTTCAGATTATCAGTTAAATGCTGATTTTTGTTTGGTCTTGTTTTCTCTGCGTATTAGTGGTGGGCATGGTTAGGGGTTAGATTTGTTCAGTACAAGCCATTCCTTAGTAATCGTGCCTGGATTCCTGGAAATATTTTAAATCATTTGGTTCAAATAAAAAAACTGCGATGTGATGATATTTTCTTTAACCAACATATCTGTTAGTGAAATTAATTCTTCTCATTGAACTATTGAAGTCCGTGGATTTCCCTAGGGTATATAAGTATATAGTATTTTCTCCTGAAAATTTCACTTGCAAGGATGGGTGCCGTTTATGGTGTGAAGGATGGACTTGGTTTGGGTCCGGGCTGGGCCCGACCAGGCTTTTTCCTGAGGAAGTGAGGCCCAGAACTGGCCCTGACACCTACTGTGTCCGGTTGGGCTTGATTACCTGGTATCGGGTCGGGTATTGGCCGGGTTTGGTTGGGCCGGTTATTTTTTCTTTTTACAAAATAATTTCTAAAAAAGTTAAAGTATATTTATTTGAAACATGTAGTACAATTGAGAATTAATGTACTATAGTTAATGTAGAAAAACATGAAATACATTTTCTTATATTACTTGAGTAATACACTTATAGTTAATCCTTTAATATATGTAAGTAAAAAACAATAATATATTAAGTTGATAATAAGTATATATTAGTTAGATAATTAAATTTGTGTAATATATTTATAAGTAGATATATATAAGTAGATATGTAGAGAATATAGATAATTGAAGAAGATGAAGATGAGGATGAAGATGATTAAGAGTATAAGGTCCTTATTGGTAGGAGGGTTTCAGAGGGGAGGGAAGAGAAGTGAGGGATTTGTCTGTGTTTGAATGTTTGATTGAAGGAAATAGAGGGGAAGGGGAGAAAATTGGCGGTTCAGGCTTGGGCCGGTGGGATGGCGGTTCGGGCTCGGGCCCTTCAAAAGGTGAACCGGCCTGGCCGCTTCAGGCCCGGGTTGGGCCAATTTTTTTTTTGAATTTTTTTTAAGTTTTTGGGTTGGCTGGGTATTTTGGACCATTTGAGGTGGTTAGGGTTGGTTTGGGGTGAGGGGGAGGGTTGGGGGTTGACTAGGAAAAGCCAAAAAAAAAAAAAAAAATAGAACCGAGGCCCGGTCCGGCCCGGCCCGGACCCGGGGGTTACCTGGGCCGGTTCCGTGCCTCCCCTTCTTGAATCGAGGCCCGGCCGGGCCCAGGCCTGAACCGGGCTCGAACCGGAACCGGTCCATGCCTAGGGTTAGATTCTTTCCGTACAAGCCATTCCTTAGTAATCGTGCCTGGAAATATTTTAAATCCTTTTGTTCATATAAAAAACTGGGATGTGATGATATTTTCTTTAACCAACATACTAGGGATGGTTGGTGCCCGATTCGGACCACCCGGCCCGGTCTTCTAGCGGTTCAGTCCCGGGCCGCAACGGTAAGATTTTAATTTTTTTTTAAAATACTAGAAGGCTCCATAGCCGTTGGGAGAGCTCCCAAACGGCTCTATAGCCGTTGGGAGCATAGGAGGGGGGGGGGGGGGGGTAGGGGTGGGGTATACAAAAAAAAACTATTTATACTCCTATTTTCTATACATTTTTTACACCTCCTCTTCTACAACCCTTCATACTCTCTAAATTCTCTATTCTCTCAATCTCTCATATTCAATCATCTTCATTCTTCATCTTTTCCAAATTCTTTCTACATTTATATAATTATTATATCTATTTATATATTAATTATCTACTTATAAATATATACTTATACACATTCATATTTCATATTATAATTCTTTACACATTATATTATATATACTATATATAGTTATACATTATATTATATATTACTTATAATATATTTACACATTATATATTTATATATACTATATATACTTATACTCATTGATATAGACTTATACACATTCATACATTTTACAAAAGTAGTTAATTGTTAGACTTCTCGTTTATCTATTAAATTACTTAATTGTTTCATTTGTCATATTAATATTAGTTAAAGTAGTTAATTGTTTCATTTGTCATATTAATATTAGTTAAAGTAGTTAATTGTTTCATTTGTCATATTAATATTAGTTTAAGTAGTTAAAGTTAATTGTTTCATTTGTCATATTAATATTAGTTAAACTACTTAGTTGTTACATTTCTCATATTAATATTAGTTAATTGCTACATTGTTCATTAAAGTAGTTAATTTTTACATTTCTCATATTAGTTAATTGCTACATTGCTCATTAAAGTAAAAAAAAAGTAGTTAATTTTTACATTTCTCATATTAGTTGATTGCTACATTTTTACATTTCTCATATTAGTTAATTGCTACATTTTTACATTTCTCATATTAGTTAATTGCTACATTTCTCATTAAAGTAAAAAAAAGTAGTTAATTTTTACATTTCTCATATTAGTTAATTGCTACATTTCTCAAATAAGTATAAAAAAGTAGTTAATTTTTACATTTCTCATATTAGTTAATTGCTACATTTTTACATTTCTCATATTAGTTAATTGCTAAAATTTTTTCAATTTTAAAGATGGAGCGTGGTAGACAGTCTGTAGATGTGGGTAATCTCCAACGCAACCGCAAGAGGGAGATTGCATCGACTCGATCTACTTCACGCAAAGGCAAAGGTAAAGCGCGGGTCGAGTCTTCTTTTCAAAGTCGAGATGATTTTGAAACGAATTACCAACGGCGAGATGATATGATGATGTCCGACGAGCAACTACAACACCTATTGTCCCAAAATGATCCACGTTTTGCACAAGAACAACAATTCCCGACAACCATCGATGAAGAGGAGCTCAAGGATGACGATGCGGAGGAGGACGCGGGGGGCGACGGGACTCACGGCACCCCGGATGATGAGCAAGAGTTGGAGGACGAGGGCCGTTCAACGACTACAACCCAAATTGGTATGAAATCTAAATCTCCTATTATTGAAAACAATTATACAAAAAGGAAAGACGAAAAACCGAAAAATGGTACGCAAGTTGCAATCATTGCAAGAAAGAGTTTAGCTTGGGAACTTCTGGCGGATACGGGAGTCTCAAAAGGCATCTTCAGTCCGTCCACTTTGTGGAGTATGCGAAAATAGACAAAGGCAAGGGGAAACAAACACAAATATCGAGATTTGCAAATTCTCAACCCTTTGGTAATTTTTCCTATGATGATAAAAAACATTTGACTGGTATGTCTCATTTAATTGTTGAAGAAATTTTACCCTATATTTTTTCCGAAAGTCTTGCTTTAAGAGATTATGCTCAAGGTACTTTAAATCCTCAATTTAGAAATTATAGTCGCAAAACGATTAAAAAAGAAGTTATAAGGCAATATAATTTGGAAAAAGAAAAATTACAAATATTTTTCGCAAACTTTGATGGACGTGTTAGTATTTGTAGCGATATA
Source organism: Cuscuta europaea (assembly GCA_945859875.1). Lineage (NCBI taxonomy): Eukaryota > Viridiplantae > Streptophyta > Magnoliopsida > Solanales > Convolvulaceae > Cuscuta > Cuscuta europaea. Next base: position 9,391,178 of record CAMAPE010000057.1, read on the forward strand.
TGGGAGGATACTTATCATCATTTATATTATTTGGGTCTTACTGCACATTATATTGATGATGATTGGAATATGCATAAACGTGTTCTTGCTTTTCGTGAATTCAATGATCGTCACACTGCTGATAATATTTATATTCTCATTGAACGTATTTTAATTGAGTATAATTTGATTGATAAGGTGTTTGCTGTAGGTTTTGATAATGCTAGTAATAATACTGCTGCTATACCTAGATTACGTGAATTGTGTGGTGCTTCTACATTGATGGGTAGGTTTTTTCATCAACGTTGTGCATGTCATATTCTAAATTTGTGTGTACAAGATGGCTTAGCGGCATTAGAAAATTCTTTGGAGGTAGTGAAGGGGAGAATTAAATTGATTTGGGCTAGCACTCCACTAAAAATGCAATGGCGACAATATTTGAAGGATAGACGTGTCAATTATTGTGCTTTTACTAAAGATTTGTCTATTCGTTGGAATAATAATTATAAGTTAATTCAAGTACTTATTAGATATAAAGATCGTTTTCTAGCTTTTTTAAGACAAACTTGTAACTATATTATAAACCCGGCTGACATCGACACTTGTGAAAAAATTGTTAATGTTTTGGTATATTTTAATAACACAACTCTAACTTTTAGTCATGTTTATAAACCTACCGCAAACGAATTTTTTGTTGAAGCTGTTAATCTCGCCGGCGCTTTTTGTGAATTTTCCGAAGCCACTTACGTTAGTTATTTTTGTGATTTCATGAAACAAAAGTTTTTAAAATATTATTCACATATTCCGCATATATATGGTATTGCATTTGTTCTTGATCCTCGTTATAAACTTGCTTACTTGGTAAATTGTATAGATTACTATTATGCTTCTTTTTTTCCAACTCAAGAGTTCGATGATAATCCCATCGACCCTAAACAAGAATTCAACGAGGTTAGTAATTTATTTCATCAATTGTATAATGAATTTCATGCACAATATGGTAATGCACCCCCTCCCATGCAACTAACATCTTCTTCATCTAAAGGAAAATCACTTTTAAAATCCGCTTTTGGTTCTCTTTTGAAAAAAACTAGAGCAACTCCCGCTACTGAACAAAGCTCAGGTAACGAGCTTTCTTTGTATCTAACATTGAATGTTGATTATGAAGTTGGTGATGATTTTGACGTTCTTAAGTGGTGGAAGGAAAATGAAAGAACATTCCCGATTTTATCAAAGATGGCTAAGCAAGTGCTAGCAATGCCGATATCAACCGTTGCCGTGGAACAAGAATTTAGTGCGGCCAGCAACGTCCTAACCGATTATAGAACGAGGTTGAGCCCGAGCTCTCTTGAGACACTAGTTTGCTTTCACGATTGGTTGAAGGCCCAACGAAGAACTCAATAAATTACCATCACTCTCACCCGCCACTTTATGGAGGAAACAACCGAAGGCGGAGATTCCGATTGATTTTTTATTACAAGATGTATTACATTTTTTAAATTCATCCTAATTCTCAATTGTACTTCTTATTTGAAATAAATATACTTGAATTCGAATATAATGTATTGTAATTGTAATAAGAATTTTTCTAATAATATAATATATAATAAAAAATAAAAAACAATTAAAAGGCCCGGCCCGGCGGGCGGTCCGGCCCGTGAACCGGGCGGGTGACCCGAACCGAACCGGACCCGGGGTTATCCGGGCCGGTTCTGGGCCTGCCTTCAGTGAACCGAGGCCCGGCCGGTTCTAGGCCCGAACCGGACCCGACCCGAACCGAGTCCACCACTACAACATACTATCCTCCGTTTTTATTTAGATGCAACATACCCTCAAGGCACACAAATTAAGAAATAGTGTTAAAGTAATACTTTTCCTCTTATACTCTTATGCAATCAAAAAAAATCTTTCTAAGGCCTCATATCAATTCTACGATCCACAAAACACATGCTATACAAAAAGTAAAATAGTACAAGTACAGTGCATAAAGTACCGGGTCGGTATTGGCCGGGTTTGATCGGGCAGGTTATTTTTTGTTTTTACAAAATAATTTCTAAAAAAGTTGAAGTATATTTATTTGAAACATGTAGTACAATTGAGAATTGAGAAAAACATGAAATACATTTTCTTATATTACTTGAGTAATACACTACTATTTAATCCTTTAATATACTCCCTCCGTTCTTTATTAACTGTTTCGCATAAGTTTTTGGGACGTTTTTAATTATTTGTTTCTCTTTCTATTTTAGGAACGTTTTTGATAAAATACCCCTACTTTTATTACTTTTACCCTTCTTACTTTTTACAAACTACTTTCTCTTTCCTACTTTATCATAACTTTACTCTACTTAGTATACTCTCTTTCTTACTTTATCATCACTTTACTCTTTTTAATATACCCTCTTTCTTACTTTATCATTTACCTTACACACTCTACATTTACTCTACTATTTTTATACTATCTCCGTCCCTTAAAACTTTGCCAAAGTTGACCGGCACGGAGAATAATAAAGTAAAAACTGTGTGGTTGAGATTTGTGCATAGGAGAGAGAAACAACAGAAACCACAAAATGATTGATTAAAAGGGAAAGTGACAAAGTTTTTTGGGATGTCTCAAAAAGGAAAGATGACAAAGTTTTAAGGGACGTAGGGAGTAATAAAACTCGTGCCCAAGGCTAGCGAGACAGATAATAAAGAACGGAGGGAGTATATAAGTACGGAGTAAATGTAAGTAAATAACAATAATATATTAAGTTAAGTTGATAATAAGCATATATTAATTAGATAATTAAATTTGTGTAATATATTTATAAGTATATATATATATATATATATATAAGTAGATATAATAATTGTATAAACATATGTAGAGATAATTGAAGAAGAAGATGAGGATGAAGATGATTCAGGGGTGTTTGGATTTGATTCTTAAAACTGCTTCTCCTCATTCAAGGAGAAGAAACAGAAGTTGGAGTGTGTGAGTGAAAATGAAGAAGTGATTCTGGTGCTCTAATTTACTCATAGAATCAGTTTTTTTAGAAGCTGTGGGGTACCATCCAGCTTCTGAAAACTGATTCTGATTCTGATTCTGCTTTAAAAAAGAGCAGAATCAGAATCAGTTCCAAACACCCCTTTAGGGGAGGGAAGTGAAGGATTTGTGTGTGTTTGGTTGAAGGAAATAGGGGGGAAGGGGAGGAAATTGGAAGGTTTCCAAAATCCTCCACTCCCTCTCATTCTAAATCCCCCAAATCGGGATATTTCGAAGGAAACATGTTGATAACCACAAACTATCCACCTTCTACGTGAATGGACAAAACGTTATAATATACAAAAGTAAAAAACAAAAACTTTTGAAATTATAAAAAAATCAAAATTTAAAAATTTAAAATTATAAAATTTTAAAATTTTAAAATTTATAATGTAAAAAAAAACTAAAAAAAATTATAAAATTTAAAAACTTAAAAAAAAAAAAATAATAAAATTATAACTCATGACCATATGAGTAATATTCACAATAGTTAGACATGTATCTATTTTTTTAAGTAAGCGATCAAATAAAGGTATATTGTGAAAATATTTTCATTAAACTTTCCTCCTATTTCCTCCAACCAAACACATTTTTTTATCAAAAACCTTCCTTTCCCTTCCCTCCTTGACTCTCCCCTTCCCTCCCCTCCTTTGAACCAAACAAGGCCTTAGAGAATAGAGAATAGAGAGTACGAAGAGTTGGAGGAGATGTGTAGAAAATTGTTTAGAAAATAGGAGTTTTTATAGTTTTTTTTACCCCACCCCCGGACACCCTCTCAGCCCTCCAACGGCTAGGAGGAGCTAACTATTTGGGTTTAATTTTTTCTTTTAAATTATGGCCATTTAGGCTCGGACCGGAACCGAAACGGCTGGCCGGTTCACGATTTGGGAGGCCCGAAAACCTCCCCTCAACAGTATCGAGCCGGTTGGCCCGAATCGGGCACAGACCCGGGTACCGGGCCGGACCGGGTCGTAACAGTACCGGGCTGGGCGGGTTACGGGCCGGTTAACCCTGCCCGAGTCCATCCTTATATGGGACTGAATATAAGAAATTTTAATACGAAGTAATTGTTATTTTAAGAGTGTTTTTATTTGATCTGACTCACAACCGATTAGATCTTTTTTTAACAGCTCTAAAATACCATGATGTTGGTTATCTATATCTTTACTCAAGAATACATATCTATGTGCATTATAAAATTCCCTTTATAAGATCATAATATTCCCTTTATAACATGGACAGTGAATATGGAGTTATCTTTACTATCTCAGTATATTGTACATATGTTTTAATCTCACTATGTACTACGTATAACATAGTTTGCTCAGAGGAATAAATCCCCATTTACATTTTCATACAACACATAGGACTCGTTTAATATTTAAATTAGTGAAATTGGAAGATTTTGTTGAAATTGATGAAATTCTGCATTTTTTGCTTAATTTAATTGAATTTACTGAATTTTAAAACATATTTTATTAGTAAAATAAAGAAAAATATACGTGCTGTGAAAACATAATTTAGAGGGCGAAGTCTCAAATAAGACATTAAGGGGGGTGTATTGAATATGGATTGTGGTGGACTTTTTTTAATCCGTGGACTTTTAAAAAAGTCACTAGACTTTTAAATCCATAGATTTTTTATGAATGAATTCTATGAACTTTTAAATCCATTGATAAGTTTATTGACTTTCAAAAAGTCCATAGACTTTTAAATGCGGACCACCACTGCTGGTCGTTGAAATTTTCACCTAGATCGTCGCTACCGATTTGTTCATCCACCTCCATCATCGAAGTTCCCCGCTGTCATCATTGGACTGATCCGCCACCAACAAAATCGATTTAGTTATGCAAGGGAACTAGGAACAATTAATTATATTAATTAATTAATTATGTAATATTTAGTCCTATTTAAGGAAAATTAAACATATGTTCATACTATAAGAAGAATGCTATGTTTTAGTCCTATCCTGAGTAATTTTCTCTGTATAATACGGAGTATGATAAGAAACAAACAAACAAACAAACACGAGTAAATAAATAAATAAATAAATAAATAAATAAATCACATAAATTCTTTGTGTGAAAATTCTTTGTGTGAAAATTCTTTATCACATAAAAAATGACGTGGGGTATGTCTCTTTGTCGACAATATTTTTTTATGCATCGAAGAGAGGAGATATGTATTCATCTCATTAAAAAATCATAGAGATTTTTATAGGGTGCTATATGGTGTGTTTAACATAGGAAGTATTAATATTGGTCCAAAGAATGGATTAGGCATACAAAATTTTGAGAAAAAAAAAACGAATCTAACAATTCTTTTAAAATTATATATATTTTCGAATGATTGAAAAAAAATTGTATAAAAAATAGAGCTAAAAACGAATGTAATACAAAATGATTTTATTTTGTAGGTGAGATATTATACATACGGATACTAAAGGTTTTAAAAAATACGATAACTTAATAAAGATCATCTTAATGCAATTACATGTATATAAAAAATGGCTTACATGTACATACATCCAAAACATATATGAAGAAGAGAAAAAAATATAGCTGCCAATATTTTGATATGTAAGTTGACGTGTAATCATGATGGAGCGTATTTTAGTTGATTCCCTAAATATTGTAAATCATAAAATATATGATTTTGAAGTTCATAATTTAGGAAAGTATGTAATAGAGTTTAACAAATAAAGTTGCCCAAAAATCTTTACATTTAATGGGTGGTAGTGGTGCGTAAATAGTAAAACACATAAAAGAAATTAAGGAAAGATGTGCTAATAAATATGTTACTAAGTCTGAAAGTATTCCATATATAATCGATCAAACCTAGTTAGTGCATAGAAAAATAATTTATTAAACGGGAAAAGTGTAAAAGGAAACAACAATAAAAAAAAGGATTTATGCATGTCGTAATTTCAACATTCAAACAATCATGTTTCAAGAGTCACATTAATATATTACTAGCTAAACAAATACGCAGTACAATTATATATGGCACATGATTATTCAAGCGTACAATCAATCTATAAAATAAACACTACAAATAGCATTTAATTATTCAACAAGCATTACAAGTATAAAAGGAACTTATCATTTATGCATTTATAAGTGATGACGGTTTTCAAAAGGTATCTCAAAATGGAACATTAAAGTCAAAACTTTCCATTAATTTACTCATTTAAAGTTGACCGTTTGCAAAGATAGAGGGAAAAAAATTGGTTTCATTCATTATTTAGTATTATGATACAGTAATCTTACGTGATTATGGGTCCAACTATATGTAAGTGACATATAGCATTACGGAAAAATATAATCACATAATATGTATAAAAAAAATGCATAATATGATCTTAATTCCAACTATATGTATTCAACATATAGCTTTACGGAAAGTATAATCATATAAAATAAAGTAAAAGTAAAAAAATGCATAATATAATTTTAATTCCAACTATATGTATTTAACATATAGCTTTACGGAAAGTATAATCATATAAAGTAAAAGTAAAAAATGCATAATATGATTTTAATTCCAACTATATGTATTTAACATATAGCTTTACGGAAAGTATAATCATATAAAGTAAATGAAAATATGGTTCATTCGTCTGATCTTTGATTCCAACTATATGTATATGGCATATAGCTTTACGGAAAAATATAATCACATGTATGTATACACGGAAAGATGATGCATAGTATGATATTGATTCCAACTATATGATTATAACATATAACATTACGGAATTATAATAAAAAATTGCATCTCGATCTTAAACAAATTGACATAACATCAAACACTTGGTGTGCGAGAAACAGATTTAATTAAAAAAATGACAACTTAATAAAAAAAATCAATGATCGCAAATAATTGATTATCTACGGACTATGGTGCATGCACATACATACGTTCAGAATCATCTAATTGGGTTTAGTCAATGTAAAATCAGATTGTAATTGATTGCTTCACATGCATAGTTGCATACACATAAGTATTATAGGGCTATCAATATAGTATTGTTTTAGTAAAGTACCTCAAAGTTGGTAGAATGCTTCGGATGGAATTGGATAGCAGCGGAGAGGATAAGGCAACCTCGACGTTTGATGATGATGAGAGGAGAGAGCTGAGGATGAGAGCGGAGAGGACAGGGCAACCTCCTATTTTCTACTTCTGTTTTTCGTTCTCCAATTTTCTGTTTTTAGTTTTTAGTTTTTGTATCTCAAGTTTTCTTTTTCTATTTTCTAGTTTTCCATTTTCAAATCTGAAAACATGTTCATCATTTTTTCCACTCAGTTCTGTGATCATACAGAAGACTGACACGTTTACTTCACAGGTTATTAAATGGTGCTTATTAAGACTCGCGTTAATAAGCGACACATAAAATAAGCAATGTTATAAGATCATGCTTACTTCAAAAGGTTTAAAACACCGTTTAACATTAAAATGTCCAAAATAACCCTATACATATAAAGACACACAAACACATTCATGAACACAAATATATAATATAATATGTGGGGTCGATCACCTCGTACGTGTACCCATACTCGTAACCCCTACACTGCCCCTATACCTCGTACCCCCACCCTACACCCTACACCCAATTCCACACCCTTGACCCCTACCCCTACTCTTACCACGATCTTACACTCTACCCATACTCCCTTAAAACCCTTCATACCCACCCATACCTACTCATAGGGGTCGAGGTAGGGGTGGGTGGGGGTGGGGTAAGGGGTATGGTCGGGGGTGGGGTGGTAAGGTCTAGGTGTAAGTATGCAAATTCATTGCAGCGGCCTGTAGCATATGCGTTTTCCAAATTTGGAAAACTAGTAAAAGTCACTTCTCCAAATCATTAAGGAAAAGAGAGACATGTCTCATTTTTTTCGTTTTGGAAAATAGTTTGGTAAACCCGTTTTTCTCTGTTATCCTTTCTCCAGTTTTCCAACAATTTTCTTTGGTAATCACATTTCATGTTTTCTGTTTTCTAGTTTTCCTATTTTCTGGAAAACTGGAAAATATCTATGTTAGTAAATAGGCCCTATGTGATTATGTATTTTGGAAATAAAAAAGAAATAATATAACCATAAACTTTGCTTTAAAAAGAGATGATAAAAAAATAGACCACTAAATAAGAAATGTTTGTCAAATTTAGGATTTAGAGGAAACATGCATATAGATAGATTTGTTTTAGGAAAATTGCTCTAAATACGAGTAAATAAGTTTTGGAATTCTTAAATAGGATTTCTACGTTAAAATGCCTCTTAGTAATTAATTCTTATCGTATGATACATACTTTCTCTCTCTAGGGGTTTCCGCCGCTAGGGCTTTGTTTTTCCGCTATCGGTTTCTCTAAGGAGCGGCCGCCGTAAGGTGGTGTATTGCTGGGTGGTCCGAAGGTAGGTTGGCTGTGAGCTACGGTGCAGCTTCCTCAGTGTCGGAAGGTTGCAATCGAGATGCCTGGCAAAGCTCCTGGTTTGCAGACAGCAGTGAGGACGGGAGATCTTGGGATAAAGCAGAAGGTGATCTTTGTCGATGGATGATATCGTGAATCAATATAAGCAGATGGCCATTGATGAGGATTCCGAGGAGCTTATTTTCGATGATGATGAAGGCGGTGAGCCAACGACGAGCGATGGGAAGACGTCCTTCTCTGTGGTTGACATGGTTCTCACATATTAGAAGATAAAAATTCAGATATTCAAGAAGCTAATGGCTTCTCTATGGAGACCAGTCAAAGGTGTGTCCATTATGGAAATCGGTGAAAAAATGTACATTTTTACTTTTTACCACAATTTGGATATGAGGCGTGTGTTAGATGAAGGTCCATGGTTGTTCGAGAGAAATTTGTTGATCCTAAAAGAAATTAAGGCGGAGGATATCCCTCTGCAAATCAGTCTGATTGAGACTGAGTTTTAAGTTCAGGTTCATAATGTGGCGTATGGTTTCATGAATTTAGAATCTGCTAGGACAATTGGTAACTATGATGAAAAATGGGAGGCTTATATGCGCATTAGAGTCCGTATGGATATTAGGAGACCCCTGAATAAAGGAACAACCCTGAAAAAAGGAGGTATTAGTCAGTGGGTGGACTTCAAGTATGAAAACTTTCCAAATTTTGCTTTATCTGTGGGATTATTGGGCATTCTGATAAGTTTTGTCCAGTCATGTATGAGGCAAATAACATCACTTTTGATAAAACTTATGGAACTCATCTTAGAGCTGGGGGTGGGGTGAAGACTAGTCCTACATGAGGTAACAAATGGCTAGTCGAAGGGTCCTCTAGTACTGATATGGGAGTACCGCAGAGGAGTGATGGTCAAGGCACAAGTGGTCAGGAATGGAAGTAGTAGGCTACTATAGGAACGGGAATTAGCTCTACTAAGGAAGAGAACTCAGTGAACTCGGAAGAGATGCCGGGAGAGCAAAAGCGCAGAAGAACCTGGGAGGAGAAAGAACAGGAGAATCCAGTTGGAGAGGACATGACACTCCATAAGCAAAAAAACAAGGAGGAGGCGAGTCTCGATCAGTAGATCCGCCGGATTTTTCGAAGATACTTGACAGACCGTCTGGTTGGCTTATGGTGGTGCAGTTAAAGTTGGCGAAGATTTTTTTTATTTCTGTTTTTTTAGTTGTTGTTTTCTTTAATCAGGTTGTTTACTTCTACGTTTTTTTATGTTTGATTGTAAGACTCTTGCACTAATATTGGGAGATTGTAGGTCTACTTCAACCATCTTTAACTCTGAGTCTACTTCAACCATCTTTGGCTCATATAAGCCCATTATAGTTAACTAAATTACTTAGTGGCGTGTGTGTGTAGTGCTAGGTCGTGTGAGTGGCTATTTAAGTGATGTAAATCAGTTTGTTTTATGACAAGAGAACAAGAGAATAGAAAGCATGATGTCTTGAGCACCCAAAAAAGTAGAAAAATCATTTTACATAAATGCATTTTGCCATAATCACTTGTCAGTACACACATTTCTTCCATAAACTTGGCAAAATCTGAAGACATCATCCAAAATTTTGGAAAAATCAGATTTTTTAAGAACTAAGAAATCGGATATTGGAAATAGAAAATAGAAATCCGAAAATTGGCAAAATCAATGTCAACATCCCAGAAAAACAGAGAAATAGAAGGAAAATAAAAAGAAGAAGAAGAAGGAGGAGGAGGAGAACCTCAGCGACGACGGTGTGAGGGAGAGTGGCGACAGTGGCGTATATGGCAGCGATTTACAGAGAGGAATCTACCGACCGTGTCGCAGAAGAAGGAGATCTGGTGTGCAATCGATCGATTGTGCACAGGAAGAGAGTCGACGGCGGCGTGAGAGAGAGAGTCGGCCGGCTGCAGTTTCTTCTGGTGCGTAGGGGAGAGGCTTCTGGTGCGCAGCGTAGAAGTAGATCTGATGCCTGGTACGAGAGGTTGGGAGAGAGATTTGGTCTAGGGTAGAGAAAATAACCGTATGGGAAAAATTGGGATGCAAATTTCTTTATGTTTCATAATAGGATAAAATTGGTCCTATTTAATAGGATTAAATTGGTCCTATTTTTGCATTTCAATCTTGTTTTAGTCCTATTTAAGACAATTACTTTAGGAGAAAATACTCCACATACATAGCTCTCTTTTTTGGGTGCTCAAGACATCATGCTTTCTTTTCTCTTGTTCTCTTGTCATAAAACAAACTGATTTACATCACTTAAATAGCCACTCACACGACCTAGCACTACACACACGCCACTAAGTAATTTAAATAACTAAATGCCCATGTACTACACAGTGGCGGATCCAGAAAAAAATGTTATTGGGGGCATCATTTAGAAGGTTTATTACAAATATTTTTCGAATACATATCAAATTAAAAACCAATTTCATAGTTAAACCTTTTATATCTTAAATATTAAGCTCAAAACTTGTTTATATACACATATATATACATAAATATATTTAATAAACAATTACATACTATGTATTTATGAATAAAATAAAATTACTTTACAAAAATCTAACCTTTAAGTGTACTGGTTATTTACATTTAAGAACTCACGTTTTTGTAAAGTACCTTTATTTTAGTCATAAATATGTAATTGTTTTTTGAATAAATGCACACATATATAAATGTGAGCTTTATATTAAAACATACTCCGTACATAGTATAACATTATCATAATAATATATGTTTATTTTTTCAGCTTAAGTAACCATGACATTATACTTGTAGTACCTAGAATTTTACGGAGGAAGGGTATTCTTGAATCTTAGATCGTAAATAAGGGTACTTGTAAAAATATTCCCTAATGAAGATATTTTTTCCCAAGTACTCTTAGAGCCCGTAGGGTATATCAAAATCAACTAAATCGGCTAATTGTGCTGCAATTTATGAAATTCTAACTGAAATACTGATTCTTTAGATGTATGAAAAAATTATATTTAAAATATATTTTGATAATAAAATAAAGAAAAAAAATGTGTAAAAATAACAAAAATGATCATCTACAGTAACTTCAGCTGATAAAGCCATGAAAGTAACTTCAGCCTTACTTATCTTATTATTACACAATTCAGCACGCGAAACCAAAAGTTACATGTTTGGTGAAAAAGTTGACTGATAAGCCGAAAAATACCGTTACCAAACGGGCTCCTAATTGGAAAATAGAAATCAAGAGAACATATCCTCCGGAAAAAACGCTCGAGGTAATTTTAGACATATTTTTTATAAAATATACAAAAATAAAATGTTGAAAAAGAAGAAGACTACAAAAAGCAGCCCAATAAAAAATGAAAATATTTAATTCATATTCATAATTTGCTTTTGAATGATCAGCTTAGTGACGTGAGATTTAGAGTGTTTTGTTGGGGGCACCCTTATTTTTAATTGGGGGCACTTTCACTTTTTAAATTAAAACATAATTTATTAACATAAAAAATTCACATTTTATTGGGGGCATTTGCCCCCGTTGAGCAACATGTAGATCCGCCCTTGGTACTACACCCATGACAATGAGACCCACTCACTCAGTAACATCCATGCATGCGTACCATTTACATGCATGTAAATAACTTAATTGACCAACTTAACTAATTGACCAAATTAGACTAATACTAATGCAACGACACATAAGCACATCAGTGCCGCTACAACACATGCACGGTGCCACGCGACACACACTACTTCACCACAAATTAAAACACAATCTAATCAACTAGATTTAACACTAATAACAAGATTTGTTCCAACATTTTCATGGGGGAGAAAACCAGATGCGTATGGTAGAGAAAAGTTACGAAGTTTGGAGGCGGGGAGATGCGGAGAAGTGACGAACGAACCAGGAGAAGGAAGAAATAAAATAAAGGAAAAAATAAACGAAACGGAAAAATAAAAAGAAAAACAATAAATTTACACACGTCTGGCCACGTGTCGTCGCGTATCGCCACGTGTCGTCAAGTGTCACCACGTGTCGTCACGTGTTGCCACGTGTCACCCAGTGTAATAAATTTTTACCTAAGAACTGTTTGGTTACCTAATAAAAAGCTAATTTGAACATTTTCTCATAGTTCAGGTATTTAATTGTACATTTTTTGAGTTCGAAGATTTAATTGACATTTTCTATATAATAATGCCATTAAAATAAATGGCATCTAAGTTATAGTACATTTTGTTGTCATATTGAATGATGGGAAAATACGAGTAAAAAAGTCATACTACGAATATCTCTTCTGGTGAGTAGTGATAAAAGTGTCATGCATCTTGATTATTAATGTTTAAAAATGTATGTCATGTGAATTAATTTGAACACATATTAGATGTTAGTATGTTACATACGTATATTTTTTTCTATAATTCTTTGGGCTACATCCAATCAAGCTATACATATATACTACGTGTCTACGTACATTAATGCATGTATATTGAGTATACTAGACTAGACTAGAATAAGGTGAGAAATGTTCCGGGTCGATCATCTCATGCCAGCAGGCTCAATTCTGGGTCGTGAATTAAATGAGCTCATTAATTTATTCTGATCTCATTAATATTTTTATTAACTGTGTTTATATATATATATATATATATATATATATATATATATATATATATTGGAATTAATTAATGCAGAAGCTAGGGTATGTGAATTTTCAACAGTGTACGTGTGTTTCAAGTGTCAATCATGCCGATCGATCGAACATAAAAAGGACACTCGTTTTTTCTGAAAGTTTCTACCAATTCGGATAAATATTTTTTTGCACATTTATCACTAAATTTAACTACTTCTCCTTTCCTCAAACCTTAATGTATGTCATTTTAATCAATTTGCTGGAACTTGTGTAGTGCACTATTGCTTAATGTTATACGGAGTAAATAATGTTAGACTTTTCTATCTATAAGCATTGGAAGTAATTACATCATTATCTTAGTGATTTAATTAGCAATTTACTTGCGTGTGTTAATGTCATATATAGGTGTACACCGACAAACACACACATATATTGTTAAGATTCGACACCACTCAAATGTAAAAGAGAAAATTGTCATGGCTAAGACAAAAATATAGGCTTTTTCCCAAAATAGGACTCAATGTTTGGTTTTCCCTAAATAGGACTAACCATTCCATTTTTACCCCTAGTTGAATTAATTAACTAATTGACTCAATTAATTGTCCCCCTAGTTTTCTTGCACAACCAAGGCAGTCCGTCGGTGGCGGGGTAGTGTGGTGGTGGTGGCAGCTCGGCGGCAGTGGTGGCGGCAGCTCCGCGGCAGTGGTGGCGGATTTCAGCGGCGGCGGCGGATTATTAAATTGACCTAAATAATTGCTCCCCCTAGTTTTCTTGCACAACCAAGGCAGTCCGTCGGTGACGGGGTAGTACGGTGGTGGTGGTGGCGGATTCCGAAGATGGCGGAGAACTCCGGCGGCAGCGGCGGGTGGCGGCGGCGGAAGAATTTGGCAGTCTGCCAGATGTTTTTTTGGAATTTTCCGGCGGTGTCCGGCAGTGCTCCGGCGGCGGCGGCCGGAGATCCGACAGCAGGCAGCAGTCTAGGGGCAGCAGTGGGGGTATTTTGGTCCAATCACACATAAAAAGTCATATTTAAGAATGTTTAAGCTAATTGGTCCTATTTTGGGAAAAAAGCCATGTTTTGATACTATTAAGGTAAATCTCCCAATATAAAAATGCTAACCTACACATACGAGTATAAGACGGTTCTTCAATTCTTTTTTTCTTTTTTTGAAAGGAGGCGGTTGTTCAATTCTATAAATTATGATTGATATTTTAGAATAAAAATTAAATTTCAAATCCTTATATATATGTATACGAAATATATATTAACACAACAGCACTACTGCTATAAATTTGGCATATTTCCTAAGCAAATAATTTCTCTTTTCAAGGAATAAAAATATAATCCTTCCATTTCGAAATTTCACACTATTTTTACATTCAATGAATTCCCAAAATAGCATTAAAACATACTCAAAGTCCAAAAATATGAATCATTGTTTAAAATTGCCCAGATAAGAGTAATTATTTGTGGTTGGACAAAAACACCCTTGGAGGGGATCAAGCTTGGTGATCACCAGACTGTCACTCCCGTTGGTCGTTGGACAGGCGCCACATGACTGTCACAACCCTCAGACCGCCGCCGCCGAACTCCCTCACCACCATCAGAGTGCACTGATTATATTGGGGAACTAAAGAGCAATTAATTATATTAAAGTAGAAATGTAATATTTAATCCTTACATTGATTGTAGAATAGTGAACAAAAACCTTGGTATGGGATGGAGTCACGGAGGTAAAAGTACCAAATTTTCCTTCGAAAAAGAAATTAGTTTCACACACCTCATTCATTATGTTGAGGTTTTTGAGATAATTCTACAAATATGAGTGATGGAGTATATGGGTCTGAGCCCCCGGACCCACATACTCGGGAGAACAGAAAGCACAAGACACAGAGTGGCGCCCTCGTCGGCCAAGACGCCCCCGTCGGCCGAAAAGGGGCCAACTCAGATTATGGTCCTGAGCCCAAGGAACCCGGGTGCCCTCGTCGGCCGTGCCCTCGTCGGCCACGCCCTCGTCGGCCTCGAAGACCTCACAGAACCGGATTTTATACTTATTCATTTGTACAGCCCATTAGTGGCTTTGTATTCGGCCCAGTAGCGGTCCAGTTGTAAATGGGCCTCCCAAGCCCAAGGTTTGGGAGTCCAGCCCGTATTTTCTCTATAAATACTCCCCTTGGGAGTAGTTATAGGGGTTACAAATTCATTCTATTGAAGCATATTATTGCACTTCTCTCTCTAGCTCTCACTTCTCTCTAGATATACTCTATCATTTGGTGCTCTCGTTGAGAGCTAGAACAATCAAGTTAGCACCCTTCGTCGCTACCAAGCACAGCTAACCACTGATCATGGGGAGAACTAAGTCAAACCGCAACCTCGTCAGCAAAGTCATCCCTGAGGACCAAGAGCCCAGGGAGCACGATGAGGACGCCATGGCCGACCAGGCCGGCGGAGGGGACCTCTTCCAGGAGGCCTTCAACCTCACGACGGACCTCCGCAACCAACTCAACGGCGGAGTCCCCGACGCCCGCCTCGGCTTGGACAAGAAACGAGCTGAGAAGACGGACCACGCCCCGGCCCAGCCTATGGCCGCGGCCTCTCCGTATGTGGATCCGCAGGTCCAGGCCGCGCTGTCGGTCATCATCGCCAGCCTGGCTCAGAACCCCACCGTCCTCAGCGCACTCTTGCCAAGGACCGGGGGGAACGTCACTCAACCTCCTCAGCCCCAACCGTTGGCCGTCCGGATAGGCAACGATGAGGGGGTGGTGCCCCAGGACACGGCGTCGTCCCGCTCCCACCCTGCTTCCCCTCTTCGGCCTGGGCAGACCCCAGCGCGTGGAAAAGCCTCTGCCTTCAATAGGCTAGGTGACACGCGCCGTCGTCCGGTTTCGGAGAGGATGGCGGGACGGATTGGTGAGCCTCGTCCTGGCTCGCCGAGGGAAAGCTTGGGGTCTGTGTCCCGGACAGCGGACCAGCCCCGCCCGGACAAGGGCAAGGGAAAGTTGCACGAGGATGACGTGCGCCACCAGATCAACGCGGCTCACAACGAGCGCATGAGGAACCAGCCGGGCGCCGCTGCGGCCGCCAGGGACCCCCGGGACGAAATTATCGCCCAGCTGGAAAGGAGGCTGGCTCAGATGGAGGCCAAGCAGTCGGCCAACATCCCTACGGCCGGCGCCTCCAACGACCCCGGCCTCAACGCGCTCATGAACAAGGTTAGAGCCCTGGAGAGGGAGCTGGCCGAGGGGCGAGGTGACCCCATCATCCAGGTCAGAACCAGGACCCCTTTCACCAACAGGGTCCTCTCGGCCCCCATCCCGGAGAAGTACAGGCGGAACGCCATCAAGTCCTACGACGGCCGATCAGACCCCCAGGAACACTTCAGCCGTTACCAGAACAACATGCTGATGGTGAACGCGTCTGACGAATACCTCTGCCGTTGGTTCCTCTCTACTCTCGAGGGGCCAGCGTACGAGTGGTTCAACGCGCTCCCCGAAGGGAGCATCGACTCATGGCAGGATCTCGCCCAGCGCTTCCTCACTCACTTTGCCGGGAGGAAGCGCGCGAAGAAGTATTTCACCAACCTCCTCTCCGTCAAGCAGCAGCACGAGGAGTCCCTCCGATCATTCATTGATCGGTGGACGAGGGAAACCGAGGAGGTCGAGGGGGCCGATGAGCGCACCCTCCTCGCCTTGTATCAGGGAGCCCTCCGCAGCTCCCCATATGCCAGGAGCCTCATCACCGACCCCCCGAGGTCGTACGCCAAGGCGCTCCAGCGCGGAGGCTTGTATGCCGACGCCGACGAGCTCCACAATCACAAGAGAGAGGGGGGCCATCCCTCCAAGAAGACAAATCCTTCGCCGGCTTTGGGTCCGTCCCCGGCCGGCCAGGGTGCCCAGGGCCGTCACGGCTTTGGTGGACAAAGCAAGAAAGATCGCCACTGGCGGCCGAGGTTGGAACGGCCGGGGGTAACCCTCACCCACCCGGTCGGCACCATCCTCGATTATGCCGAGAAGCACGGCCTCATCGAGCAGGCTCCTCGGCCGGCCGAGGAGATCCTTGCCATCCAGCAGGGCGGCACGTACTGCCGGTTCCACAAGAACTCGTCGCACAACACCGACGATTGCATCACACTGAAGAAGGCCATCGAGCGCCTTATTCGCCAGGGGGAACTCTCCCAGTTTGTCAAAGGTAGCCCACGCAAGAACACTTGGGTAAACACCGGCAAACATGGGGGCGAACCCTCTGCGAAGAAGCGGGAGATTGGTAGGCTCAGCGACGACGAGGACTTCGAAGAGCCCCCGCCGAAGAAGAATCACATCCACCTCATCGTAGGTGGGAACACTGGGGGGGACTCCGCCACTCAGAGAAAGAAATGGGCCCAATCCCTTTACATTGGGGAGGTGTCCCACGTCCCCCCAGCCGAAGAGGCAGCGAACGGAGGCGATCACCTTCACCGACAAGGATCTGCCTCCGGGTACGGAATCAAACAGGGACGCCCTCGTCATCCGATGTGAGATCGGTGACTCCATCATCCACCGTACTTACTTCGATACGGGGAGCTCCGTCAACGTGATGTACCTGGACACCTTCAAGCAGCTGAAGCTGGACAGAGCTCTGCTGAAGCCGATCAAGACCCCGTTATCCGGCTTCACCGGGGACTCTATCGACGCCGAGGGCACGATAGTCCTCCCCGTGGAGGTCGGTGACGGCCCCCACCACGCCAGAATTAACATGGAGTTCATGGTGGTCAACCTCCAGTGCGCCCACAACCTGATCTTGGGGCGGCCAGCGCTGGAGGACTTGGAGGCCATCATCTCCATGAAGCACTTGTGCCTGAAGTTCCCCACCAACGACGGCATCGGCTACGCCAGAGGATAACCAGGGCATGCTACCTCAAACTGACGAGGCCGGCCGAGAGGGAGGGCCAGAGGATGGACACCATCACGGCCGCCGTCGCCATGGACGAGGAAAGGCCACATGCTGAGCCGGCCGAGGAGGTCGAGGAAATCCCTCTGGATACCTCCCGGCCGGAGCGGGTTCTTAGAGTCGGAAAGCAACTCCCCCAGGACCAACGAGACGCCATCCTCCTCGTCCTACGGTCATACGCCGTTGTCTTCGCGTGGGGCCCGGACGATATGCCAGGCATCAGCCGCCAGGTGATCACTCACCGGCTGACCGTCGATCCGGCCTCCGCGCCTGTCAAACAGAAGCGGCGCTACTTGTCCGCCAACAGGCGGGACTTCGTCAAAGGGGAGGTCGCCATGCTCCTCTCAATCAAACACATCAAAGAGGTGAAGTACCCGACATGGTTGGCCAACGTCGTCCTCGCACAGAAACCGCCGACGTTCAGAATGTGTGTTGATTACACTGACCTGAACAAGGCATGCCCCATGGACCCGTTCCCTCTCCCCAGCATTGACCAGCTGGTGGACGAGACGGCGGGGTGCGAGTTGATGTCGTTCCTCGACGCTTTCAGAGGGTACCACCAAATCTCCATGCATGAAGATGACGCTGAGAAGACGTCATTCATGACCCCAGAGGGAATCTTTTGCTACCTCGTCATGGCCTTCGGACTCAAAAACTCCGGCGCCACCTATACTAGGATGGTGGCCAAGATCTTCAGAGCGGTCCTTGGCCGGACGATGGAGGCGTACGTCGACGACATGATCGTCAAGAGCAGGCATGCCACCTCCCACGCCGACGACCTCCGGGAAATCTTCGAAATAATGAAGGAGTTCAGGCTCCGCCTCAACCCCAAGAAGTGCGCCTTCGGCGTCCAGGGCGGCAAGTTCCTCGGCTACATGGTCAGCCGGAGAGGCATCGAGATAAACCCGGAGAAGACGCAGGCTATCATCAACATGGAGCCGCCCCGTAACGTCAAGGAGGTACAGCGACTGACGGAGCGCCTGGCGGCCTTAAACCGGTTCCTCTCCAGGTCAGCCGAGAGGGCACTCCCCTTCTTTCAGATCATGCGTAAAGCAAACAGCTTCAAGTGGACGACGGAGTGCCAGGAAGCATTCGACGAATTGAAAAGGTACCTGTCGTCCCCACCCGTGCTCTCCAAGCCCAAAGCCGGCGAAACCCTCTTCTTGTACTTAGGGGTGAGCACGTCGGCCATCAGCTCCGTGCTCATCCGTGAGGACGAAGGGGTGCAGAAGGCCATCTTCTACATCAGCAAGACACTCAGGGAGGCCGAGCTCAGGTACTCCCCCATTGAGAAGACGGTGCTGGCCATCGTCCACACGGTGAAGAAGCTGGGACACTACTTCCAGGCCCACGCCGTCCATGTACTGACCCAGCAGCCTCTCGGCGCACTCATGAGGAGCCCCACCAGCTCCTCTAGGATGGTGAAATGGGCAATTTTCCTCAGCCAATTTCAAATTGAGATCAAGCCGAGTCCATCCATCAAAGGGCAAGCCTTGGCCGACTTCGTCATCGAATGCACAACAAGGGAGACGGCCGTCGCCAACCCCGGGCCGGAGCAGGACGATACATGGACCCTGTTCACTGACGGCTCGTCGGCCGCGAAATCATGCGGCGGCGGCGTCGTCCTCATATCCCCTGAAGGATTTAGAGCTTACTATGCCATCCGCTTCAACTTCAGGGTGTCCAACAACGAAGCCGAGTATGAGGCCCTCCTCAGCGGTCTTAGACTCGCAGCCGGCCTCAAAGCCAAACACCTCAAAATCAAGTGCGACTCCAAACTGGTAGTGGGCCAGGTGGAGGGATCGTACGAAGCAAAGGAAGGCCGGATGAAGCAGTACAAACAAGCGGCGGAGGAGTTGCTGAAAGAGTTTGAGACCCACGAGATCACTCAGATCCCAAGGGCCGAGAACGCCGAAGCCGACATCCTCTCCAAACTCAGCTCGGACACCCCGAAGCACATCTCCCAGTTGGCCAAGATCGAGGAGTTGAGCATGTCCAGCATCCATGCCAGCCCCGTCTTGTGCGTCCAACAGCGACCAGAGGACTGGATCTCCGACATCGCCACCTTCATCGCAACGGGGGAGCTGCCCCCGGACGAGGAGAGAGCCAAACTTGCCAAACTCAGGGCCCCAAGCTACACCATCGAAGATAGCAAACTCTACAAACGATCCTACAATGGCACTCTCCTTCGATGCCTCCACCAGGATGAGGCCGACATAGCCATGGAAGAAGTTCACTGTGGCGTCTGTTCCTCACACCAGGGCCCTTTCAGCATGTCCCGGCGTCTCGTCGTCCAGGGCTTCTTCTGGCCGACGATGGCACGCGACTGCGCTGACCTGGCCAGGAAGTGCACCACATGCCAGGTACTCCAGAAGGCCCCTAGTCGGCCAGCTCTCAACTACGCCCCCGTCAGTACCGCAATTCCATTCTCCAGATGGGGGATTGACCTGGTCTGCCCCCTGCCCAGAGCCGCCGGGAATAACTGCTACATCATCGTCGCCGTCGACTAGTTCACCAAGTGGGTCGAGGCGGAGCCCTTGGCTAGCATCACGGGGGCTTGATGCCAAAAATTTGTTTACAAGAACATCATCACACACTTTGGCGTCCCCCAGGAGATTATATCAGACAACGGCACCCAATTCGAGGCAGCCCCTTTCCAAGAACTCCTCCGGGAGTTTGGGGTAAAGCATCGTTTCTCCTCCGTTGCCTACCCTCAGGGCAACGGGCAGGTCGAGAACGCCAACAGAACAATTATGGAGGGGCTGAAGAAGAAGCTCCAGGCCGCAGGAGGTAGTTGGGTCGACGAGCTCCCCAACATCCTGTGGTGCTACAGAACCACGCCGAGGAGGGCGACAGGTGAAACGTCTTTCGCCCTGTGCTACGGCTTTGAAGCAAAAGCGCCCACGGAAGTTGCCATCCCCAACCGACGGGTGGAACAGTACGAGCCTGACGCCAACGAAGAGAACATGAAGATTGACCTACACCTGGTTGATGAGAGGCGTGAGCAAGCTTACGTCCGAGCGGAGAACTACCGGCGTCAAGTAAAATCATACTATGACGCCAAGGTACGTTCCCGGGAATTTCAGGTGGGGGACTACGTCCTCCGCCGAAGGGAAGCAAGCCAGCCGACAGAGGGTGGCAAGCTAGCATTGAAGTATGAAGGGCCCTACATCGTCAGTGCCGTGGTCAAACCCGGCACCTACAAGCTTAAACGCCCGAATGGGTCCAATGTACCACGAACGTGGAATGTACACCATCTGGTGAAGTTTTATCAGTAATCCGAAGGAGGTGCAGACGGCGAAGCCCTCACCCCCTAACGGGTTACTGATTGAACGCCACCCTCGGCCTCGAGCCACTTATGAATAAAATCATGTTCTGATTTTTTCTCTGGAATTTAAAGTAAAACATTAACAGGTGCCCCCGTCGGCCACCTTAGAGCGAAAGGCTCAGGCATGGGCGACATGGCCCCTTGCATTTGCAGCCTACGAGCGACAAGCACATGCACTCCATTGTATTTTTGTATCAGCGAAGGGCTCAGGCCTAGCTGAGAGAGCACATCGTCCTGGCCCCGTAAGCCTAGAAGTAAAACGCTCAGGTATGGCCGACGATGTCCCCAGGACGAGGGGCCCGCAAACGGCCCACGTCTTGAAACGGGAAGCTCACCGCGTCATCCACGCGCCAGATCGCAGGACGACAGGCCTGAAATCATGGCCGAGGTGACAAAATCCCAAAACTCAGGGATGGGCAACGACAGCCGTTGGAAACCGACCAAAAGCTAGCCCACGTCATAAATAGGCAACGGGACCCGCCCTGAGACCACGGACGTTATAAACGAAGTCCGAACCGGCCGAAGGACGAGCACATCCTTCGGCCGAAGCCTGAAAGAAGGATACTCCCCGGAAACAAAAAAAACAAAATACATACAAGGGAAAAAGAGGGAAGCCGACGGCCGCGCACACTAGCCGGCCTCGAGCAATGAAAAAATAAAATCCCCACAACTCAGGCCCAACTAGGCCAAGTACATATCAGTTGAATACAAGTGTAGCACCACTGACAAGTAACATGGACGACACGTCCACGCGCTACAAGGGAATAATCAAGGCCGAAACACACGCCCATGAAACCCTAACCGCATCGGTTGGGTGACACGCGCGAGGTGACCTTCATCGGCCACAGTCCTTTGAAGCACCAACGCGTGGTATGAAACAAAGAATCACAATCCTGAGGATGACCAGGACGAAGCGGGCACTTGTCACACCCGCGGAAGAATCAAGCAATCAAGGAACAATCCCTACTTGCCACAGCATCTCGGATGGCCGCTGCAGGCACTGGAACCAAGGCTGTTGGTCAAGCGAAAGTTATTTGGGAATTTGTTCAAGTGTTTACCAAACACTTAGAAAAAATCCTGAGAAAAAAGAGGGTTCCTCAACAAGGAACCATGGCTAGCCGACGAAGGTAGGACCATCTCCTTGGAAAAGCCATTCCTTATCCGGCTTCCTCATCGGCCACAAGCCAGACCTTGGCCGGCAGCGGTACCGCAAAGAAGTAAATGCCTTACATTTATACTTAGAAAATTCTCTAAGTACTCAAATGAAGGAACTCTAGCCGAAGCGGGTACCTGTATACTCCAAGGCCGTTAGCTACCTACGCCTCTGCATGTGTACTTAGAAAAATTCTAAGTTCAAAAGATCAAGGTGAAGGTGCCCTTATCGGCCACAACACAAGGATGCAGGCCGACAACGACACTGGTTCAAACACTTGGGAAATCTCCCAGAGCATTTGTCAAGAATGATAAATCCAAGGCCAGGACGATGAGAACACTCAGCCACTTGAAGTTAGACACTTAGAAAAATTCTAACAAAAAAGAGAAACGACGGCCAGGCCGATCAAGCCACCAGGCCGGAAAGACAGCAACTACGTGGATCCAAAACACTTAGGAAATTTTTGAAAAAATCCTAAGTGTTATGATAGTAGAGAAACGACGGCCAGGCCGATCAAGCCACCAGGCCGGAAAGACAGCAACTACGTGGACCCAAAACACTTAGGAAATTTTTGAAAAAGATCCTAAGTGTTCTGATAGTAAAGCAAAGATGAACAGGCCGACCAGGCCACCGGACAGGGAGTTATGACCTTGACACTTAGACAAATTTTAGAATTGAAATGACAAATGGCAAACAAGCATACAAGGAATTCAAAGCCGAGCAGGACGGCAATTTTTTTTTCATTCATAGTCAGTTCATTACAATTGGGGGCACTTCGGCCATTACATCAGTTTGGCAAAAAAATGAAAGGCTAATTACAAAGCAGGGAGTAGCCGATCAAGCCTCCTGGGCACCTCCATCCGCGGCTGGCTCTTCGACCTCGTCGGCTCCCTCCTCGGCCTCAGTCTCCTGGCCGGCGGCGGCTGCAGCACTGGTGGCATCGTCCAGGAAATCAAATTCGGTGTAATCCGGCTCGCCAAGGCCGGAGCTTTCAATAGGGGACTCCCGCTCCGACAAAGGAAGCTTGGCCTGCTCTTCTGGATCCTTCATCAGCTTTGGCAGCTTCAGGTTCCGTCTGGCCCACCCGGACGTGTAGTTCATGGCCTTCAGAGCACGAGACAGCCGCCAACACAGGAGCCTCTGCATCCGCTCCTGGCCCATGTTATAATAGACAGCCATCTCCCTACTGAAATACTCCTGGCCGGCGGGGGAGTTCATCCCCCAATTCTCAAGCCTGGCGGCCACCACCTCATAACACCAGGGAAGCCTCTCATCGGCCTTCCACCCCTCGGTCAGGAACTTCTCAATGGCCTCATCAGCAGCCCTCACAGCGGCGGCCTCGGCCTCAGCTTTCGCCTTCACGGCTTCTTCATTCTTGCGCCGCTCGGCCTCAAGCTCCCTTTTGCTCTCCTCGAGCTTGGCCAGGGCATCGTCCCTAGCTGCAGCGGCTTCATCGGCCCTTTGCTGCAAAGCCCTGGCATCCTCCCGGAGCCGATCCAGGCAAGCTATCGCCTCGTTGGCCGAGGCAGCCTTCTGCTCCAGCTCCTTCAAACGAGCTATCTCCCGGTACTGCCTTTTATGGCTCTCCATGAGCATAAAGGCACTCTGCAGAACAAGGAAAACAAAACTCAGGCAAACGACTCTACATGGACGACGAGAAAAAACGACACGTACGAAGGAAAGTAACTTACTTGGACGAGGAGGTCCATGCCGCCCTCGTAAATCTTCACGTCCCCGAGCCTCTTCAGGTAAGCCCGATCTTTGGCCAGCATGGCCTGGGCCAGCACATCATGGCCGAGGACGGCGTCGTCAAACACACCCCCGCCGACGGGGTATTCCACCACCTTCTGGTAGGTGGCAGCGGCGATCTCCTTGCCAGCCCTCCTCGTCCGGGGCTCCTGGACGATAGGGAGCTATTGGGCGGCATCACTAGGAGCAGCAGTAAGGTCCACGACGGGACCACTATCGTCCACGCTCGGGACAGCCAGAGTACCGGCCTCGGTAGCCGGGGAAGGAGACGGTGCCCTCTTCGTCTTCTTGGAGACGTTCAGGCCGGCTTGAGTTAATTTTTTCTGGCCGTCAGTGGCCGGCCTCTTCTTCTTCGATTGGGCAGGCTTTGGGGCCGCACCAGCAGTAGCCCCGCTCCCCTCGGCCGCGGCACGTCGGGCCGCCTCGGCCGCCTTAGCAGCCAACTCCTCGGCCGCTTTGGCCTTTGCTATAGCCATGATAGAGCGACGGTCCATGACAAAATCTACAAAGGAAAAACACAACAGAGTAGCAAGGCAAAGGAACAAAGCATAAAGAAAGAAAGCCGAAGAAATAATTACCATCGGCCTCAGCAGGTATGCCCAAGTCTGGGCCGTCGGCCTCTTCAAAGGTGGTAGTCATCCTCGGCCAGAGTTGGAGGTCATCCTCCTTATCACCATATATATGGTATCTGAAGAAGCCGAGGGCGGTCATCTTGTATTCAGTAATATAATCCTTCACGCTCCTCGGCCCCCCTTCCAGGAAAGCCTCCACCTGAGCGTCCAAGATAGAGCTCTTCGGCGGATCATGCAGATTGAACCTCCCGGTATGGCCGAGGGAGGGAAACTCGGTGCCACTCTCACCCAGGGATACAAAGACGAACTTGCTCTTCCACCCATGAATGGACGAAGGCAAGTCCGTGAAGCTCCTCTTCTTCGGCAGCTGTTGAAGAGTAGCATAGGCCGCACAGTTCTTGTGGCTTCCTCGGCCGATCTGGTACAAATTCATGAATAGGGCCGTTGTCGGCCTGTATCCCAGCTCCTCACACCGGAGCAAAAACCCCACCATCAAAGAATAGCTGTTCGGCGTCAGCAAGGCCGGAGGAAGCCCTACCATATCCCGGTATTCAGTGATGAAGGGGTGAAGGGGGAACCTCAACCCCTTAGCGAAACTCATCGGGTATACTCCAAAGTATCCCAGTGGCGGAAGAAGAACATGGTCCGTCGGCCTGAGTGCCCTAACCCGCCCGAACGGCCCCACGTACATTTGGGCAACAAGATAGTCGGCCGCGCTGCTCTCCGGCTTAATCAAGAAGATGTTGGTGAGATCCAGGTAGGAGAGGCCCGGCCCACTCTTCGGCCTCCTCACCCTCTTCGGCTTATCTGCTCCCTTCACGGCAGACACCGACCTCGGGCAGGGAATGACAGCGGAAGTGGACGCCCCGTCCACCACTCGGGACGCACCTGCGTCCTCACCCTTTGAAGAAGAGGCGGACTCCTCGTCCTCGACCTCGTCGTCCACCGGCTCCTCGGACTTGTAAGGACTCAAGTGTTGTATCTCCTCCTCGAACTCCTCGAGCACGTCATAGTCAAGTGACCTCGTGGAGGGCTGGTCGTCGTAGGGATAGTAGTCTTCGTTCAAACTCTTCATCATAACTACTACTACGAGCCTAAGGAGATTAACCTAGGATCTAAGGGTGTTCAAACGCCTAACACTAGATCACTAGCTTAGGAAGCAAAGTATGAAAAGTGAGGAAGATTGCGATGAACACTAACCTTGAACACGAAGAACACGAAGAACAAGCTTTGGAGTTTATCTCTCTAGAAAATTGGCCAGCACTTCGACAAATTCAGAATGCAAATACGTTTTCTCGTCAGAGGGGGAGGGGTATTTATAGAACCCCCCACCCAACGGTCACTACACGTGGCACCCTCCCAATGGCCACATCAGCGGTCACCAATGGGAGGCCACCACGTCACCAACGGGCCAAACTCAATGTCAACAGCCCACTGGCCAAACGGACTCTACGGCCTATACACGTGCCGGCTTCACGAGTGCCAGCAAGCGCCCACATCGTCCTACTTGCTCACCAGCGCCCACAACGTCCTACTTGCTCGCCAAGATCACAAATACCAAACAATGAGGGTATGTCAAAGGCTAGGAACGTAATGAACGCCCGTAACGGCCACAGAACAAAAGGAACAAAGAGCCCACAGCCATCGACTCCTCGTAATGACCCTTGATGATAACTCGCTACAAGCGATCTGCGCACAAGGGTTCTCCCACAGGGTTACCTTGGCTAGAAAATCGCCATGAGGGTTGGATTCAGGGGGACTACGGAGAGGCCGCCTCGGCCAGGGACTCAAGCAACTCCTTCACCCCTCACGCTCTTCGGCCTGAAGCAGTGGGGGACTGGGGGACTACATCGGCCTCAACAAAACAAAGAAGAACAATACAAAGAACATGAATGTAACCACAAAGCATGGCCACATCGGCCAGGCATCACAATGGACACATCGGCTAGAGGCACATAACATCATCAACAACGGCCAAAAGGAGTGCGCGAGCACCCTCATCGGCCACCCAAAGGAAAGGACGCCATCGTCCTCAAAGCAAGGAACAACCTCAACGGCCTCATCGGCCCAAGCATAAACTTCAACCACCAACGTCTAGGAAAGGGAAAGCGTGCCTTCAACGGCCATTGAAACAAGACACTCATCGTCCTCAAATGAACACATTAAGGAAACAACGGCCTCCCCGCCCACAACGAGGAACAGGTAACGGCCAAAGCACAGAACAGGATCACCAAAGAGGAAACAACGCCAACGCCGCAACGACTAACGGCCCGGGGATGCCCGCATCGGCCAAAAGCACTAAAACACGGGAATCTACTCTCCTTCACTTCGTCTACGTCTCAGCTTAGAGAGTGGGGGACTCCTGATGGAGTATATGGGTCTGATCCCCCGGACCCACATACTCGGGAGAACAGAAAGCACAAGACACAGAGTGGCGCCCTCGTCGGCCAAGACGCCCCCGTCGGCCGAAAAGGGGCCAACTCAGATTATGGTCCTGAGCCCAAGGAACCTGGGTGCCCTCGTCGGCCGTGCCCTTGTCGGCCGTGCCCTCGTCGGCCACACCCTCGTCGGCCCCGAAGACCTCACAGAACCGGATTTTATACTTATTCATTTGTACAGCCCATTAGTGGCTTTGTATTCGGCCCAGTAGCGGTCCAGTTGTAAATGGGCCTCCCAAGCCCAAGGTTTGGGAGCCCAGCCCGTATTTTCTCTATAAATACTCCCCTTGGGAGTAGTTATAGGGGTTACAAATTCATTCTATTGAAGCATATTATTGCACTTCTCTCTCTAGCTCTCACTTCTCTCTAGATATACTCTATCAATGAGTAAAACATGGAGGGAATGCAAAAATAGAAGTATGTTTTGAAAATTCCCCAAACAGTAGTTGACGGATAGTATATCCGGGGGTATCACTGAAGGTATCTAGAGAGAAGTCTGAACAAGTAAGAGAGAGAGAGTGAGTATGTATTCAATGGAGAAGTTATCTCGTATATGGGATCTGGGATCCTTTACAATGACGAAGTGGCTAGCTATTTATAGTTACCATAAATGCGGTGTAATTAATGAGGGTACACGTGGCAAGTAACCAGCTGTGGAGAGTCAACTCAGCTGGGCACAACATGTGGCACCGGCATAGCATGTGGCACCGCATTTAATGCGGCGGTTAAACATGACACCGCATTTAATGCGGCGATTCAGAGCATGTGGAGAGGAGATCCTATCGAGGAGAGTGCCCTCGGCTACATGCACCCGGGGTCTGCATGTGTCGGAGGCCATGTATGAGCCGAAGGCTGCCCGTGCCGAAGGTCGTACGTCCCCAAAGGCCATTTTGGCCTTGGCGGCGTGCTGGGGACGTACGTAGCTGGGTACCGTCATAGCATTGAGGTGCTGAAGGACGTACGTAGCTGGAGGGACCCTCACTTGTGCTGGAGGACGTCCGTCCCCTGAGACCTTCATGTGTAAAAGGACGTACGTCCCCGGAACCGTCTTGTGCTGAGGGTCGTACGTAGCTGTGGAAGACTTCATGTGCTGAAGGACGTTCGCCCCCTGGGGCCGTACGTAAATGGGGAGGATCGTCATGTGTCAGAGGCCGTAGCTGGAGCTCTTCATGTGTTAGAGGCCGTACGTACCAAGGGCTTTTCATGTGTTAGAGGCCGTACGTACCCAGGGCTCTTCAAGTGTTTAAAGACCGCACGTCCCCTTGTGGCATCAATGTGCCTGGAAGGACGTACGTACCTAGGAGCCGTCATGTGTTGGAGGACGTACGTCCCCTGGGACATTCATGTGCGAGTGGCCGTACATCCCCATTGATGTTCCTGGGCCAGGTGCAACTGTTTGTGCACGTACGTAAGTTGTTGTAGTACGGGCTGTACGGAGTCCAGTTTGCTGTGTTTGGGCCACTTTGGCCTATTGGACCGGATTGTAGTAGTGGAACTATGTGGGTCGGGGGTTCCTAGGCCATATACTCCATCAGTAGTATTATTTATTTGAAGCTTGAACAAGGATATCCCTACCAGAGTTGCCTCCAAAGCTATTGCTAACTCCAAAATTTTCAAGTAAACTATGTTTTCATAGGACTAATTATGTGTGTTTTGGACAAATATACCCCTATAGCTATTGAAATGTTTTAATTCATAATAAAATAATAAAACATAATACAAATTCGTAAAAAATACTAAAAAATTATTAATTTTTTTATAATAATAATTCATTTATTTATTTTCAAAAAATAAAAAAATTAAAAAAAATACAAAACTCAAAAAATAAAAATAAAATTTACCGCCGCCTCTGCACCACTACCTCTGGTCACCAGTGGAAAAAATGCCAAGTTCATTACGAATGCTATATTTATGGTAGAAAACAATGAAAATGTTGGCATTCTCAAAGAGAAATATGCCATGTTTTTGGCATTTTCAGAAGAAACAAAATGGCAGTTTTTAGGAAAAATGGTATTTTTCCCTCCCCCCCAACTCTCCTCTTCTTTAGCCAAGCCATCCTTCTTCTTCTTCTTCTTCTTCTTCTTCTTCTTCTTCTTCTTCTTCTTCTTCTTCTTCTTCTTCTTCTTCTTCTTCTTCTTCTTCTTCTTCTTCTTCTTCTTCTTCTTCTTCTTCTTCTTCTTCTTCTTCTTC